>JBBPBR010000557.1:7271-52418 GCA_037974775.1 Cicer pinnatifidum | reverse complement strand
TAGGCTTATTCTTGTCCAATTAGGGTTTTTAACCAATCTTCTGCATCCAATAAGTTGAGTTGTGTTATTGGATTAACATTAAGGTCATTTTCGTCCTCCCTAGGCTTATTCTTGTCCAATTAGGGTTTTTAACCAATCTTGTGCATCTAATAAGTTCATTTGTGTCATTGGATTAACATTTAGGTCATTTTCATCCTCCCTAGGCATATTCTTGTCCAATTAGGGTTTTTAACCAATCTTGTGCATCCAATAGGTGAGTTTGTGTCATTGGATGATCAATTAGGTTATTTTCGTCCTCCCTAGGTTTATTCTTGTCCAATTAGGGTTTTTAACCAATCTTGTGCATCCAATAGGTGTGTTTGTGTCATTGGATGACCAATTAGGTCATTTTCGTCCTACCTAGGCATATTCTTGTCCAATTAGGGTTTTTAACCAATCTTGTGCATCCAATAGGTGTGTTTGTGGCAATAGATGATCAATTAGGTCATTTTCGTCCTCCCTAGGCTTATTCTTGTCCAATTAGTGTTTTTAACCAATCTTGTGCATCCAATAGGTGTGTTTGTGTCATTGGATGAACAATTAGGTCATCTTCGTCCTCCCTAGGCTTATTCTTGCCCAATTAGGGTTTTTAACCAATCTTGTGCATCCAATAAGTTGAGTTGTGTCATTGGATTAACATTTAGGTCATTATCGTCCTCCCTAGGCTTATTCTTGTCCAATTAGGGTTTTTAACCGATCTTGTGCATCCAATAGGTGTGTTTGTGTCATTGGATGATCAATTAGGTCATTTTCGTCCTCTCTAGGCATATTCTTGTCCAATTAGGGCTTTTAACCAATCTTGTGCATCCAATAGGTTTGTTTGTGTCATTGGATGATCAATTAGGTCATTTTCGTCCTCCCTAGGCTTATTCTTGTCCAATTAGGGTTTTTAACCAATCTTGTGCATCCAATAAGTTGAGTTGTGTCATTCTATTAACATTTAGGTCATTTTCGTCCTCCCTAGGCTTATTCTTGTCCAATTAGGGTTTTTAACCAATCTTGTTCATCCAATAAGATCATTTGTGTCATTGGATTAACATTTAGGTCATTTTCGTCCTCCCTAGGCTTATTCTTGTCCAATTAGGGTTTTTAACCGATCTTGTGCATCCAATAGGTGTGTTTGTGTCATTGGATGATCAATTAGGTCATTTACGTCCTCCCTAGGCTTATTCTTTTCCAATTAGGGTTTTTAACCAATCTTGTGCATCCAATAGGTGTGTTTGTGTCTTTGGATGATCAATTAGGTCATTTTCGTCCTCCGTAGGCTTATTTTTGTCCAATTAGGGGTTTTAACCAATCTTGTGCATCCGATAAGTTTGTTTGTGTCATTAAATTAATATTTAGGTCATTTTCGTCCTCCCTAAGCATATTCTTGTCCAATTAGGGTTTTTAACCAATCTTGTGCATCCAATAGGTATGTTTGTGTCATTGGATGATCAATTAGGTCATTTTCGTCCTCCCTATGCTTATTCTTGTCCAATTAGGATTTTTAACCAATCTTGTGCATCCAATAAGTTGAGTTGTGTCATTGGATTAACATTTAGGTCATTTTCGTCCTCCCTAGGCTTATTCTTGTCCAATTAGGGTTTTTAGCCAATCTTGTGCATCCAATAGGTGTGTTTGTGTCATTGGATGATCAATCAGGTCATTTTCGTCCTCCCTAGGCTTATTCTTGTCCAATTAGGGTTTTTAACCAATCTTGTGCATCCAATAAGTTGAGTTGTGTCATTAGATTAACATTTAGGTCATTTTCGTCCTCCCTAGGCTTATTCTTGTCCAATTAGGGTTTTTAACTAATCTTGTGCATCCAATATGTTCATTTGTGTCCTTGGATTAACATTTAGGTCATTTTCGTCATCCCTAGTCATATTCTTGTCCAATTAGGGTTTTTAACCAATCTTGTGCATCCAATAGGTGTGTTTGTGTCATTGGATGATCAATTAGGTTATTTTCGTCCTCCATAGGCTTATTCTTGTCCAATTAGGGTTTTTAACCAATCTTGTGCATCCAATAGGTGTGTTTGTGTCATTGGTTGATCAATTAGGTCATTTTCGTCCTCCCTAGGCTTATTCTTGTCCAATTAGGGTTTTTAACCAATCTTGTGCATCCAATAGGTGTGTTTGTGTCATTGGATGATCAATTAGGTCATTTTCGTCCTCCCTAGGCTTATTCTTGTCCAATTAGGGTTTTTAACCAATCTTGTGCATCCAATAAGTTCATTTGTGTCATTGGATTAACATTTAGGTCATTTTCGTCCTCCCTAGGCATATTCTTGTCCAATTAGGGTTTTTAACCAATCTTGTGCATCCAATAGGTGTGCTTGTGTCATTGGATGGTAAATTAAGTTATTTTCGTCCTCCCTAGGCTTATTCTTGTCCAATTAGGGTTTTTAACCAATCTTGTGCATCCAATAGGTGTGTTTGTGTCATTGGATGATCAATTAGGTCATTTTCGTCCTCCCTAGGCATATTCTTGTCCAATTAGGGTTTTTAACCAATCTTGTGCATCCAATAGGTGTGTTTGTGTCATTGGATGATCAATTAGGTCATTTTCGGTCTCCCTAGGCATATTCTTGTCCAATTAGGGTTTTTAACCAATCTTGTGCATCCAATAGGTGTGTTTGTGTCATTGGATGATCAATAAGGTCATTTTCGTCCTCCCTAGGCTTATTCTTGTCCAATTAGGGTTTTTAACCAATCTTGTGCATCCAATAGGTGTGTTTGTGTCATTGGATGATCAATTAGGTCATTTTCGTCCTCCCTAGGCTTATTCTTGTCCAATTAGGGTTTTTAACCAATCTTGTGCGTCCAATAGGTGTGTTTGTGTCATTGGATGATCAATTACGTCATTTTTGTCCTCCCTAGGCTTATTCTTGTCCAATTAGGGTTTTTAACCAATCTTGTGCATCCAATAGGTGTGTTTGTGTCATTGGATGATCAATTAGGTTATTTTCGTCCTCCCTAGGCTTATTCTTGTCCAATTAGGGTTTTTAACCAATCTTGTGCATCCAATAGGTGTGTTTGTGTCAATGGAAGATCAATTAGGTCATTTTCGTCCTCCCTAGGCTTATTCTTGTCCAATTAGGGTTTTTAACCAATCTTGTGCATCCAATAGGTGTGTTTGTGTCATTGGATGATCAATTAGGTTATTTTCGTCCTCCCTAGGCTTATTCTTGTCCAATTAGGGTTTTTAACCAATCTTGTACATCCAATAGGCGTGTTTGTGTCATTGGATGATCAATTAGGTCATTTTCATCCTCCCTAGGCTTTTTCTTGCCCAATTAGGGTTTTTAACAAATCTTGTGCATCCAATAAGTTCATTTGTGTCATTGGATTAACATTTAGGTCATTTTCGTCCTCCCTAGGCATATTCTTGTCCAATTAGGGTTTTTAACCAATCTTGTGCATCCAATAGGTGTGTTTGTGTCATTGGATGATCAATTAGGTTATTTTCGTCCTCCCTAGGCTTATTCTTGTCCAATTAGGGTTTTTAACCAATCTTGTGCATCCAATAGGTGTTAAACCAATCTTGTGCATCCAATAGGTGTGTTTGTGGCAATAGATGATCAATTAGTTCATTTTCGTCCTCCCTAGGCTTATTCTTGTCCAATTAGGGTTTTTAACCAATCTTGTGCATCCAATAGGTGTGTTTGTGTCATTGGATGATCAATTAGGTCATTTTCATCCTCCCTAGGCATATTCTTGTCCAATTAGGGTTTTTAACCAATCTTGTGCATCCAATAGGTGTGTTTGTGTCATTGGATGATCAATTAGGTCATTTACGTCCTCCCTAGGCTTATTCTTTTCCAATTAGGGTTTTTAACCAATCTTGTGCATCCAATACGGGTGTTTGTGTCTTTGGATGATCAATTAGGTCATTTTCGTCCTCCGTAGGCTTATTTTTGTCCAATTAGGGGTTTTAACCAATCTTGTGCATCCGATAAGTTTGTTTGTGTCATTAAATTAATATTTAGGTCATTTTCGTCCTCCCTAAGCATATTCTTGTCCAATTAGGGTTTTTAACCAATCTTGTGCATCCAATAGGTGTGTTTGTGTCATTGGATGATCAATTAGGTCATTTTCGTCCTCCCTATGCTTATTCTTGTCTAATTAGGGTTTCTAACCAATCTTCTGCATCCAATAAGTTGAGTTGTGTCATTGGATTAACATTTAGGTCATTTTCGTCCTCCCTAGGCTTATTCTTGTCCAATTAGGGTTTTTAACCAATCTTGTGCATCCAATAAGTTCATTTGTGTCATTGGATTAACATTTAGGTCATTTTCATCCTCCCTAGGCATATTCTTATCCAATTAGGGTTTTTAACCAATCTTGTGCATCCAATAAGTTCATTTGTGTCATTGGATTAACATTTAGGTCACTTTCGTCCTCCCTAGGCATATTCTTGTCCAATTAGGGTTTTTAACCAATCTTGTGCATCCAATAGGTGTGTTTGTGTCATTGGATGATCAATTAGGTTATTTTCGTCCTCCCTAGGCTTATTCTTGTCCAATTAGGGTTTTTAACCAATCTTGTGCATCCAATAGGTGTTAAACCAATCTTGTGCATCCAATAGGTGTGTTTGTGGCAATAGATGATCAATTAGGTCATTTTCGTCATCCCTAGGCTTATTCTAGTCCAATTAGGGTTTTTAACCAATCTTGTGCATCCAATAGGTGTGTTTGTGTCATTGGATGATCAATTAGGTCATTTTCGTCCTCCCTAGGCATATTCTTGTCCAATTAGGGTTTTTAACCAATCTTGTGCATCCAATAGGTGTGTTTGTGTCATTGGATGATCAATTAGGTCATTTACGTCCTCCCTAGGCTTATTCTTTTCCAATTAGGGTTTTTAACCAATCTTGTGCATCCAATAGGTGTGTTTGTGTCTTTGGATGATCAATTAGGTCATTTTCGTCCTCCGTAGGCTTATTCTTGTCCAATTAGGGGTTTTAACCAATCTTGTGCATCCGATAAGTTTGTTTGTGTCATTAAATTAATATTTAGGTCATTTTCGTCCCCCCTAAGCATATTCTTGTCCAATTAGGGTTTTTAACCAATCTTCTGCATCCAATAGGTGTGTTTGTGTCATTGGATGATCAATTAGGTCATTTTCGTCCTCCCTATGCTTATTCTTGTCCAATTAGGGTTTTTAACCAATCTTGTGCATCCAATAGGTGTGTTTGTGTCATTGGATGATCAATTAGGTCATTTTCGTCCTCCATAGGCTTATTCTTGTCCAATTAGGGTTTTTAACCAATCTTCTGCATCCAATAAGTTGAGTTGTGTCATTGGATTAACATTAAGGTCATTTTCGTCCTCCCTAGGCTTATTCTTGTCCAATTAGGGTTTTTAACCAATCTTGTGCATCTAATAAGTTCATTTGTGTCATTGGATTAACATTTAGGTCATCTTCATCCTCCCTAGGCATATTCTTGTCCAATTAGGGTTTTTAACCAATCTTGTGCATCCAATAGGTGTGTTTGTGTCATTGGATGATCAATTAGGTTATTTTCGTCCTCCCTAGGTTTATTCTTGTCCAATTAGGGTTTTTAACCAATCTTGTGCATCCAATAGGTGTGTTTGTGTCATTGGATGACCAATTAGGTCATTTTCGTCCTACCTAGGCATATTCTTGTCCAATTAGGGTTTTTAACCAATCTTGTGCATCCAATAGGTGTGTTTGTGGCAATAGATGATCAATTAGGTCATTTTCGTCCTCCCTAGGCTTATTCTTGTCCAATTAGTGTTTTTAACCAATCTTGTGCATCCAATAGGTGTGTTTGTGTCATTGGATGAACAATTAGGTCATCTTCGTCCTCCCTAGGCTTATTCTTGCCCAATTAGGGTTTTTAACCAATCTTGTGCATCCAATAAGTTGAGTTGTGTCATTGGATTAACATTTAGGTCATTATCGTCCTCCCTAGGCTTATTCTTGTCCAATTAGGGTTTTTAACCGATCTTGTGCATCCAATAGGTGTGTTTGTGTCATTGGATGATCAATTAGGTCATTTTCGTCCTCTCTAGGCATATTCTTGTCCAATTAGGGCTTTTAACCAATCTTGTGCATCCAATAGGTTTGTTTGTGTCATTGGATGATCAATTAGGTCATTTTCGTCCTCCCTAGGCTTATTCTTGTCCAATTAGGGTTTTTAACCAATCTTGTGCATCCAATAAGTTGAGTTGTGTCATTCTATTAACATTTAGGTCATTTTCGTCCTCCCTAGGCTTATTCTTGTCCAATTAGGGTTTTTAACCAATCTTGTTCATCCAATAAGATCATTTGTGTCATTGGATTAACATTTAGGTCATTTTCGTCCTCCCTAGGCTTATTCTTGTCCAATTAGGGTTTTTAACCGATCTTGTGCATCCAATAGGTGTGTTTGTGTCATTGGATGATCAATTAGGTCATTTTCGTCCTCTCTAGGCATATTCTTGTCCAATTAGGGTTTTTAACCAATCTTGTGCTTCCAATAGGGTGTTTGTGTCATTGGATGATCAATTAGGTCATTTTCGTCCTCCCAAGGCTTATTCTTGTCCAATTACGGTTTTTAACCAATCTTGTGCATCCAATAGGTGTGTTTGTGTCATTGGAAGATCAATTAGGTTATTTTCGTCCTCCCTAGGCTTATTCTTGTCCAATTAGAGTTTTTAACCAATCTTGTGCATCCAATAGGTGTGTTTGTGTCATTGGATGATCAATTAGGTCATTTTCGTCCTCCCTAGGCTTATTCTTGTCCAATTAGTGTTTTTAACCAATCTTGTGCATCCAATAAGTTCATTAGTGTCATTGGATGATCAATTAGGCCATTTTCGTCCTCCCTAGGCATGGTCTTGTCCAACTAGGGTTTTTAACCAATCTTGTGCATCCAATAGGTGTGTTTGTGTCATTGGATGATCAGATAGGTCATTTTCGTCCTCCCTAGGCTTATTCTTGTCCAATTAGGGTTTTTAACCAATCTTGTGCATCCAATAAGTTGAGTTGTGTCATTGGATTAACATTTAGGTCATTTTCATTCTCCCTAGGCTTATTCTTGTCCAATTAGGGTTTTTAACTAATCTTGTGCATCCAATAAGTTCATTTGTGCATTGGATGATCAATTAGGTCATTTTCGTCCTCCCTAGGCATATTCTTGTCCAATTAGGGTTTTTAACCAATCTTGTGCATCCAATAGGTGTGTTTGTGTCATTGGATGATCAATTAGGTCATTTTCGTCCTCCCTAGGCTTATTCTTGCCCAATTTGGGTTTTTAACCAATCTTGTGCATCCAATAAGTTGAGTTGTGTCATTGGATTAACATTTAGGTCATTTTCGTCCTCCCTAGGCTTATTCTTGTCCAATTAGGGTTTTTAACCAATCTTGTGCATCCAATAAGTTCATTTGTGTCATTGGATTAACATTTAGGTCATTTTCGTCCTCCCTAGGCATATTCTTGTCCAATTAGAGTTTTAGACCAATCTTGTGCATCCAATAGGTGTGTTTGTGTCATTGGATGATCAATTAGGTTATTTTCGTCCTCCCTAGGCTTATTCTTGTCCAATTAGGGTTTTTAACTAATCTTGTGCATCCAATAAGTTCATTTGTGTCATTGGATGATCAATTAGGTCATGTTCGTCCTCCCTAGGTATATTCTTGTCCAATTAGGGTTTTTAACCAATCTTGTGCATCCAATAGGTGTGTTTGTGTCATTGGATGATCAATTAGGTCATTTTCGTCCTCCCTAGGCTTATTCCTGTCCAATTAGGGTTTTTAACCAATCTTGTGCATCCAATAACTTTGTTTGTGTCATTGAATTAATATTTAGGTCATTTTCGTCCTCCCTAGGCATATTCTTGTCCAATTAGGGTTTTTAACCAATCTTGTGCATCCAATAGGTGTGTTTGTGTCATTGGATGATCAATTAGGTCATTTTCGTCCTCCCTAGGCATATTCTTGTCCAATTAGGGTTTTTAACCAATCTTGTGCATCCAATAGGTGTGTTTGTGTCATTGGATGATCAATTAGGTCATTTTCGTCCTTTATATGCTTATTCTAGTCCAATTAGGGTTTTTAACCAATCTTGTGCATCCAATAAGTTCATTTGTGTCATTGGATGATCAATTAGGTCATTTTCGTCCTCCCTAGGCATATTCTTGTCCAACTAGGGTTTTTAACCAATCTTGTGCATCCAATTGGCGTGTTTGTGTCTTTGGATGATCAATTAGGTCATTTTCGTCCTCCCTAGGCTTATTCTTGTCCAATTAGGGTTTTTAACCAATCTTGTGCATCCAATAGGTGTGTTTGTGTCATTGGATGATCAATTAGGTCATTTTCGTCCTCCCTAGGCTTATTCTTGTCCAATTAGGGTTTTTAACCAATCTTGTGCATCCAATAGGTGAGTTTGTGTCATTGGATTAATATTTAGGTCATTTTCGTCCTCCCTAGGCTTATTCTTGTCCAATTAGGGTTTTTAACCAATCTTGGGCATCCAATAAGTTTGTTTATGTCATTGAATTAATATTTAGGTCATTTTCGTCCTCCCTAGACATATTCTTGTCCAATTAGGGTTTTTAACCAATCTTGTGCATCCAATAGGTGTGTTTGTGTCATTGGATGATCAATTAGGTCATTTTCGTCCTCCCTAGGCTTATTCTTGCCCAATTAGGGTTTTTAACCAATCTTGTGCATCCAATAAGTTGAGTTGTGTCATTGGATTAGTATTTAGGTCATTATCGTCCTCCCTAGGCTTATTCTTGTCCAATTAGGGTTTTTAACCAATCTTGTGCATCCAATAAGTTCATTTGTGTCATTGGATTAACATTTAGGTCATTTTCGTCCTCCCTAGGCATATTCTTGTCCAATTAGGGTTTTTAACCAATCTTGTGCATCCAATAGGTGAGTTTGCGTCATTGGATGATCAATTATGTCATTTTCGTCCTCCCTAGGCTTATTCTTGTCCAATTAGGGTTTTTAACCAATCTTGTGCATCCAATAAGTTCATTTGTGTCATTGGATTAACATTTAGGTCATTTTCGTCCTCCCTAGGCATATTCTTGTCCAATTAGGGTTTTTAACCAATCTTGTGCATCCAATAAGTTCATTTGTGTCATTGGATGAACATTAAGGTCATTTTCGTCCTCCCTAGGCTTATTCTTGTCCAATTAGGGTTTTTAACCAATCTTGTGCATCCAATAAGTTCATTTGTGTCATTGGATTAACATTTAGGTCATTTTCGTCCTCCCTAGGCATATTCTTGTCCAATTAGGGTTTTTAACCAATCTTGTGCATCCAATAGGTGTGTTTGTGTCATTGGATGATCAATTTAGGTCATTTTCGATCTCTCTAGGCACATTCTTGTCCAATTAGGGTTTTTAACCAATCTTGTGCATCCAATAGGTGTGTTTGTGTCATTGGATGATCAATTAGGTCATTTTCGTCCTCCCTAGGCTTATTCTTGTCCAATTAGGGTTTTTAACCAATCTTGTGCATCCAATAGGTGTGTTTGTGTCATTGGATGATCAATTAGGTCATTTTCGTCCTTCCTAGGCATATTCTTGTCCAATTAGGGTTTTTAACCAGTCTTTTGCATCCAATAGGTGTGTTTGAGTCATTGGATGATCAATTAGGTCATTTTCATCCTCCGAAGGCTTATTCTTGTCCAATTAGGGTTTTTAACCAATCTTGTGCATCCAATAAGTTCATTTGTGTCATTGGATTAACATTTAGGTCATTTTCGTCCTCCCTAGGCATATTCTTGTCCAATTAGGGTTTTTAACCAATCTTGTGCATCCAATAGGTGTGTTTGTGTCATTGGACGATCAATTAGGTCATTTTCGTCCTCCCTAGGCTTATTCTTGTCCAATTAGGGTTTTTAACCAATCTTGTGCATCCAATAAGTTCATTTGTGTCATTGGATTAACATTTAGGTCATTTTCGTCCTCCCTAGGCATATTCTTGT
This sequence comes from Cicer pinnatifidum, assembly GCA_037974775.1. Classification (NCBI taxonomy): domain Eukaryota; kingdom Viridiplantae; phylum Streptophyta; class Magnoliopsida; order Fabales; family Fabaceae; genus Cicer; species Cicer pinnatifidum. Next base: position 42,446 of record JBBPBR010000557.1, on the reverse strand, counting down.
CCAATTAGGGTTTTTAACCAATCTTGTGCATCCAATAGGTGTGTTTGTGTCATTGGATGATCAATTAGGTCATTTACGTCCTCCCTAGGCTTATTCTTGTCCAATTAGGGTTTTTAACCAAACTTGTGCATCCAATAACTTTGTTTGTGTCATTGAATTAATATTTAGGTCATTTTCGTCCTCCCTAGGCATATTCTTATCTAATTAGGGTTTTTAACCAATCTTGTGCATCCAATTGGTGTGTTTGTCTCATTGGATGATCAATTAGGTCATTTTCGTCCTCCCTAGGCATATTCTGGTCCAATTAGGGTTTTTAACCAATCTTGTGCATCCAATAGGTGTGTTTGTGTCATTGGATGATCAATTAGGTCATTTTCGTCCTCCCTAGGCTTATTCTTGTCCAATTAGGTCATTTTCGTCCTCCATAGGCTTATTCTTGTCCAATTAGGGTTTTTAACCAATCTTTTGCATCCAATAAGTTCATTTGTGTCATTGGATTAACATTTAGGTCATTTTCGTCCTCCCTAGGCATATTCTTGTCCAATTATGGTTTTTAACCAATCTTGTGCATCCAATAGGTGTGTTTGTGTCATTGGATGATCAATTAGGTTATTTTCATCCTCCCTAGGCTTATTCTTGTCCATTTAGGGTTTTTAACCAATCTTGTGCATCCGATAAGTTTGTTTGTGTCATTGAATTAATATTTAGGTCATTTTCGTCCTCCCTAGGCATATTCTTGTCCAATTAGGGTTTAAAACCAATCTCGTGCATCCAATAGGAGTGTTTGTGTCATTGGATGATCAATTAGGTCATTTTCGTACTCCCTAGGTATATTCTTGTCCAATTAGGGTTTTTAACCAATCTTGTGCATCCAATAAGTTGAGTTGTGTCATTGGATTAACATTTAGGTCATTTTCGTCCTCCCTAGGCTTATTCTTGTCCAACTAGGGTTTTTAACCAATCTTGTGCATCCAATAGGTGTGTTTGTGTCATTGGACGATCAATTAGGTCATTGTCGTCCTCCATAGGCTTATTCTTGTCCAATTAGGGTTTTTAACCAATCTTGTGCATCCAATAAGTTCATTTGTGTCATTGGATTAACATTTAGGTCATTTTCGTCCTCCCTAGGCATATTCTTGTCCAATTAGGGTTTTTAACCAATCTTGTGCATCCAATAGGTGTGTTTGTGTCATTGGATGATCAATTAGGTCATTTACGTCCTCCCTAGGCTTATTCTTTTTCAATTAGGGTTTTTAACCAATCTTGTGCATCCAATAGGTGTGTTTGTGTCTTTGGATGATCAATTAGGTAATTTTCGTCCTCCGTAGGCTTATTCTTGCCCAATTAGGGGTTTTAACCAATCTTGTGCATCCGATAAGTTTGTTTGTGTCATTAAATTAATATTTTGGTCATTTTCGTCCTCCTTAAGCATATTCTTGTCCAATTAGGGTTTTTAACCAATCTTGTGCATCCAATAGGTGTGTTTGTGTCATTGGATGATCAATTAGGTCATTTTCGTCCTCCCTATGCTTATTCTTGTCCAATTAGGGTTTTTAACCAATCTTGTGCATCCAATAAGTTGAGTTGTGTCATTGGATTAACATTTAGGTCATTTTCGTCCTCCCTAGGCTTATTCTTGTCCAATTAGGGTTTTTAGCCAATCTTGTGCATCCAATAGGTGTGTTTGTGTCATTGGATGATCAATTAGGTCATTTTCGTCCTCCCTAGACTTATTCTTGTCCAATTAGGGTTTTTAACCAATCTTGTGCATCCAATAAGTTGAGTTGTGTCATTGGATTAACATTTAGGTCATTTTCGTCCTCCCTAGGCTTATTCTTGTCCAATTAGGGTTTTTAACCAATCTTGTGCATCCAATAGGTGTGTTTGTGTCATTGGATGATCAATTAGGTCATTTTCGTCCTCCCTAGGCTTATTCTTGTCCAATTAGGGTTTTTAACCAATCTTGTGCATCCAATAAATTCATTTGTGTCATTGCATTAACATTTAGGTCATTTTCGTCCTCCCTAGTCATATTCTTGTCCAATTAGGGTTTTGAACCAATTGTGTGAATCCAATAGGTGTGTTTGATTCATTGGATTAACATTTAGGTCATTTTCGTCCTCCCTAGACATATTCTTGTCCAATTAGGGTTTTTAACCAAAGTTGTGCATCCAATAAGTTCATTTGTGTCATTGGATGATCAATTAGGTCATTTACGTCCTCCCTAGGCATATTCTGGCATATTCTTGTCCAATTAGGGTTTTTAACCAATCTTGTGCATCCAATAGGTGTGTTTGTGTCATTGGATGATCAATTAGGTCATTTTCGTCCTCCCTAGGCTTATTCTTGTCCAATTAGGGTTTTTAACCAATCTTGTGCATCCAATAAGTTGAGTTGTGTCATTGGATTAACATTTAGGTCATTTTCGTCTTCCCTAGGCTTATTCTTGTCCAATTAGGGTTTTTAACCAATCTTGTGCATCCGATAAGTTTGTTTGTGTCATTGAATTAATATTTAGGTCATTTTCGTCCTCCCTAGGCATATTCTTGTCCAATTAGGGTTTTTAACCAATCTTGTGCAACCAAAAGGTGTGTTTTTGTCATTGGATGATCAATTAGGTCATTTACGTCCTCCCTAGGCTTATTCTTGTCCAATTAGGGTTTTTAACCAATCTTGTGCATCCAATAGGTGTGTTTGTGTCATTGGATGATCAATTAGGTCATTTTCGTCCTCCCTAGGCTTATTCTTGTCCAATTAGGGTTTTTAACCAATCTTGTGCATCCAATAGGTGTGTTTGTGTCATTGGATGATCAATTAGGTCATTTTCGTCCTCCCTAGGCTTATTCTTGTCCAATTAGGGTTTTTAACCAATCTTTTGCATCCAATAGGTGTGTTTGTGTCATTGGATGACCAATTAGGTCATTTTCGTCCTCCCAAGGCATATTCTTGTCCAATTAGGGTTTTTAACCAATCTTGTGCATCCCATAGGTGTGTTTGTGGCAATGGATGATCAATTAGGTCATTTTCGTCCTCCCTAGGCTTATTCTTGTCCAATTAGGGTTTTTAACCAATCTTGTGCATCCAATAGGTGTGTTTGTGTCATTGGATGATCAATTAGGTCATTTTCGTCCTCCCTAGGCTTATTCTTGTCCAATTAGGGTTTTTAACCAATCTTGTGCATCCAATAGGTGTGTTTGTGTCATTGGATGATCAATTAGGTCATTTTCGTCCTCCCTAGGCTTATTCTTGTCCAATTAGGGTTTTTAACCAATCTTGTGCATCCAATAAGTTGAGTTTTGTCATTGGATTAACATTTAAGTCATTTTCGTCCTCCCTAGGCTTATTCTTGTCCACTTAGGGTTTTTAACCAATCTTGTGCATCCAATAGGTGTGTTTGTGTCATTGGATGATCAATTAGGTCATTTTCGTCCTCCCTAGGCTTATTCTTGTCCAATTAGGGTTTTTAACCAATCTTGTGCATCCAATAAGTTCATTTGTGTCATTGGATGATAAATTTGGTCATTTTCGTCCTCCATAGGCATATTCTTGTCCAACTAGGGTTTTAAACCAATCTTGTGCATCCAATAGGTGTGTTTGTGTCATTGGATGATCAATTAGGTCATTTTCGTCCTCCCTAGGCTTATTCTTGTCCAATTAGGGTTTTTAACCAATCTTGTGCATCCAATAGGTGTGTTTGTGTCATTGGATGATCAATTAGGTCATTTTCGTCCTCCCTAGGCTTATTCTTGTCCAATTAGGGTTTTTAACCAATCTTGTGCATCCAATAGGTGTGTTTGTGTCATTGGATGATCAATTAGGTCATTTTTGTCCTCCCTAGGCTTATTTTTGTCCAATTAGTGTTTTTAACCAATCTTGTGCATCCAATAAGTTCATTTGTGTCATTGGATGATCAATTAGGTCATTTTCATCCTCCCTAGGCATATTCATGTCCAACTATGGTTTTTAACCAATCTTGTGCATCCAATAGGTGTGTTTGTGTGATTGGATGATCAATTAGGTCATTTTCGTCCTCCCTAGGCTTATTCTTGTCCAATTAGGGTTTTTAACCAATCTTGTGCATCCAATAGGTGTGTTTGTGTCATTGGATGATCAATTAGGTCATTTTCGTCCTCCCTAGGCTTATTCTTGTCCAATTAGGGTTTTTAACCAATCTTGTGCATCCAATAGGTGTGTTTGTGTCATTGGATGATCAATTAGGTCATTTTTATCCTCCCTAGGCTTATTCTTGTCCAATTAGGATTTTTAACCAATCTTGTGCATCCAATAGGTGTGTTTGTGTCATTGGATGATCAATTAGGTCATTTTCATCCTCCCTAGGCTTATTCTTGTCCAATTAGGGTTTTTAACCAATCTTGTGCATCCAATAGGTGTGTTTGTGTCATTGGTTGATCAATTAGGTCATTTTCGTCCTCCCTAGGCTTATTCTTGTCCAATTAGGGTTTTTAACCAATCTTGTGCATCCAATAGGTGTGTTTGTGGCAATGGATGATCAATTAGGTCATTTTCGTCCTCCCTAGGCTTATTCTTGTCCAATTAGGGTTTTTAACCAATCTTGTGCATCCAATAGGTGTGTTTGTGGCATTGGATGATCAATTTGGTCATTTTCGTCCTCCCTAGGCTTATTCTTGTCCAATTAGGGTTTTTAACCAATCTTCTGCATCCAATAAGTTCATTTGTGTCATTGGATTAACATTTAGGTCATTTTCGTCCTCCCTAAGCATATTCTTGTCCAATTAGGGTTTTTAACCAATCTTGTGCTTCCAATAGGTGTGTTTGAGTCATTGGATAATCAATTAGGTCATTTTCGTCCTCCCTAGGCTTATTCTTGTCCAATTAGGGTTTTTAACCAATCTTGTGCATCCAATAAGTTTGTTTGTTTCATTGAATTAATATTTAGGTCATTTTCGTCCTCCCTAGGCATATTCTTGTCCAATTAAGGTTTTTAACCAATCTTGTGCATCCAATAGGTGTGTTTGTGTCATTGGATGATCAATTAGGTTATGTTCGTCCTCCCTAGGCTTATTCTTGTCCAATTAGGGTTTTTAACCAATCTTGTGCATCCAATAGGTGTGTTTGTGTCATTGGATGATCAATTAGGTTATTTTCGTCCTCCCTAGGCTTATTCTTGTCCAATTAGGGTTTTTAACCAATCTTGTGCATCCAATAGGTGTGTTTGAGTCATTGGATGATCAAGTAGGTCATTTTCGTCCTCCCTAGGCATATTCTTGTCCAATTAGGGTTTTTAACCAATCTTGTGCATCCAATAGGTGTGTTTGTGTCATTGGATGATCAGTTAGGTCATTTTCGTCCTCCCTAGGCTTATTCTTGTCCAATTAGGGTTTTTAACCAATCTTGTGCATCCAATAAGTTGAGTTGTGTCATTGGATTAACATTTAGGTCATTTTCGTCCTCCCTAGGCTTATTCTTGTCCAATTAGGGTTTTTAACCAATCTTGAGCTTCCAATAAGTTCATTTGTGTCATTGGATTAACATTTAGGTCATTTTCGTCCTCCCTAGGCATATTCTTGTCCAATTAGGGTTTTTAACCAATCTTGTGCATCCAATAGGTGTGTTTGTGTCATTGGATGATCAATTAGGTTATTTTCGTCCTCCCTAGGCTTATTCTTGTCCAATTAGGGTTTTTAACCAATCTTGTGCATCCAATAGGTGTGTTTGTGTCATTGCATGATCAATTAGGTCATTTTCGTCCTCCCTAGGCTTATTCTTGCCCAATTAGGGTTTTTAACCAATCTTGTCCATCCAATAGGTGTGTTTGTGTCATTGGATGATCAATTAGGTCATTTGCGTCCTCCCTAGGCTTATTCTTGTCCAATTAGGGTTTTTAACAAATCTTGTGCATCCAATAGGTGCGTTTGTATCATTGGATGTTCAATTAGGTCATTTTCGTCCTCCCTAGGCTTACTCTTGTCCAATTAGGGTTTTTAAACAATGTTGTGCATCCAATAAGTTCGTTTGTGTCATTGAATTAACATTTAGGTCATTTTCGTCCTCCCTAGGCATATTCTTGTCCAATTAGGGTTTTTAACCAATCTTGTGCATCCAATAGGTGTGTTTGTGTCATTGGTTGATCAATTAGGTCATTTTCGTCCTCCCTGGGCTAATTCTTGTCCAATTAGGGTTTTTAACCAATCTTGTGCATCCAATAAGTTTGTTTGTTTCATTGAATTAATATTTAGGTCATTTTCGTCCTCCCTAGGCATATTCTTGTCCAATTAGGGTTTTTAACCAATCTTGTGCATCCAATAGGTGTGTTTGTGTCATTGGATGATCAATTAGGTCATTTTCGTCCTCCCTAGGCATATTCTTGTCCAATTAGGGTTTTTAACCAATCTTGTGCTTCCAATAGGTGTGTTTGTGTCATTGGATGATCAATTTGGTCATTTTCGTCCTCCCTAGGCTTATTCTTGTCCAATTAGGGTTTTTAACCAATCTTGTGCATCCAATAGGTGTGTTTGTGTCATTGGTTGATCAATTAGGTCATTTTCGTCCTCCCTAGGCTTATTCTTGTCCAATTAGGGTTTTTAACCAATCTTGTGCATCCAATAAGTTGGGTTGTGTCATTGGATTAACATTTAGGCCATTTCCGTCCTCCCTAGGCTTATTCTTGTCCAATTAGGGTTTTTAACCAATCTTGTGCATCCAATAGGTGTGTTTATGTCATTGGATGATCAATTAGGTCTTTTTCGTCCTCCCTAGGCATATTCTTGTCCAATTAGGGTTTTTAACCAATCTTGTGCATCCAATAGGCGTGTTTGTGTCATTGGATGATCAATTAGGTCATTTTCATCCTCCCTTGGCTCTTTCTTGTCCAATTAGGGTTTTTAACCAATCTTGTGCATCCAATAAGTTCATTTGTGTCATTGGATTAACATTTAGGTCATTTTCGTCCTCCCTAGGCATATTCTTGTCCAATTAGGGTTTTTAACCAATCTTGTGCATCCAATAGGTATGTTTGTGTCATTGGATGATCAATTAGGTCATTTTCGTCCTGCCTAGGCATATTCTTGTCCAATTAGAGTTTTTAACCAATCTTGTGGATCCAATAGGTGTGTTTGTGTTATTGGATGATCAATTAGGTCATTTTCGTCCTCCCTTTGCATATTCATGTCCAATTAGGGTTTTTAACCAATCTTGTGCGTCCGATAGATGTGTTTGTGTCATTGGATGATCAATTAGGTCATTTTCGTCCTCCCTAGGCACATTCTTGTCCAATTAGGGTTTTTAACCAATCTTGTGCATCCAATAGGTGTGTTTGTGTCATTGGATGATCAATTAGGTCATTTTCGTCCTCCCTAGGCTTATTCTTGTCCAATTAGGGTTTTTAACCAATCTTGTGCATCCAATAAGTTGGGTTGTGTCATTGGATTAACATTTAGGCCATTTCCGTCCTCCCTAGGCTTATTCTTGTCCAATTAGGGTTTTTAACTAATCTTGTGCATCCAATAGGTGTGTTTGTGTCATTGGATGATCAATTAGGTCATTTTCGTCCTCCCTAGGCATATTCTTGTCCAATTAGGGTTTTTAACCAATCTTGTGCATCCAATAGGTGTGTTTGTGTCATTGGATGATCAATTAGGTCATTTTAGTCCTCCCAAGGCTTATTCTTGTCCATTTAGGGTTTTTAACCAATCTTGTGCATCCAATAGGTGTGTTTGTGTCATTGGATGATCAATTAGGTCATTTTCGTCCTCCCTAGGCATATTCTTGTCCAGTTAGGGTTTTTAACTAATCTTGTGCATCCAATACGTTCATTTGTGTCATTGGATGATCAATTAGGTCATTTTCGTCCTCCCTAGGCATATTCTTGTGCAATTAGGGTTTTAAACCAATCTTGTGCATCCAATAGGTGTGTTTGTGTCATTGGATGATCAATTAGGTCATTTTCGTCCTCCCTAGGCTTATTCTTGTCCAATTAGGGTTTTTAACCGATCATGTGCATCCAATAGGTGTGTTTGTGTCATTGGATGATCAATTAGGTCATTTACGTCCTCCCTAGGCTTATTCTTGTCCAATTAGGGTTTTTAACCAATCTTGTGCATCCAATAACTTTGTGTGTGTCATTTAATTAATATTTAGGTCATTTTCGTCCTCCCTAGGCATATTCTTGTCCAATTAGGGTTTTTAACCAATCTTGTGCATCCAATAGGTGTGTTTGTGTCATTGGATGATCAATTAGGTCATTTTCGTCCTCCCTAGGCATATTCTTGTCCAATTAGGGTTTTTAACCAATCTTGTGCATCCAATAGGTGTGTTTGTGTCATTGGATGATCAATTAGGTCATTTTCGTCCTCCCTAGGCTTATTCTTGTCCAATTAGGGTTTTTAACCAATCTTGTGCTTCCAATAGGTGTGTTTGTGTCATTGGATGATCAATTAGGTCATTCTCGTCCTCTCTAGGCTTATTAATGTCCAATTAGGGTTTTTAACCAATCTTGTGCATCCAATGAGTTTGTTTGTGTCAATGAATTAATATTTAGATCATTTTCGTCCTCCCTAGGCATATTCTTGTCCAATTAGGGTTTCTAACCAATCTTGTGCATCCAATAGGTGTGTTTGTGTCATTGGATGATCAATTAGGTCATTTTCGTCCTCCCTAGGCTTATTCTTGTCCAATTAGGGTTTTTAACCAATCTTGTGCATCTAATAGGTGTGTATGTGTCATTGGATGATCAATTAGGTCATTTTCGTCCTCCCTAGGCTTATTCTTGTTCAATTAGGGTTTTTAACAAATCTTGTGCATCCGATAAGTTTGTTTGTGTCATTAAATTAATATTTAGGTCATTTTCGTCCTCCCTTGGCATATTCTTGTCCAATTAGGGTTTTTAACCAATCTTGTCCATCCGATAAGTTTGTTTGTGTCATTAAATTAATATTTAGGTAATTTTCGTCCTCCCTAGGCATGTTCTTGTCCAATTAGGGTTTTTAACCAATCTTGTGCATCCAATAGGTGTGTTTGTGTCATTGGATGATCAATTAGGTCATTTTCGTCCTCCCTAGGCTTATTCTTGTCCAATTAGGGTTTTTAACCAATCTTGTGCATCCAATAAGTTGAGTTGTGTCATTGGATTAACATTTAGGTCATTTTCGTCCTCCCTAGGCTTATTCTTGTCCAATTAGGGTTTTTAACCAATCTTGTGCATCCAATAGGTGTGTTTGTGTCATTGGATGATCAATTAGGTCATTTTCGTCCTCCCTAGGCTTATTCTTGTCCAATTAGGGTTTTTAACCAATCTTGTGCATCCAATAGGTGTGTTTGTGTCATTGGATTATCAATTAGGTCATTTTCGACCTCCCTATGCATATACTTGTCCAATTAGGGTTTTTAACCAATCTTTTGCATCCAATAGGTGTGTTTGTGTCATTGGATGATCAATTAGGTGATTTTTGTCCTCCCTAGGCATATTCTTGTCCACTTAGGGTTTTTAACCAATCTTGTGCATCCAATAATTGTGTTTGTGTCATTGGATGATCAATTAGGTCACTTTCGTCCTCCCTAGGCTTATTCTTGTCCAATTAGGGTTTTTAACCAATCTTGTGCATCCAATAGGTGTGTTTGTGTCATTGGATGATCAATTAGGTCATTTTCGTCCTCCCTAGGCATATTCTTGTCCAATTAGGGTTTTTAACCAATCTTGTGCATCCAATAATTGTGTTTGTGTCATTGGATGATCAATTAGGTCACTTTCGTCCTCCCTAGGCTTATTCTTGTCCAATTAGGGTTTTTAACCAATCTTGTGCATCCAATAGGTGTGTTTGTGTCATTGGATGATCAATTAGGTGCTTTTTTTCCTCCCTAGGCATATTCTTGTCCAATTAGGGTTTTTAACCAATCTTGTGCATCCAATAATTGTGTTTGTGTCATCGGATGATCAATTAGGTCACTTTCGTCCTCCCTAGGCTTATTCTTGTCCAATTAGGGTTTTTAACCAATCTTGTGCATCCAATAGGTGTGTTTGTGTCATTGGATGATCAATTAGGTCATTTTCGTCCTCCCTAGGCATATTCTTGTCCAATTAGGGTTTTTAACCAATCTTGTGCATCCAATAGGTGTGTTTGTGTCATTGGATTATCAATTAGGTCATTTTTGTCCTCCCTAGGCATATTCTTGTCCAATTAGGGTTTTTAACCAATCTTGTGCATCCAATAAGTTAAGTTGTGTCATTGGACTAACATTTAGGTCATTTTCGTCCTCCCTAGGCTTATTCTTGTCCAATTAGGGTTTTTAACCAATCTTGTGCATCTGATAAGTTTGTTTGTGTCATTGAATTAATATTTAGGTCATTTTCGTCCTCCCTAGGCATATTCTTGTCCAATTAGGGTTTTTAACCAATCTTGTGAATCCAATAGGTGTGTTTCCATCATTGGATGATCAATTAGGTCATTTTCGTCCTCCCTAGGCTTATTCTTGTCCAAAGAGGGTTTTTAACAAATCTTGTGCATCCAATAAGTTGAGTTGTGTCATTGGATTAACATTTAGGTCATTTTCGTCCTCCCTAGGCTTATTCTTGTCCAATTAGGGTTTTTAACCAATCTTGTGCATCCAATAGGTGTGTTTGTGTCATTGGATGATCAATTAGGTCATTTTCGTCCTCCCTAGGCTTATTCTTGTCCAATTAGGGTTTTTAACCAATCTTGTGCATCCAATAAGTTGGGTTGTGTCATTGGATTAACATTTAGGCCATTTCCGTCCTCCCTAGGCTTATTCTTGTCCAATTAGGGTTTTTAACTAATCTTGTGCATCCAATAGGTGTGTTTATGTCATTGGATGATCAATTAGGTCATTTTCGTCCTCCATAGGCATATTCTTGTTCAAATAAGGTTTTTTAACCAATCTTGTGCATCCAATAGGCGTGTTTGTGTCATTGGATGATCAATTAGGTCATTTTCATCCTCCCTAGGCTCTTTCTTGTCCAATTGGGTTTTTAACCAATCTTGTGCATCCAATAAGTTCATTTGTGTCATTGGATTAACATTTAGGTCATTTTCGTCCTCCCTAGGCATATTCTTGTCCAATTAGGGTTTTTAACCAATCTTGTGCATCCAATAAGTTCATTAGTGTCATTGGATGATCAATTAGGTCATCCAATAGGTATGTTTGTGTCATTGGATGATCAATTAGGTCATTTTCGTCCTGCCTAGGCATATTCTTGTCCAATTAGAGTTTTTAACCAATCTTGTGCATCCAATAGGTGTGTTTGTGTCATTGGATGATCAATTAGGTCATTTTCGTCCTCCCTAGGCATATTCTTGTCCAATTAGGGTTTTTAACCAATCTTGTGCATCCAATAGGTGTGTTTGTGTCATTGGATGATCAATTAGGTCATTTTCGTCCTCCCTAGGCTTATTCTTGTCCAATTAGGGTTTTTAACCAATCTTGTGCATCCAATAGGTGTGTTTATGTCATTGGATGCTCAATTAGGTCATTTTTGTCCTCCCTAGGCTTATTCTTGTCCAATTAGGGTTTTTAACCAATCTTGTGCATCCAATAGGTGTGTTTGTGTCATTGGATGATCAATTAGGTCATTTTCGTCCTCCCTAGGCTTATTCTTGTCCAATTAGGGTTTTTAACCAATCTTGTGCATCCAATAGGTTGTTTTGTGTCATTGGATGATCAATTAGGTCATTTTCGTCCTCCCTAGGCATATTCTTGTCCAATTAGGGTTTTTAACCAATCTTGTGCATCCAATAGGTGTGTTTGTGTCATTGGATGATCAATTAGGTCATTTTCGTCCTCCCTAGGCATATTCTTGTCCAGTTAGGGTTTTTAACCAATCTTGTGCATCCAATAGGTGTGTTTGTGTCATTGAATGATCAATTAGGTCATTTTCGTCCTCCCTAGGCTTATTCTTGTCCAATTAGGGTTTTTAACCAATCTTGTGCATCCAATAAGTTCATTTCTGTTATTGGATTAACATTTAGGTCATATTCGTCCTCCGTAGGCATATTCTTGTCCAATTAGGGTTTTTAACCAATCTTGTGCATCCAATATGTGTGTTTATGTCATTGGATGATCAATTAGGTCATTTTCGTCCTCCCTAGGCATATTCTTGTCCAATTAGGGTTTTTAACCAATCTTGTGCATCCAATAGGTGTGTTTGTGTCATTGGATGATCAATTAGGTCATTTTCGTCCTCCCTAGGCTTATTCTTGTCCAATTAGGGTTTTTAACCAATCTTGTGCATCCAATAAGTTGAGTTGTGTCATTGGATTAACATTTAGGTCACTTTCGTTCTCCCTAGGCTTATTCTAGTCCAATTAGGGTTTTTAACCAATCTTGTGCATCCAATAGGTGTGTTTGTGTCATTGGATGATCAATTAGGTCATTTCCGTCCTCCCTAGGCATATTCTTGTCCAATTAGAGTTTTTAAACAATCTTGTGCATCCAATAGGTGTGTTTGTGTCATTGGATGATCAATTAGATCATTTTCGTCCTCCCCAGGCTCTTTCTTGTCCAATTAGGGTTTTTAACCAATATTGTGCATCCAATAAGTTTATTAGTGTCATTGGATGATCAATTAGGTCATTTTCGTCCTCCCTAGGCATATTCTTGTCCAATTAGGGTTTTTAACCAATCTTGTGCATCCAATAGGTGTGTTTTTGTCATTGGGTGATCAATTTGGTCATTTTCGTCCTCCCTAGGCATATTCTTGTCCAATTAGGGTTTTTAACCAATCTTGTGCATCCAATAGCTGTGTTTGTGTCATTGGATGATAAATTAGGTCATTTTCGTCCTCCCTAGGATTATTCTTGTCCAATTAGGGTATTTAACCAATCTTGTGCATCCACTAAGTTTGTTTGTGTCATTGAATTAATATTTAGATCATTTTCGTCCTCCCTAGGCATATTCTTGTCCAATTAGGGTTTTTAACCAATCTTGTGCATCCAATAGGTGTGTTTGTGTCATTGGATGATCAATTAGGTCATTTTCGTCCTCCCTAGGCTTATTCTTGTCCAATTAGGGTTTTTAACCAATCTTGTGCATCCAATAGGTGTGTTTGTGTCATTGGATTATCAATTAGGTCATTTTCGTCCTCCCTAGGCATATTCTTGTCCAATTAGGGTTTTTAACCAATCTTGTGCATCCAATAGCTGTGTTTGTGTCATTGGATGATAAATTAGGTCATTTTCGTTCTCCCTAGGCTTATTCTTGTCCAATTAGGGTTTTTAACCAATGTTGTGCATCCAATAGGTGTGTTTGGGTCGTTGGATTATCAATTAGGTCATTTTCGTCCTCCCTAGGCATATTCTTGTCCAATTAGGGTTTTTAACCAATCTTGTGCATCCAATAGCTGTGTTTGTGTCATTGGATGATAAATTAGGTCATTTTCGTCCTCCCTAGGCTTATTCTTGTCCAATTAGGGTTTTTAACTAATCTTGTGCATCCAATAGGTGTGTTTGTGTCATTGGATGATCAATTAGGTCATTTTCGTCCTCCCTAGGCATATTCTTGTCCAATTAGGGTTTTTAACCTATCTTGTGCATCCAATAGGTGTGTTTGTGTCATTGAATGATCAATTAGGTCATTTTCGTCCTCCCTAGGCTTATTCTAGTCCAATTAGGGTTTTTAACCAATCTTGTGCATCCAATAAGTTCATTAGTGTCATTGGATGATCAATTAAGTCATTTTCGTCCTCCCTAGGCATGTTCTTGTCCAACTAGGGTTTTTAACCAATCTTGTGCATCCAATAGGTGTGTTTGTGTTATTGGATGAACAATTAGGTCATTTTCGTCCTCGCTAGGCTTATTCATGTCCAATTAGGGTTTTTAACCAATCTTGTGCATCCAATAGGTGTGTTTGTGTCATTGGATGATCAATTAGGTCATTTTCGTCCTCCCTAGGCTTATTCTTGTCCAATTAGGGTTTTTAACCAATCTTGTGCATCCAATAAGTTTGTTTGTGTCATTGAATTAATATTTGGGTCATTTTCGTCCTCCCTAGGCATATTCTTGTCCAATTAGGGTTTTTAACCAATCTTGTGCATCCAATAGGTGTGTTTGTGTCATTGGATTATCAATTAGGTCATTTTCGTCCTCCCTAGGCATATTCTTGTCCAATTAGGGTTTTTAACCAATCTTGTGCATCCAATAGGTGTGTTTGTGTCATTGGATGATCAATTAGGTCATTTTCGTCCTCCCTAGGCTTATTCTTGTCCAATTATGGTTTTTAAACAATCTTGTGCATCAATAGGTGTGTTTGTGTCATTGGATTATCAATTAGGTCATTTTCGTCCTCCCTAGGCATATTCTTGTCCAATTAGGGTTTTTAACCAATCTTGTGCATCCAATAGGTGTGTTTGTGTCATTGGATGATCAATTAGGTCATTTTCGTCCTCCCTAGGCTTATTCTTGTCCAATTATGGTTTTTAACCAATCTTGTGCATCCAATAAGTGTGTTTGTGTCATTGGATGATCAATTAGGTCATTTTCGTCCTCCCTAGGCTTATTCTTGTCCAATTAGGGTTTTTAACCAATCTTGTGCATCCAATAAGTTGGGTTGTGTCATTGGATTAACATTTAGGCCATTTCCGTCCTCCCTAGGCTTATTCTTGTCCAATTAGGGTTTTTAACTAATCTTGTGCATCCAATGGGTGTGTTTATGTCATTGGATGATCAATTAGGTCATTTTCGTCCTCCATAGGCATATTCTTGTCCAATTAGGGTTTTTAACCAATCTTGTGCATCCAATAGGTGTGTTTGTGTCATTGGATGATCAATTAGGTCATTTTCGTCCTCCCTAGGCATATTCTTGTCCAATTAGGGTTTTTAACCAATCTTGTGCATCCAATAGGTGTGTTTGTGTCATTGGATGATCAAATAGGTCATATTCGTCCTCCCTAGGCTAATTCTTGTCCAATTAGGGTTTTTAACCAATCTTGTGCATCCGATAAGTTTGTTTGTGTCATTGAATTAATATTTAGGTCATTTTCGTCCTCCTTAGGCATATTCTTGTCCAATTAGGGTTTTTAACCAATCTTGTGCATTCAATTGGTGTGTTTGTATCATTGGATGATCAATTAGGTTATTGTCGTCCTCCCTAGGCTTATTCTTGTCCAATTAGGGTTTTTAACCAATCTTGTGCATCCAATAAGTTCATTTGTGTCATTGGATTAACATTTAGGTCATTTTCGTCCTCCCTAGGCATATTCTTGTCCAATTAGGGTTTTTAACCAATCTTGTGCATCCAATAGGTGTGTTTGTGTCATTGGATGATCAATTAGGTTATTTTCGTCCTCCCTAGGCTTATTCTTGTCCAATTAGGGTTTTTAACCAATCTTGTGCATCCAATAGGTGTGTTTATGTCATTGGATGATCAATTAGATCATTTTCGTCCTCCCTAGGCATATTCTTGTCCAATTAGGGTTTTTAACCAATCTTGTGCATCCAATAGGTGTGTTTGTGGCAATGGATGATCAATTAGGTCATTTTCGTCCTCCCTAGGCTTATTCTTGTCCAATTAGGGTTTTTAACCAATCTTGTGCATCCAATAGGCGTGTTTGTGTCATTGGATGATCAATTAGGTCATTTTCATCCTCCCTATGCTTTTTCTTGTCCAATTAGGATTTTTAACCAATCTTGTGCATCCAACAAGTTCATTTGTGTCATTGGATTAACATTTAGGTCATTTTCGTCCTCCCTAGGCATATTCTTGTCCAATTAGGGTTTTTAACCAATCTTGTGCATCCAATAGGTGTGTTTGTGTCATTGGATGATCAATTAGGTTATTTTCGTCCTCCCTAGGCATATTCTAGTCCAATTAGGGTTTTTAACTAATCTTGTGCATCCAATAAGTTCATTTGTGTCTTTGGATGATCAATTAGGTCACTTTCGTCCTCCCTAGGCATATTCTTGTCCAATTAGGGTTTTTAACCAATCTTGTGCATCGAATAGGTGTGTTTGTGTCAATTGATGATCAATTAGGTCATTTTCGTCCTCCCTAGGCATATTCTTGTCCAATTAGGGTTTTTAACCAATCTTGTGCATCGAATAGGTGTGTTTGTGTCAATTTATGATCAATTAGGTCATTTTCGTCCTCCCTAGGCTTATTCTTGTCCAATTAGGGTTTTTAACCGATCTTGTGCATCCAATAGGTGAGTTTGTGTCATTGGATGATCAATTAGGTCATTTTCGTCCTCCCTAGGCTTATTCTTGTCCAATTAGGGTTTTTAACCAATCTTGTGCATCCAATAAGTTGAGTTGTGTCATTCGATTAACATTTAGGTCATTTTCGTCCTCCCTAGGCTTATTCTTGTCCAATTAGGGTTTTTAACCAATCTTGTGCATCCAATAAGTTCATTTGTGTCATTAGATTAACATTTAGGTCATTTTCGTCCTCCCTAGGCATATTCTTGTCCAATTAGGGTTTTTAACCAATCTTGTGCATCAAATAGGTGTGTTTGTGTCATTGGATTATCAATTAGGTCATTTACGTCCTCCCTAGACATATTCTTGTCCAATTAGGGTTTTTAACCAATCTTGTGCATCCAATAGGTGTGTTTGTGTCATTGGATGATCAATTAGGTTATTTTCGTCCTCCCTAGGTTTATTCTTGTCCAATTATGGTTTTTAACCAATCTTGTGCATCCAATAGGTGTGTTTGTGTCATTGGATGACCAATTAGGTCATTTTCGTCCTACCTAGGCATATTCTTGTCCAATTAGGGTTTTTTAACCAATCTTGTGCATCCAATAGGTGTGTTTGTGGCAATAGATGATCAATTAGGTCATTTTCGTCCTCCCTAGGCTTATTCTTGTCCAATTAGGGTTTTTAACCAATCTTGTGCATCCAATAGGTGTGTTTGTGTCATTGGATGATCAATTAGGTCATTTTCGTCCTCCCTAGGCATATTTTTGTCCAATTAGGGTTTTTAACCAATCTTGTGCATCCAATAGGTGTGTTTGTGTCATTGGATGATCAATTAGGTCATTTACGTCCTCCCTAGGCTTATTCTTTTCCAATTAGGGTTTTTAACCAATCTTGTGCATCCAATAGGTGTGTTTGTGTCTTTGGATGATCAATTAGGTCATTTTCGTCCTCCGTAGGCTTATTTTTGTCCAATTAGGGGTTTTAACCAATCTTGTGCATCCGATAAGTTTGTTTGTGTCATTAAATTAATATTTAGGTCATTTTCGTCCTCCCTAAGCATATTCTTGTCCAATTAGGGTTTTTAACCAATCTTGTGCATCCAATAGGTATGTTTGTGTCATTGGATGATCAATTAGGTCATTTTCGTCCTCCCTATGCTTATTCTTGTCCAATTAGGATTTTTAACCAATCTTGTGCATCCAATAAGTTGAGTTGTGTCATTGGATTAACATTTAGGTCATTTTCGTCCTCCCTAGGCTTATTCTTGTCCAATTAGGGTTTTTAGCCAATCTTGTGCATCCAATAGGTGTGTTTGTGTCATTGGATGATCAATCAGGTCATTTTCGTCCTCCCTAGGCTTATTCTTGTCCAATTAGGGTTTTTAACCAATCTTGTGCATCCAATAAGTTGAGTTGTGTCATTAGATTAACATTTAGGTCATTTTCGTCCTCCCTAGGCTTATTCTTGTCCAATTAGGGTTTTTAACTAATCTTGTGCATCCAATATGTTCATTTGTGTCCTTGGATTAACATTTAGGTCATTTTCGTCATCCCTAGTCATATTGTTGTCCAATTAGGGTTTTTAACCAATCTTGTGCATCCAATAGGTGTGTTTGTGTCATTGGATGATCAATTAGGTTATTTTCGTCCTCCCTAGGCTTATTCTTGTCCAATTAGGGTTTTTAACCAATCTTGTGCATCCAATAGGTGTGTTTATGTCATTGGATGATCAATTAGGTCATTTTCGTCCTCCCTAGGCATATTCTTGTCCAATTAGGGTTTTTTACCAATCTTGTGTATCCAATAGGTGTGTTTGTGGCAATGGATGATCAATTAGGTCATTTTCGTCGTCCCTAGGCTTATTCTTGTCCAATTAGGGTTTTTAACGAATCTTGTGCATCCAATAGGCGTGTTTGTGTCATTGGATGATCAATTAGGTCTTTTCGTCCTCCATAGTCTTATTCTTGTGCAATTAGGGTTTTTTAACCAATCTTGTGCATCCAATAGGTGTGTTTGTGTCATTGGATGATCAATTAGGTCATTTTCGTCCTCCCTTGGCATATTCTTGTCCAATTAGGGTTTTTAACCAATCTTGTGCATCCAATAGGTGTATTTGTGTCATTGGATGATCAATTAGGTTATTTTCGTCCTCCCTAGGCTTATTCTTGTCCAATTAGGGTTTTTAACTTATCTTGTGCATCCAATTGGTGTGTTTGTGTCATTGGATGATCAATTAGGTCATTTTCGTCCTCCCTAGGCATATTCTTGTCCAATTAGGGTTTTTAACCAATCTTGTGCATCCAATAGGTGTGTTTGTGTCATTGGATGATCAATTAGGTCATTTTCGTCCTCCCTAGGCTTATTCTTGTCCAATTAGGGTTTTTAACCAATCTTGTGCATCCAATAAGTTGAGTTGTGTCATTGGATTAACATTTAGGTCATTTTCGTCCTCCCTAGGCTTATTCTTATCAAATTAGGGTTTTTAACCAATCTTGTGCATCCAATATGTTCATTTGTGTCATTGGATTAACATTTAGGTCATTTTCGTCCTCCCTAGGCTTATTCTTGTCCAATTAGGGTTTTTAACCAATCTTGTGCATCCAATAAGTTCATTTGTGTCATTGGATTAACATTTAGCTCATTTTCGTCCTCCCTAGGCATATTCTTATCCAATTAGGGTTTTTAACCAATCTTGTGCATCCAATAAGTTGAGTTGTGTCATTGAATTAATATTTAGGTCATTTTCGTCCTTCCTAGGCATATTCTTGTCCAATTAGGGTTTTTAACCAGTCTTGTGCATCCAATAGGTGTGTTTGTGTCATTGGATGATCAATTAGGTTATTTTCGTCCTTCCTAGGCTTATTCTTGTCCAATTAGGGTTTTTAACCAATCTTGTGCATCCAATAGGTGTGTTTGTGTCATTGGATGACCAATTAGGTCATTTTCTTCCATCCTAGGCATATTCTTGTCCAATTAGGGTTTTTAACCAATCTTGTGCATCCATTAGGTGTGTTTGTGGCAATGGATGATCAATTAGGTCATTTTCGTCCTCCCTAGGCTTATTCTTGTCCAATTAGGGTTTTTAACCAATCTTGTGCATCCAATAGGTGTGTTTGTATCATTGGATGATCAATTAGGTCATTTTCGTCCTCCCTAGGCATATTCTTGTCCAATTAGGGTTTTTAACGAATCTTGTGCATCCAATAGGTGTGTTTGTTTCATTGGATGATCAATTAGGTCATTTTCGTCCTCCCTAGGCATATTCTTGTCCAATTAGGGTTTTTAACCAATCTTGTGCATCCAATAGGTGTGTTTGTGTCATTGGATGATCAATTAGGTCATTTTCGTCCTCCCTAGGCTTATTCTTGTCCAATTAGGGTTTTTAACCAATCTTGTGCATCCAATAGGTGTGTTTGTGTCATTGGATGATCAATTAGGTCATTTTCGTCCTCCATAGACATATTCTTGTCCAATTAGGGTTTTTAACCAATCTTGTGCATCCAATAAGTTCATTTGTGTCATTGGATTAACATTTAGGTCATTTTCGTCCTCCCTAGGCATATTCTTGTCCAATTAGGGTTTTTAACCAATCTTGTGCATCCAATAGGTGTGTTTGTGGCAATAGATGATCAATTAGGTCATTTTCGTCCTCCCTAGGCTTATTCTTGTCCAATTAGGGTTTTTAACCAATCTTGTGCATCCAATAGGTGTGTTTGTGTCATTGGATGACCAATTAGGTCATTTTCGTCCTCCCTAGGAATATTCTTGTCCAATTAGGGTTTTTAACCAATCTTGTGCATCCAATAGGTGTGTTTGTGTCATTGGATGATCAATTAGGTTATTTTCGTCCTCCATAGGCTTATTCTTGTCCAATTAGGGTTTATAACCAATCTTGTGCATCCAATAAGTTGAGTTATGTCATTGGATTAACATTTAGGTCATTATCGTCCTCCCTAGGCTTTTTCTTGTCCAATTAGGGTTTTTAACCAATCTTGTGCATCCAATAAGTTCATTTGTGTCATTGGATTAACATTTAGGTCATTTTCGTCCTCCCTAGGCATATTCTTGTCCAATTAGGGTTTTTAACCAATCTTGTGCATCCAATAGGTGTGTTTGTGTCATTGGATGATCAATTAGGTTATTTTCGTCCTCCCTAGGCTTATTCTTGTCCAATTAGGGTTTTTAACCAATCTTGTGCATCCAATAAGTTCATTTGTGTCATTGTATTAACATTTAGGTCATTTTCATCCTCCCTAGGCATATTCTTGTCCAATTAGGGTTTTTAACCAATCTTGTGCATCCAATAGGTGTGTTTGTGTCATTGGATGATCAATTAGGTTATTTTCGTCCTCCATAGGCTTATTCTTGTCCAATTAGGGTTTTTAACCAATCTTGTGCATCCAATAAGTTGAGTTGTGTCATTGGATTAACATTTAGGTCATTTCCATCCTCCCTAGGCTTATTCTTATCCAATTAGGGTTTTTAACCATTCTTGTGCATCCAATAAGTTCATTTGTGTCATTGGATTAACATTTAGGTCATTTTCGTCCTCCCTAGGCATATTCTTGTCCAATTAGGGTTTTTAACCAATCTTGTGCATCCAATAGGTGTGTTTGTGTCATTGGATGATCAATTAGGTTATTTTCGTCCTCCCTAGGCTTATTCTTGTCCAATTAGGGTTTTTAACCAATCTTGTGCATCCAATAGGTGTGTTTTTGTCATTGGATGATCAATTAGGTCATTTTCATCCTCCCTAGGCTTATTCTTGTCCAATTACGGTTTTTAACCAATCTTGTGCATCCAATAGGTGTGTTTGTGTCATTGGATGATCAATTAGGTCATTTTCGTCCTCCCTAGGCTTATTCTTGTCCAATTAGGGTTTTTAAAAAATCTTGTGCATCCAATAAGTTCATTTGTGTCATTGGATGATCAATTAGGTCATTTTCGTCCTCCCTAGGCTTATTCTTGTCCAATTAGGGTTTTTAACCAATCTTGTGCATCCAATAGGTGTGTTTGTGTCATTGGATGATCAATTAGGTCATTTTCGTCCTCCCTAGGCTTATTCTTGTCCAATTAGGGTTTTTAACCAATCTTGTGCATCCAATAGATGTGTTTGTGTCATTGGATGATCAATTAGGTCATTTTCGTCCTCCCTAGACTTATTGTTGTCAAATTAGGGTTTTTAACCAATCTTGTGCATCCAATAACTTTGTTTGTGTCATTGAATTAATATTTAGGTCATTTTCGTCCTCCCTAGGCATATTCTTGTCCAATTAGGGTTTTTAACCAATCTTGTGCATCCAATAGGTGTGTTTGTGTCATTGGATGATCAATTAGGTCATTTTCGTCCTTCCTAGGCTTATTCTTGTCCCATTAGGGTTTTTAACCAATCTTGTGCATCCAATAAGTTCATTTGTGTCATTGGATTAACATTTAGGTCATTTTCGTCCTCCCTAGGCATATTCTTGTCCAATTAGGGTTTTTAACCAATCTTGTGCATCCAATAGGTGTGTTTGTGTCATTGGATGATCAATTTGGTCATTTTCGTCCTTTCTATGCTTATTCTTGTCCAATTAGGGTTTTTAACCAATCTTGTGCATCCAATAAGTTCATTTGTGTCCTTGGATGATCAATTAGGTCATTTTCGTCCTCCCTAGGCATATTCTTGTCCAACTAGGGTTTTTAACCAATCTTGTGCATCCAATAGGTGTGTTTGTGTCATTGGATGATCAATTAGGTCATTTTCGTCCTCCCTAGGCTTATTCTTGTCCAATTAGGGTTTTTAACCAATCTTGTGCATCCAATAGGTGTGTTTGTGTCATTGGATGATCAATGAGGTCATTTTCGTCCTCCCTAGGCTTATTCTTGTCCAATTAGAGTTTTTAACCAATCTTGTGCATCCAATAAGTTTGTTTGGGTCATTGAATTAATATTTAGGTCATTTTCGTCATCCCTAGGCATATTCTTGTCCAATTAGGGTTTTTAACCAATCTTGTGCATCCAATAGGTGTGTTTGTGTCATTGGATGATCAATTAGGTCATTTTCGTCCTCCATAGGCTTATTCTTGTCCAATTAGGGTTTTTAACTAATCTTTTGCATCCAATAAGTTGAGTTGTGTCATTGGATTAACATTTAGGTCATTTTCGTCCTCCCTAGGCTTATTCTTGTCCAATTAGGGTTTTTAACCAATCTTGTGCATCCAATAAGTTCATTTGTGTCATTGGATTAACATTTAGGTCATTTTCGTCCTCCCTAGGCATATTCTTGTCCAATTAGGGTTTTTAACCAATCTTGTGCATCCAATAGGTGTGTTTGTGTCATTGGATGATCAATTAGGTTATTTTCGTCCTCCCTAGGCTTATTCTTGTCCAATTAGGGTTTTTAACCAATCTTGTGCATGCAATAGGTGTTAAACCAATCTTGTGCATCCAATAGGTGTGTTTGTGGCAATAGATGATCAATTAGGTCATTTTCGTCCTCCCTAGGCATATTCTTGTCCAATTAGGGTTTTTAACCAATCTTGTGCATCCAATAGGTGTGTTTGTGTCATTGGATGATCAATTAGGTCATTTACGTCCTCCCTAGGCTTATTCTTTTCTAATTAGGGTTTTTAACCAATCTTGTGCATCCAATAGGGGTGTTTGTGTCTTTGGATGATCAATTAGGTCATTTTCGTCCTCCGTAGGCTTATTTTTGTCCAATTAGGGGTTTTAACCAATCTTGTGCATCCGATAAGTTTGTTTGTGTCATTAAATTAATATTTAGGTCATTTTCGTCCTCCCTAAGCATATTCTTGTCCAATTAGGGTTTTTAACCAATCCTGTGTATCCAATAGGTGTGTTTGTGTCATTGGATGATCAATTAGGTCATTTTCGTCCTCCCTATGCTTATTCTTGTCCAATTAGGGTTTTTAACCAATCTTCTGCATCCAATAAGTTGAGTTGTGTCGTTGGATTAACATTTAGGTCATTTTCGTCCTCCCTAGGCTTATTCTTGTCCAATTAGGGTTTTTAACCAATCTTGTGCATCCAATAAGTTCTTTTGTGTCATTGGATTAACATTTAGGTCATTTTCATCCTCCCTAGGCATATTCTTGTCCAATTAGGGTTTTTAACCAATCGTGTGCATCCAATAAGTTCATTTGTGTCATTGGATTAACATTTAGGTCATTTTCATCCTCCCTAGGCATATTCTTGTCCAATTAGGGTTTTTAACCAATCTTGTGCATCCAATAGGTGTGTTTGTGTCATTGGATGATCAATTAGGTTATTTTCGTCCTCCCTAGGCTTATTCTTGTCCAATTAGGGTTTTTAACCAATCTTGTGCATCCAATAGGTGTTAAACCAATCTTGTGCATCCAATAGGTGTGTTTGTGGCAATAGATGATCAATTAGGTCATTTTTCGTCCTCCCTAGGCTTATTCTTGTCCAATTAGGGTTTTTAACCAATCTTGTGCATCCAATAGGTGTGTTTGTGTCATTGGATGATCAATTAGGTCATTTTCGTCCTCCCTAGGCCTATTCTTGTCCAATTAAGGTTTTTAACCAATCTTTTGCATCCAATAACTTTGATTGTGTCATTGAATTAATATTTAGGTCATTTTCGTCCTCCCCAGGCATATTCTTGTCCAATTAGGGTTTTTAACCAATCTTGTGCATCCAATAGGTGTGTTTGTGGCAATGGATGATCAATTAGGTCATTTTCGTCCTCCCTAGGCTTATTCTTGTCCAATTAGGGTTTTTAACCAATCTTGTGCATCCAATAGGTGTGTTTGTGGCAATGGATGATCAATTAGGTCATTTTCGTCTTCCCTAGGCTTATTCTTGTCCAATTAGGGTTTTTAACCAATCTTGTGCATCCAATAGGTGTGTTTGTGTCATTGGATGATCAATTAGGTCATTTTCGTCCCCCTTAGGATTATTCTTGTCCAATTATGGTTTTTAACCAATCTTGTGCATCCAATAAGTTGAGTTGTGTCATTGGATTAACAATTAGGTCATTTTCGTCCTCCCTAGGCATATTCTTGTCCAATTAGGGTTGTTAACCAATCTTGTGCATCCAATAGGTGTGTTTGTGTCATTGGATGATCAATTTGGTCATTTTCGTCCTCCTTAGGAATATTCTTGTCCAATTAGGGTTTTTAACCAATCTTGTACATCCAATAACTTTGTTTGTGTCATTGGATGATCAATTAGGTCATTTTCGTCCTCCCTAGGCTTATTCTTGTCCAATTAGGGTTTTTAACCAATCTTGTGCATTCAATAAGTTTGTTTGTTTCATTGAATTAATATTTAGGTCATTTTCGTCCTCCCTAGGCATATTCTTGTCCAATTAGGGTTTTTAACCAATCTTGTGCATCCAATAGGTGTGTTTGTGTCATTGGATGATCAATAAGGTCATTTTCGTCCTCCCTAGGCATATTCTTGTCCAATTAGGGTTTTTAACCAATCTTGTGCATCCAATAGGTGTGTTTGTGGCAATGGATGATCAATTACATCATTTTCGTCCGCCCTAGGCTTATTCTTGTCCAATTAGGGTTTTTAACCAATCTTGTGCATCCAATAGGTGTGTTTGTGTCATTGGATGATCAATTAGGTCATTTTCGTCCTCCCTAGGCTTATTCTTGTCCAATTAGGGTTTTTAACCAATCTTGTGCATCCAATAAGTTCATTTGTGTCATTGGATGAACATTTAGGTCATTTTGGTCCTCCCTAGGCTTATTCTTGTCCAATTATGGTTTTCAACCAATCTTGTGCATCCAATAAGTTCATTTGTGTCATTGGATGAACATTTAGGTCATTTTCGTCCTCCCTAGGCTTATTCTTGTCCAATTAGGGTTTTTAACCAATCTTGTGCATCCAATAAGTTCATTTGTGTCATTGGATGAACATTTAGGTCATTTTCGTCCTCCCTAGGCTTATTCTTGTCCAATTAGGGTTTTTAACCAATCTTGTGCATCCAATAAGTTCATTTGTGTCATTGGAGGAACATTTAGGTCATTTTCGTCCTCCCTTGTCTTATCCTTGTCCAATTATGGTTTTTATGCAATCTTGTGCATCCAATTGGTGTGTTTGTGTCATTGGAGGAACATTTAGGTCATTTTCGTGCTCCCTAGGCTTATTCTTGTCCAATTAGGGATTTCAACCAATCTTGTGCATCCAATAAGTTCATTTGTGTCATTGGATGAACATTTAGGTCATTTTCGTCCTCCCTAGGCTTATTCTTGTCCAATTAGGGTTTTTAACCAATCTTGTGCATCCAATAAGTTCATTTGTGTCATTGGATGAACATTTAGGTCATTTTCTTCCTCCCTAGGCTTATTCTTGTCCAATTAGGGTTTTTAACCAATCTTGTGCATCCAATAGGTGTGTTTGTGTCATTGGACGAACATTTAGGTCATTTTCGTCCTCCCTAGGCTAATTCTTGTCCAATTAGGGTTTTTAACCAATCTTGTGCATCCAATAAGTTCATTTGTGTCATTGGATGAACATTTAGGTCATTTTCGTCCTCCCTAGGCTTATTCTTGTCCAATTAGGGTTTTTAACCAATCTTGTGCATCCAATAAGTTCATTTGTGTCATTGGATGAACATTTAGGTCATTTTCGTCCTCCCTAGGCTTATTCTTGTCCAATTAGGGTTTTTAACCAATCTTGTGCATCCAATAAGTTCATTTGTGTCATTGGATGAACATTTAGGTCATTTTGGTCCTCCCTAGGCTTATTCTTGTCCAATTAAGGTTTTTAACCAATCTTGTGCATCCAATAAGTTCATTTGTGTCATTGGATGAACATTTAGGTCATTTTCGTCCTCACTAGTCTTATTCTGGTCCAATTAGGGTTTTTAACCAATCTTGTGCATCCAATATGTTTATTTGTGTCATTGGATGAACATTTAGGTCATTTTCGTCCTCCCTAGGCTTATTCTTGTCCAATTAGGGTTTTTATGCAATCTTGTGCATCCAATAGGTGTGTTTGTGTCATTGGAGGAACATTTAGGTCATTTTCGTCCTCCCTAGTCTTATTCTTGTCCAATTAGGGTTTTTATGCAATCTTGTGCATCCAATAGGTGTGTTTGTGTCATTGGAGGAACATTTAGGTCATTTTCGTCCTCCCTAGTCTTATTCTTGTCCAATTAGGGTTTTTATGCAATCTTGTGCATCCAATAGGTGTATTTGTGTCATTGGACAAACATTTAGGTCATTTTCGTCCTCCCTAGGCTTATTCTTGTCCAATTAGGGTTTTTAACCAATCTTGTGCATCCAATAAGTTCATTTGTGTCATTGGATGAACATTTAGGTCATTTTCGTCCTCCCTAGGCTTATTCTTGTTTAATTAGGGTTTTTAACCAATCTTGTGCATCCAATAAGTTCATTTGTGTCATTGGATGAACATTTAGGTCATTTTCGTCCTCCCTAGGCTTATTCTTGTCCAATTAGGGTTTTTAACCAATCTTGTGCATCCAATAAGTTCATTTGTGTCATTGGATGAACATTTAGGTCATTTTCTTCCTCCCTAGGCTTATACTTGTCCAATTAAGGTTTTTAACCAATCTTGTGCATCCAATAAGTTCATTTGTGTCATTGGACAAACATTTAGGTCATTTTAGTCCACCCTAGGCTTATTCTTGTCCAATTAGGGTTTTTAACCAATTTTGTGCATCCAATAGGTGTGTTTGTGTCATTGGATGAACATTTAGGTCATTTTCGTCCTTCCTAGGCTTATTCTTGTCCAATTAGGGTTTCTAACCAATCTTGTGCATCCAATAGGTGTATTTGTGTCATTGGATGAACATTTAGGTCATTTTCGTCCTCCCTAGGCTTATTCTTGTCCAATTATGGTTTTTAACCAATCTTGTGCATCCAATAGGTGTATTTGTGTCATTGGATGAACATTTAGGTCATTTTCGTCCTCCCTAGGCTTATTCTTGTCCAATTACGGTTTTTAAGCAATCTTGTGAATCCAATAAGTTCATTTGTTTCATTGGATGAACATTTAGGTCATTTTCGTCCTCCCTAGGCTTATTCTTGTTCAATTAGGGTTTCTAAACAATCTTGTGCATCCAATAGGTGTGTTTGTGTCATTGGATGAACATTTAGGTCATTTTCGTCCTCTCTAGGCTTATTCTTGTCCAATTAGGGTTTCTAACCAATCTTGTGCATCCAATAGGTGTATTTGTGTCATTGGATGAACATTTAGGTCATTTTCGTCCTCCCTAGGCATATTCTTGTCCAATTAGGGTTTTTAACCAATCTTGTGCATCCAATAGGTATGTTTGTGTCATTGGATGAACATTTAGGTCATTTTCGTCCTCCCTAGGCTTATTCTTGTCCAATTAGGGTTTCTAACCAATCTTGTGCATCCAATAGGTGTATTTGTGTCATTGGATGAACATATAGGTCATTTTCGTCCTCCCTAGGCATATTCTTGTCCAATTAGGGTTTTTAACCAATCTTGTGCATCCAATAGGTGTATTTGTGTCATTGGATGAACATTTAGGTCATTTTCGTCCTCTCTAGGCTTATTCTTGTCCAATTAGGGTTTCTAACCAATCTTGTGCATCCAATAGGTGTATTTGTGTCATTGGATGAACATTTAGGTCATTTTCGTCCTCCCTAGGCATACTCTTGTCCAATTATGGTTTTTAACCAATCTTGTGCATCCAATAGGTGTATTTGTGTCATTGGATGAACATTTAGGTCATTTTCTTCCTCCCTAGGCTTATTCTTGTCTAATTAGGGTTTTTAACCAATCTTGTGCATCCAATAGGTGTATTTGTGTCATTTGATGAACATTTAGGTCATTTTCGTCCTCCCTAGGCATATTCTTGTCCAATTAGGGATTTTAACCAATCTTGTGCATCCAATAGGTGTATTTGTGTCATTGGATGAACATTTAGGTCATTTTCGTCCTCCCTAGGCTTATTCTTGTCCAATTAGGGTTTTTAACCAATCTTGTGCATCCAATAGGTGTATTTGTGTCATTGGATGAACATTTATGTCATTTTCGTCCTCCCTAGGCTTATTCTTGTCCAATTAGGGTTTTTAAGCAATCTTGTGCATCCAATAAGTTCATTTGTGTCATTGGATGAACATTTAGGTCATTTTCGTCCTCCCTAGGCTTATTCTTGTCCAATTAGGGTTTTTAAGCAATCTTGTGCATCCAATAAGTTCATTTGTGACATTGGATGAACATTTAGATCATTTTCGTCCTCCCTAGGCTTATTCTTCTCCAATTAGGGTTTCTAACCGATCTTGTGCATCCAATAGGTGTGTTTGTGTCTCATTGGATGAACAATTAGGTCATTTTCGTCCTCCCTAGTCTTATTCTTGTCCAATTAGGGTTTTAAGCAATCTTGTGCATCCAATAAGTTCATTAGTGTCATTGGATTAAGATTTAAGTCATTTTCGTCCTCCCTAGGCTTATTCTTGTTCAATAAGGGTTTCTAACCAATCTTGTGCATCCAATAGGTGTGTTTGTGTCATTGGATGAACATTTAGGTCATTTTCGTCCTCCCTAGTCTTATTCTTGTCCAATTAGGGTTTTAAGCAATCTTGTGCATTCAATAAGTTCATTTGTGTCGTTGGATGAACATTTAGGTCATTTTTCGTCCTCCCTAGGCTTATTCTTGTCCAATTAGGGTTTTTAAGCAATCTTGTGCATCCAATAAGTTCATTTGTGTCACTGGATGAACATTTAGGTCATTTTCGTCCTCCCTAGGCTTATTCATGTCCAATTAGGGTTTATAAGCAATCTTGTGCATCCAATAAGTTCATTTGTGTCATTGGATGAACATTTAGGTCATTTTCGTCCTCCCTAGGCTTATTGTTGTCCAATTAGGGTTTTTAACCAATCGTGTGCATCCAATAGGTGTGTTTGTGTCATTGATTGAACATTTAGGTCGTTTTCGTCCTCCCTAGGCTTATTCTTGTCCAATTAGGGTTTTTAACCAATCTTGTGCATCCAATAAGTTCATTTGTGTCATTGGATAAACATTTAGGTCATTTTCATCCACCCTAGGCTTATTCTTGTCCAATTAGGGTTTTTAACCAATCTTGTGCATCCAATAAGTTCATTTGTGTCATTGGATGAACATTTAGGTCATTTTCGTCCACCCAAGGCTTATTCTTGTCCAATTAGGGTTTTTAACCAATCTTGTGCATCCAATAAGATCATTTGTGTCATTGGATGAACATTTAGGTCATTTTCGTCCTCCCTAGGCTTATTCTTGTCCAATTAGGGTTTTTAAGCAATCTTGTGCATCCAATAAGTTCATTTGTGTCATTCGATGAACATTTAGGTCATTTTCGTCCTCCCTAGGCTTATTCTTGTCCAATTAGGGTTTCTAACCAATCTTGTGCATCGAATAGGTGTATTTGTGTCATTGGATGAACATTTAGGTCATTTTCGTCCTCTCTAGGCTTATTCTTGTCCAATTAGGGTTTTTAACCAATCTTGTGCATCCAATAAGTTCATTTGTGTCATTGGATAAACATTTAGGTCATTTTCGTCCACCCTAGGCTTATTCTTGTCCAATTAGGGTTTTTAACCAATCTTGTGCATCCAATAGGTGTGTTTGTGTCATGGGATGAACATTTAGGTCATTTTCGTCCTCCCTAGGCTTATTCTTGTCCAATTAGGGTTTCTAACCAATCTTGTGCATCCAATAGGTGTGTTTGTGTCATTGGATGAACATTTAGGTCATTTTCGTCCTCCCTAGGCTTATTCTTGTCCAATTAGGGTTTTTAACCAATCTTGTGCATCCAATAAGTTCATTTGTGTCATTGGGTGAACATTTTGGTCATTTTCGTCCTCCCAAGGCTTATTCTTGTCCAATTAGGGATTTTAACCAATCCTGTGCATCCAATAAGTTCATTTGTGTCATTGGGTGAACATTTAGGTCTTTTTCGTCCTTCCTAGGCTTATTCTTGTCCAATTAGGGTTTCTAACCAATCTTGTGCATCCAATAAGTTCATTTGTGTCATTGGATGAACATTTAGGTCATTTTCGTCCTCCCTAGGCTTATTCTTGTCCAATTAGGGTTTTTTACCAATCTTGTGCATCCAATAAGTTCATTTGTGTCATTGGATGAACATTTAGGTCATTTTCGTCGTCCCTAGTCTTATTCTTGTCGAATTAGGTTTTTATGCAATCTTGTGCATCCAATAGGTGTGTTTGTGTCATTGGAGGAACATTTAGGTCATTTTCGTCCTCCCTAGTCTTATTCTTGTCCAATTAGGGTTTTTATGCAATCTTGTGCATCCAATAGGTGTCTTTGTGTCATTCGACGAACATTTAGGTCATTTTCGTCCTCCCTAGGCTTATTCTTGTCCAATTAGGGTTTTTAACCAATCTTGTGCATCCAATAAGTTCATTTGTGTCATTGGATGAACATTTAGGTCATTTTCGTCCTCCCTAGTCTTATTCTTGTCCAATTAGGGTTTTTAACCAACCTTGTGCATCCAATAAGTTCATTTGTGTCATTGGTGGAACGTTTAGGTCATTTACGTCCTCCCTAGTCTTATTCTTGTCCAATTAGGGTTTTTATGCAATCTTGTGCATCCAATAGGTGTGTTTGTGTCATTGGAGGAACATTTAGGTCATTTTCGTCCTCCCTAGTCTTATTCTTGTCCAATTAGGGTTTTTATGCAATCTTGTGCATCCAATAGGTGTGTTTGTGTCATTGGACGAACATTTAGGTCATTTTCGTCCTCCCTAGGCTTATTCTTGTCCAATTAGGGTTTTTAACCAATCTTGTGCATCCAATAAGTTCATTTGTGTCATTGGATGAACATTTAGGTCATTTTCGTCCTCCCATGTCTTATTCTTGTCCTATTAGGGTTTTTATGCAATCTTGTGCATCCAATAGGTGTGTTTGTGTCATTGGAGGAACATTTAGGTCATTTTCGTCCTCCCTAGTCTTATTCTTGTCCAATTAGGGTTTTTATGCAATCTTGTGCATCCAATAGGCGTGTTTGTGTCATTGGATGAACATTTAGGTCATTTTCGTCCTCCCTAGGCTTATTCTTGTCCAATTAGGGTTTTTAACCAATCTTGTGCATCCAATAAGTTCATTTGTGTCATTGGATGAACATTTAGGTCATTTTCGTCCTCCCTAGGCATAGTCTTGTCCAATTAGGGTTTTTAAGCAATCTTGTGCATCCAATAAGTGTGTTTGTGTCATTGGATGAACATTTAGGTCATTTTCATCCTCCCTAGGCTTATTGTTGTCCAGTTAGGGTTTTTAACCAATCTTGTGCATCCAATAGGTGTGTTTGTGTCATTGGATGAACATTTAGGTCATTTTCGTCCTCCCTAGGCTTATTCTTGTCCAATTAGGGTTTTTAACCAATCTTGTGCATCCAATAAGTTCCTTTGTGTCATTGGATAAACATTTAGGTCATTTTCATCCACCCTAGGCTTATTCTTGTCCAATTAGGGTTTTTAACCAATCTTGTGCATCCAATAAGTTCATTTGTGTCATTGGATGAACATTTAGGTCATTTTCGTCCTCCCTAGGCTTATTCTTGTCCAATTAGGGTTTTTTAACCAATCTTGTGCATCCAATAAGTTCATTTGTGTCATTGGATAAACATTTAGGTCATTTTCATCCACCCTAGGCTTATTCTTGTCCAATTAGGGTTTTTAACCAATCTTGTGCATCCAATAAGTTCATTTGTGTCATTGGATGAACATTTAGGTCATTTTCGTCCTCCCTAGGCTTATTCTTGTCCAATTAGGGTTTTTAACCAATCTTGTGCATCCAATAGGTGTGTTTGTGTCATTGGATGAACATTTAGGTCATTTTCGTCCACCCTAGGCTTATTCTTATCCAATTAGGGTTTCTAACCAATCTTGTGGATCCAATAGGTGTATTTGTGTCATTGGATGAACATTTAGGTCATTTTCGTCCCCCCTAGGCTTATTCTTGTCCAATTAGGGTTTTTAAGCAATCTCGTGCATCCAATAAGTTCATTTGTGTCATTGGATGAACATTTAGGTCATTTGCATCCTCCCTAGGCTTATTCTTGTCCAATTAAGGTTTTTAACCAATCTTGTGCATCCAATAAGTTCATTTGTGTCATTGGATGAACATTTAGGTCATTTTCGTCCTCCCTAGGCTTATTCTTGTCCAATTAGGGATTTTAACCAATCTTGTGCATCCAATAGGTGTGTTTGTGTCATTGGATGAACATTTAGGTCATTTTCGTCCTCCCAAGGCTTATTCTTGTCCAATTAGGGTTTTTAACCAATCTTGTGCATCTAATAAGTTCATTTGTGTCATTGGAAGAACATTTAGGTCATTTTCGTCCTCCCTAGGCATATTCTTGTCCAATTAGGGTTTTTAACCAATCTTGTGCATCCAATAGGTGTGTTTGTGTCATTGGATGAACATTTAGGTCATTTTCGTCCTCCCTAGGCTTATTCTTGTCCAATTAGGGTTTTTAACCAATCTTGTGCATCCAATAAGTTCATTTGTGTCATTGGATGAACATTTAGGTCATTTTCGTCCTCCCAAGGCTTATGCTTGTCCAATTAGGGTTTTTAACCAATCTTGTGCATCCACTAAGTTCATTTGTGTCATTGGATGAACATTTAGGTCATTTTCGTCCTCCCTACGCTTATTCTTGTCCAATTAGGGTTTTTAACCAATCTTGTGCATCCAATAGGTGTGTTTGTGTCATTGGATGAACATTTAGGTCATTTTCGATTTCCATAGGCTTATTCTTGACCAATTAGGGTTTTTAACCAATCTTGTGCATCCAATAGGTGTGTTTGTGTCATTGGATGAACATTTAGGTCATTTTCGTCCTCCCTAGGCTTATTCTTGTCCAATTAGGGTTTTTAACCAATCTTGTGCATCCAATAAGTTCATTTGTGTCATTGGATAAACATTTAGGTCATTTTCGTCCACCCTAGGCTTATTCTTGTCCAATTAGGGTTTTTACCAATCTTGTGCATCCAATAGGTGTGTTTGTGTCATTGGATGAACAATTAGGTCATTTTCGTCCTCCCTATTCTTATTCTTGCCCAATTAGGATTTTTAACCAATCTTGTGCATCCAATAAGTTCATTTGTGTCATTGGATGAACATTTAGGTCATTTTCGTCCTCCCTAGGCTTATTCTTGTCCAATTTGGGTTTCTTACCAATCTTGTGCATCCAATAGGTGTATTTGTGTCATTGGATGAACATTTAGGTTATTTTCGTCCTCACTAGGCTTAGTTTTGTGAAATTAGGGTTTTTAACCAATCTTGTGCATCCAATAGGTGTGTTTGTGTCATTAGACGAACATTTAGGTCATTTTCATCCTCCCTAGGCTTATTGTTGTCCAATTAGGGTTTTTAACCAATCTTGTGCATCCAATAAGTTCATTTGTGTCATTGGATGAACATTTAGGTCATTTTCGTCCTCCCTAGGCTTATTCTTGTCCAATTACGGTTTTTAAGCAATCTTGTGAATCCAATAAGTTCATTTGTTTCATTGGATGAACATTTAGGTCATTTTCGTCCTCCCTAGGCTTATTCTTGTTCAATTAGGGTTTCTAAGCAATCTTGTGCATCCAATAAGTTCATTTGTGTCATTGGATGCACATTTAGGTTATTTTCGTCCTCACTAGGCTTAGTTTTGTGAAATTAGGGTTTTTAACCAATCTTGTGCATCCAATAGGTGTGTTTGTGTCATTAGACGAACATTTAGGTCATTTTCATCCTCCCTAGGCTTATTGTTGTCCAATTAGGGTTTTTAACCAATCTTGTGCATCCAATAGGTGTGTTTGTGTCATTGGATGAACAATTAGGTCATTTTCGTCCTCCCTATTCTTATTCTTGCCCAATTAGGATTTTTAACCAATCTTGTGCATCCAATAAGTTCATTTGTGTCATTGGATGAACATTTAGGTCATTTTCGTCCTTCCTAGGCTTATTCTTGTCCAATTAGGGTTTTTAACCAATCTTGTGCATCCAATAGTTGTGTTAGTGTCATTGGATGAACATTTAGGTCATTTTCGTCCTCACTAGGCTTATTCTTGTCTAACCAATCTTGTGCATCCAATAAGTTCATTTGTGTCATTGGATAAACATTTAAGTCATTTTCGTCCACCCTAGGCTTATTCTTGTCCAATTAGGGTTTTTAACCAATGTTGTGCATCCAATAGGTGTGTTTGTGTCATTGGATGAACATTTAGGTCATTTTCGTCCTCCCTAGGCTTATTCTTGTCTAATTAGGGTTTTTAAGCAATCTTGTGCATCTAATAAGTTCATTTGTGTCATTGGATGAACATTTACGTCATTTTCGTCCTCCCTAGGCTTATTCTTGTCCAATTAGGGGTTTTAAGCAATCTTGTGCATCCAATAAGTTCATTTGTGTTATTGGATGAACATTTAGGTCATTTTCGTCCTCCCTAGGCTTATTCTTGTCCAAATAGGGTTTTTAACCAATCGTGTGCATCCAATAAGTTCATTTGTGTCATTGGATGAACATTTAGGTCATTTTCGTCCTCCCTAGGCTTATACTTGTCCAATTAAGGTTTTTAACCAATCTTGTGCATCCAATAAGTATATTTGTGTCATTGGATAAACATTTAGGTCATTTTAGTCCACCCTAGGCTTATTCTTGTCCAATTAGGGTTTTTAACCAATTTTGTGCATCCAATATGTGTATTTGTGTCATTGGATGAACATTTAGGTCATTTTCGTCCTCCCTAGGCTTATTCTTGTCCAATTAGGGGTTTTAAGCAATCTTGTGCATCCAATAAGTTCATTTGTGTTATTGGATGAACATTTAGGTCATTTTCGTCCTCCCTAGGCTTATTCTTGTCCAAATAGGGTTTTTAACCAATCGTGTGCATCCAATAAGTTCATTTGTGTCATTGGATGAACATTTAGGTCATTTTCGTCCTCCCTAGGCTTATACTTGTCCAATTAAGGTTTTTAACCAATCTTGTGCATCCAATAAGTATATTTGTGTCATTGGATAAACATTTAGGTCATTTTAGTCCACCCTAGGCTTATTCTTGTCCAATTAGGGTTTTTAACCAATTTTGTGCATCCAATA
>JBBPBR010000556.1:0-112309 GCA_037974775.1 Cicer pinnatifidum | reverse complement strand
ACCTATTGGATGCACAAGATTGGTTAAAAACCTTAATTGGACAAGAATAAGCCTAGGGAGGACGAAAATGACCTAAATGTTCATCCAATGACACAAATGAACTTATTGGATGCACAAGATTGCTTAAAACCCCTAATTGGACAAGAATAAGCCTAGGGAGGACGAAAATGACCTAAATGTTCATCCAATGACACAAATACACCTATTGGATGCACAAGATTGGTTAAAAACCCTAATTGGACAAGAATAAGCCTATGGAGGACGAAAATGACCTAAATGTTCATCCAATGACACAAATACACCTATTGGATGCAGAAGATTGGTTAAAAACCCTAATTGGACAAGAATATGGCTAGGGAGGACGAAAATGACCTAAATGTTCATCCAATGACACAAATACACCTATTGGATGCACAAGATTGGTTAGAAACCCTAATTGGACAAGAATAAGCCTAGGGAAGACGAAAATGACCTAAATGTCCATCCAATGACACAAACACACCTATTGGATGCACAAGATTGGTTAAAAACCCTAATTGGACAAGAATAAGCCTAGGGTGGACGAAAATGACCTAAATGTTTATCCAATGACACAAATGAACTTATTGGATGCACAAGATTGGTTAAAAACCCTAATTGGACAAGAATAAGCCTAGTGAGGACGAAAATGACCTAAATGTTCATCCAATGACACAAATGAACTTATTGGATGCACAAGATTGCTTAAAATCCCTAATTGGACAAGAATAAGCCTAGGGAGGACGAAAATGACCTAAATGTTCATCCAATGACACAAATACACCTATTGGATGCACAAGATTGGTTAAAAACCCTAATTGGACAAGAATAAGCCTAGGGAGGACGAAAATGACCTAAATGTTCATCCAATGACACAAATGAACTTATAGGATGCACAAGATTGGTTAAAAACCCTAATTGGACAAGAATAAGCCTAGGGAGGACGAAAATGACCTAAATGTTCATCAAATGACTAAACACACCTATTGGATGCAGAAGATTGGTTAGAAACCCTAATTGGACAAGAATAAGCCTAGGGAGGACGAAAATGACCTAAATGTTAATCCAATGACACAAATGAACTTATTGGATGCACAAGATTGGTTAGAAACCCTAATTGGACAAGAATAAGCCTAGGGAGGACGAAAATGACCTAAATGTTAATCCAATGACACAAATGAACTTACTGGACGCACAAGATTGGTTAAAAACCCTAATTGGACAAGAATAAGCCTAGGGAGGACGAAAATGACCTAAATGTTCATCCAATGACACAAACACACCTATTGGATGCACAAGATTGGTTAGAAACCCTAATTGGACAAGAATAAGCCTAGGGAGGATGCTAATGACCTAAATGTTCATCCAATGACACAAACACACCTATTGGATGCACAAGATTGGTTAAAAACCCTAATTGGACAAGAATAAGCCTAGGGAGGACGAAAATGACCTAAATGTTCATCCAATGACACAAATACACCTATTGGATGCACAAGATTGGTTAAAAACCCTAATTGGACAAGAATAAGCCTAGGGAGGACGAAAATGACCTAAATGTTCATCCAATGACACAAATGAACTTATTGGATGCACAAGATTAATTAAAAACCCTAATTGGACAAGAATAAGCCTAGGGAGGACGAAAATGACCTAAATGTTCATCCAATGACACAAATGAACTTATTGGATGCACAAGATTGGTTAAAAACCCTAATTGGACAAGAATAAGCCTAGGGAGGATGAAAATCACCTAAATGTTCATCCAATGACACAAATGAACCTATTGGATGCACAAGATTGGTTATAAACCCTAATTGGACAAGAATAAGCCTAGGGAGAACGAAAATGACTTAAATCTTAATCCAATGACACAAACACACCTATTGGATGCACAAGATTGGTTAAAAACCCTAATTGGACAAGAATAAGCCTAGGGAGGACGAAAATGACCTAAATGTTCATCCAATGACACAAATGAACTTATTGGATGCACAAGATTGCTTAAAAACCCTAATTGGACAAGAATAAGCCTAGGGAGGACGAAAATGACCTAAATGTTCATCCAATGAAACAAATACACCTATTGGATGCAAAAGATTGGTTAGAAACCCTAATTTGACAAGAATAAGCCTAGGGAGGACGAAAATGACCTAAATGTTCATCCAATGACACAAATGAACTTATTGGATGCACAAGATTGGTTAAAAACCCTAATTGGACAAGAAAAAGCCTAGGGAGGACGAAAATGACCTAAATGTTCATCCAATGACACAAACACACCTATTGGATGCACAAGATTGGTTAAAAACCCTAATTGGACAAGAATAAGCCTAGGGAGGACGAAAATGACCTAAATGTTCATCCAATGACACAAATGAACTTATTGGATGCACAAGATTGCTTAAAAACCCTAATTAGACAAGAATAAACTTAGGGAGGACGAAAATGACCTAAATGTTCATCCAATGACACAAATACACCTATTGGATGCACAAGATTGGTTAAAAACCCTAATTGGACAAGAATAAGCCTAGGGAGGACGAAAATGACCTAAATGTTCATCCAATGACACAAATGAACTATTGGATGCACAAGATTGGTTAAAAACCTTATTTGGACAAGAATAAGCCTAGGGAGGACGAAAATGACCTAAATGTTCATCCAATGACACAAATGAACTTATTGGATGCACAAGATTGCTTAAAAACCCTAATTGGACAAGAATAAGCCTAGGGAGGACGAAAATGACCTAAATGTTCATCCAATGACACAAATACACCTATTGGATGCACAAGATTGGTTAAAAACCCTAATTCGACAAGTATAAGCCTAGGGAGGACGAAAATGACCTAAATGTTCATCCAATGACACAAATGAACTTATTGGATGCACAAGATTGCTTAAAAACCCTAATTGGACAAGAATAAGCCTAGGGAGGACGAAAATGACCTAAATGTTCATCCAATGACACAAATACACCTATTGGATGCACAAGATTGGTTAAAAACCCTAATTGGACAAGAATAAGCCTAGGGAGGATGAAAATGACCTAAATGTTCATCCAATGACACAAATACACCTATTGGATGCACAAGATTGGTTAAAAACCCTAATTGGACAAGAATAAGCCTAGGGAGGACAAAGATGACCTAAATGTTCATCCAATGACACAAATGAACTTATTGGATGCACAAGATTGCTTAAAAACCCTAATTGGACAAGAATAAGCCTAGGGAGGACGAAAATGACCTAAATGTTCATCCAATGACACAAATGAACTTATTGGATGCACAAGATTGCTTAAAAACCCTAATTGGACAAGAATGAGCCTAGGGAGGACGAAAATGACCTAAATGTTCATCCAATGACACAAATACACCTATTGGATGCACAATATTGGTTAGAAACCCTAATTGGACAAGAATAAGCCTAGGGAGGACGAAAATGACCTAAATGTTCATCCAATGACACAAATGAACTTATTGGATGCACAAGATTGCTTAAAACCCCTAATTGGACAAGAATAAGCCTAGGGAGGACGAAAATGACCTAAATGTTCATCCAATGACACAAATACACCTATTGGATGCACAAGATTGGTTAAAAACCCTAATTGGACAAGAATAAGCCTAGGGAGGACGAAAATGACCTAAATGTTCATCCAATGACACAAATGAACTTATTGTATGCACAAGATTGCTTAAAAACCCTAATTGGACAAGAATAAGCCTAGGGAGGACGAAAATGACCTAAATGTTCATCCAATGACACAAATACACCTATTGGATGCACAAGATTGGTTAAAAACCCTAATTGGACAAGAATAAGCCTGGGGAGGACGAAAATGACCTAAATGTTCTTCCAATGACACAAATGAACTTATTGGATGCACAAGATTGCTTAAAAACCCTAATTGGACAAGAATAAGCCTAGGGAGGACGAAAATGACCTAAATGTTCATCCAATGACACAAATACACCTATTGGATGCACAAGATTGGTTAAAAACCCTAATTGGACAAGAATAAGCCTAGGGAGGACGAAAATGACCTAAATGTTCATCCAATGACACTAATACACCTATTGGATGCACAAGATTGGTTAAAAACCCTAATTGGACAAGAATAAGCATAGGGAGGACGAAAATGACCTAAATGTTCATCAAGTGACACAAATGAACTTATTGGATGCACAAGATTGCTTAAAAACCCTAATTGGACAAGAATAAGCCTAGGGAGGACGAAAATGACCTAAATGTTCATCCAATGACACAAATACACCTATTGGATGCACAAGATTGGTTAAAAACCCTAATTGGACAAGAATAAGCCTAGGGAGGACGAAAATGACCTAAATGTTCATCCAATGACACAAATACACCTATTGGATGCACAAGATTGGTTAAAAACCCTAATTGGACAAGAATATGCCTAGGGAGGACGAAAATGACCTAAATGTTCATCCAATGACACAAACACACCTATTGGATGCACAAGTTTGGTTAAAAACCCTAATTGGACAAGAATAAGACTAGGGCGGACGAAAATGACCTAAATGTTTATCCAATGACACAAATGAACTTATTGGATGCACAAGATTGGTTAAAAACCCTAATTGGACAAGAATAAGCCTTGTGATGACGAAAATGACCTAAATGATCATCCAATGACACAAATGAACTTATTGGATGCACAAGATTGCTTAAAAACCCTAATTGGACAAGAATAAGCCTAGGGAGGACGAAAATGACCTAAATGTTCATCCAATGACACAAACACACCTATTGGATGCACAAGATTTGTTAGAAACCCTAATTGGACAAGAATAAGCCTAGGGAGGACAAAAATGACCTAAATGTTAATCCAATGACGCAAATGAACTTATTGGATGCACAAGATTGGTTAAAAACCCTAATTGGACAAGAATAAGGCTAGGGAGGACGAAAATAACCTAAATGTTAATCCAATGACACAAATGAACTTATTGGATGCACAAGATTTGTTAAAAACCCTAATGGGACAAGAATAAGCCTAGGAAGGACGAAAATGACCTAAATGTTCATCCAATGACACAAACACACCTATTGGATGCACAAGATTGGTTAAAAACCCTAATTGGACAAGAATAAGCCTAGGGAGGACGAAAATGACCTAAATGTTCATCCAATGACACAAACGAACTTATTGCATGCACAAAATTGGTTAGAAACCCTAATTGGACAAGAATAATTCTAGGGACGAGGAAAATGACCTAAATGTTCATCCAATGACACAAATGAACTTATTGGATGCACAAGATTGGTTAAAAATCCTAATTGGACAAGAATAAGCCTAGGGAGGACGAAAATGACCTAAATGTTCATCCAATGACACAAACACACCTATTGGATGCACAAGATTGGTTAAAAACCCTAATTGGACAAGAATAAGCCTAGGGAGGACGAAAATGACCTAAATGTTCATCCAATGACACAAATGAACTTATTGGATGCACAAGATTGCGTAAAAACCGTAACTGGACAAGAATAAGCCTAGGGAGGACAAAAATGACCTAAATGTTCACCCAATGACACAAATACACCTATTGGATGCGCAAGATTGGTTAGAAACCCTAATTGGACAAGAATAAGCCTAGGTAGGACGAAAATGACCTAAATCTTAATCCAATGACACAAATGAACTTATTGGATGCACAAGATTGCTTAAAACCCTAATTGGATAAGAATAAGCCTTGGGAGGACGAAAATGACCTAAATGTTCATCAAATGACACAATCACACCTATTGGATGCACAAGATTGGCTTAAAACCCTAATTGGACAAGAATAATACTAGGGAGGACGAAAATGACCTAAATGTTCATCCAATGACACAAACACACCTATTGGATGCACAAGATTGGTTAAAAACCCTAATTGGACAACAATAAGCCTAGGGAGGATGAAAATGACCTAAATGTTCATCTAATGACACAAACACACCTATTGAATGCACAAGATTGGCTAAAAACCCTAATTGCACAAAACTAAGCCTAGTGAGGACGAAAATAACCTAAATGTTCATCCAATGACACAAATGAACTTATTGGATGCACAAGATTGCTTAAAAACCCTAATTGGACAAGAATAAGCCTAGGGAGGACGAAAATGACCTAAATGTTCATCCAATGACACAAATACACCTATTGGATGCACAAGATTGGTTAGAAACCCTAATTGGACAAGAATAAGCCTAGGGAGGACGAAACTCACCTAAATGTTCATCCAATGACACAAACACACCTATTGGATGCACAAGATTGGTTAAAAACCCTAATTGGACAAGAATAAGCCTAGGGAGGATGAAAATGACCTAAATGTTCATCCAATGACACAAATACACCTATTGGATGCACAAGATTGGTTAAAAACCCTAATTGGACAAGAATAAGCCTAGGGAGGACGAAAATGACCTAAATGTTCATCCAATGACACAAATGAACTTATTGGATGCACAAGATTGCTTAAAAACCCTAATTGGACAAGAATGAGCCTAGGGAGGACGAAAATGACCTAAATGTTCATCCAATGACACAAATACACCTATTGGATGCACAATATTGGTTAGAAACCCTAATTGGACAAGAATAAGCCTAGGGTGGACGAAAATGACCTAAATGTTTATCCAATGACACAAATGAACTTTTTGGATGCACAAGATTGCTTAAAAACCCCAATTGGACAAGAATAAGCCTAGGGAGGACGAAAATGACCTAAATGTTCATCCAATGAAACAAATACACCTATTGGATGCACAAGATTGGTTAAAAACCCTAATTGGATAAGAATATGCCTATGGAGGACGAAAATGACCTAAATGTTCATCCAATGACACAAATACACCTATTGGATGCACAAGATTGGTTAGAAACCCTAATTGGACAAGAATAAGCCTAGGGAAGACGAAAATGACCTAAATGTTCATCCAATGACACAAACATACCTATTGGATGCACAAGATTGGTTAAAAACCCTAATTGGACAAGAATAAGCCTAGGGTGGACGAAAATGACCTAAATGTTTATCCAATGACACAAATGAACTTTTTGGATGCACAAGATTGCTTAAAAACCCCAATTGGACAAGAATAAGCCTAGGGAGGACGAAAATGACCTAAATGTTCATCCAATGAAACAAATACACCTATTGGATGCACAAGATTGGTTAAAAACCGTAATTGGATAAGAATATGCCTAGGGAGTACGGAAATGACCTAAATGTTCATCCAATGACACAAATACACCTATTGGATGCACAAGATTGGTTAAAAAACCTTAATTGGACAAGAATAAGCCTAGGGAGGACGAAAATGACCTAAATGTTCATCCAATGACACAAATGAACTTATTGGATGCACAAGATTGCTTAAAACCCCTTATTGGACAAGAATAAGCCTAGGGAGGACGAAAATGACCTAAATGTTCATCCAATGACACAAATACACCTATTGGATGCACAAGATTGGTTAAAAACCCTAATTGGACAAGAATAAGCCTAGGGAGGACGAAAATGACCTAAATGTTCATCCAATGACACAAATGAACTTATTGGATGCACAAGATTGCTTAAAAACCCTAATTGGACAAGAATGAGCCTAGGGAGGACGAAAATGACCTAAATGTTCATCCAATGACACAAATGAACTTATTGGATGCACAACATTGGTTAAAAACCTTAATTGGACAAGAATAAGCCTAGGGAGGACGAAAATGACCTAAATGTTCATCCAATGACACAAATGAACTTATTGGATGCACAAGATTGCTTAAAAACCCTAATTGGACAAGAATAAGCCTAGTGAGGACGAAAATGACCTAAATGTTCATCCAATGACACAAATACACCTATTGGATGCACAAGATAGGTTAAAAACCCTAATTGGACAAGAATAAGCCTAGGGAGGACGAAAATGACCTAAATGTTCATCCAATGACACAAATGAACTTATTGGATGCACAAGATTGGTTAAAAACCCTAATTGGACAAGAATAAGCCTAGGGAGGACGAAAATGACCTAAAGGTTCATCCAATGACACAAATGAACTTATTGGAGGCACAAGATTGGTTAAAAACCCTAATTGGACAAGAATAAGCCTAGGGTGGACGAAAATGACCTAAATGTTTATCCAATGACACAAATGAACTTATTGGATGCACA
Organism: Cicer pinnatifidum; assembly: GCA_037974775.1. Taxonomy (NCBI): domain Eukaryota; kingdom Viridiplantae; phylum Streptophyta; class Magnoliopsida; order Fabales; family Fabaceae; genus Cicer; species Cicer pinnatifidum. The sequence goes on along the minus strand of JBBPBR010000556.1, from coordinate 104,095 downwards.
AGATTGGTTAAAAACCCTAATTGGACAAGAATAAGCCTAGGGAGGACAAAAATGACCTAAATGTTCATCCAATGACACAAACACACCTATTGGATGAACAAGATTGGTTAAAACCCCTAATTGGACAAGAATAAGCCTAGGGAGGACGAAAATGACCTAAATGTTCATCCAATGACACAAATGAACTTATTGGATGCACAAGATTGCTTAAAAACCCTAATTGGACAAGAATAAGCCTAGGGAGGACGAAAATGACCTAAATGTTCATCCAATGACACAAATACACCTATTGGATGCACAAGATTGGTTAGAAACCCTAATTGGACAAGAATAAGCCAAGGGAGGACGAAAATGACCTAAATGTTCATCCAATGACACAAATGAACTTATTGGATGCACAAGATTGCTTAAAAACCCTAATTGGACAAGAATAAGCCTAGGGAGGACGAAAATAACCTAAATGTTCATCCAATGACACAAATACACCTATTGGATGCACAAGATTGGTTAAAAACCCTAATTGGACAAGAATAAGCCTAGGGAGGACGAAAATGACCTAAATGTTCATCCAATGACACAAATGAACTTATTGGGTGCACAAGATTGCTTAAAAACCCTAATTGGACAAGAATAAGCCTAGGGAGGACGAAAATGACCTAAATGTTCATCCAATGACACAAATACACCTATTGGATGCACAAGATTGGTTAGAAACCCTAATTGGACAAGAGTAAGCCTAGGGAGGACGAAAATGACCTAAATGTTCATCCAATGACACAAACACACCTATTGGATGCACAAGATTGGTTAAAAACCCTAATTGGACAAGAATAAGCCTAGGGTGGACGAAAATGACCTAAATGTTTATCCAATGACACAAATGAACTTATTGGATGCACAAGATTGGTTAAAAACCCTAATTGGATAAGCATAAGCCAAGGGAGGACGAAAATGACCTAAATGTTCATCCAATGACACACTTGAACTTATTGGATGCACAAGATTGCTTAAAAACCCTAATTGGACAAGAATAAGCCTAGGGAGGACGAAAATGACCTAAATGTTCATCCAATGACACAAATACACCTATTGGATGCACAGGATTGGTTAGAAACCCTAATTGGACAAGAATAAGCCTAGGGAGGACGAAAATGACCTAAATGTTCATCCAATGACGCAAACACACCTATTGGATGCACAAGATTGGTTAAAAACCCTAATTGGACAAGAATAAGCCTAGGGTGGACGGAAATGACCTAAATGTTTATCCAATGACACAAATGATCTTATTGGATGCACAAGATTGGTTAAAAACCCTAATTGGATAAGCATAAGCCAAGGGAGGACGAAAATGACCTAAATGTTCATCCAATGACACAAACACACCTATTGGATGCACAAGATTGGTTAAAAACCCTAATTGGACAAGAATAAGCCTAGGGAGGACGAAAATGACCTAAATGTTCATCCAATGACACAAATGAACTTATTGGACGCACAAGATTGGTTAAAAACCCTAATTGGACAAGAATAAGCCTAGGGAGGACGAAAATGACCTAAATGTTCATCCAATGACACAAATACACCTATTGGATGCACAGGATTGGTTAGAAACCCTAATTGGACAAGAATAAGCCTAGGGAGGACGAAAATGACCTAAATGTTCATCCAATGACACAAACACACCTATTGGATGCACAAGATTGGTTAAAAAACCTAATTGGACAAGAATAAGCCTAGGGTGGACGGAAATGACCTAAATGTTTATCCAATGACACAAATGAACTTATTGGATGCACAAGATTGGTTGAAAACCCTAATTGGATAAGCATAAGCCAAGGGAGGACGAAAATGGCCTAAATGTTCATCCAATGACACAAACACACCTATCGGATGCACAAGATTGGTTAAAAACCCTAATTGGACAAGAATAAGCCTAGGGAGGACGAAAATGACCTAAATGTTCATCCAATGACACAATTGAACTTATTGGACGCACAAGATTGGTTAAAAACCCTAATTGGAAGAGAATAAGCCTAGGGTGGACGAAAATGACCTAAATGTTCATCCAATGACACGAATGAACTTATTGGATGCACAAGTTTGCATAAAAACCCTAATTAGACAAGAATAAGCCTAGGGAGGACGAAAATGACCTAAATGTTCATCCAATGACACAAATACACCTATTGGATGCACAAGATTGGTTAAAAACCCTAATTGGACAAGAATATGCCTAGGGAGGACGAAATGACCTAAATGGTCATCCAATGACACAAATGAACTTATTGGATGCACAAGATTGCTTAAAACCCCTAATTGGACAAGAATAAGCCTAGGGAGGACGAAAATGACCTAAATGTTCATCCAATGACACAAATACACCTATTGGATGCACAAGATTCGTTAGAAACCCTAATTGGACAAGAATAAGCCTAGGGAGCGGAAACTGACCTAAATGTTCATCCAATGACACAAACACACCTATTGGATGCACAAGATTGGTTAAAAACCCTAATTGGACAAGAATAAGCCTAGGGAGGACGAAAATGACCTAAATGTTCATCCAATGACACAAATACACCTATTGGATGCACAAGATTGGTTAAAAACCCTAATTGGACAAGAATAAGCCTATGGAGGACGAAAATGACCTAAATGTTCATCCAATGACACAAATACACTTATTGGATGCACAAGATTGGTTAAAAACCCTAATTGGACAAGAATAAGCCTAGGGAGGACGAAAATGACCTAAATGTTCATCCAATGACACAAATACACCTATTGGATGCACAAGATTGGTTAGAAACCCTAATTGGACAAGCATAAGCATAGGGAGTACGAAAATGACCTAAATGTTCATCCAATGACACAAACACACCTATTGGATGCACAAGATTGGTTAAAAACCCTAATTGGACAAGAATAAGCCTAGGGAGGACGAAAATGACCTAAATGTTCATCCAATGACACAAATGAACTTATTGGATGCACAAGATTGGTTAAAAAGCCTAACTGAACAAGAATAAGCCTTGGGAGGACGAAAATGACCTAAATGTTCATCCAATGACACAAATGAACTTATTGGATGCACAAGATTGGTTAAAAACCCTAATTGGACAAGAATAAGCCTTGGGAGGACGAAAATGACCTAAATGTTCATCCAATGACAAAAATGAACTTATTGGATGCACAAGATTTCTTAAAACCATAATTGGACAAGAATCAGACTAGGGAGGACGAAAATGACCTAAATGTTCGTCCAATGACACAAACACACATATTGGATGCACAAGATTGGTTAGAAACCCTAATTGAACAAGAATAAGCCTAGGGAGGACGAAAATGACTTAAATCTTAATCCAATGACACAAATGAACTTATTGGACGCACAAGATTGCTTAAAACCCTAATTAGACAAGAATAAGACTAGGGAGGACGAAAATGACCTAAATGTTCATCCAATGACACAAACACACCTATTGGATGCACAAGATTGCTTAAAAACCCTAATTGGATAAGAATAAGCCTAGGGTGGACGAAAATGACCTAAATATTCATCCAATGACACAAATTAACTTATTGGATGCACAAGATTGGTTAAAAACCCTAATTGGACAAGAATAAGCCTTCGGAGGACGAAAATGACCTAAATATTCATCCAATGACACAAATGAACTTATTGGATGCACAAGAATGGTTAAAAACCCTAATTGGACAAGAATAAGCCTAGGGTGGACGAAAATGACCTCAATGTTCATCCAATGACACAAATGAACTTATTGGATGCACAAGATTGGTTAAAAACCCTAATTGGACAAGAATAAGCCTATGGAGAACGAAAATGACCTAAATGTTCATCCAATGACACAAACACACCTATTGGATGCACAAGATTGGTTAAAAACCCTAATTGGACAAGAATAAGCCTAGGGAGGACGAAAATGACCTAAATGTTCATCCAATGACACAAATGAACTTATTGGATGCACAAGATTGGTTAAAAAGCCTAACTGGACAAGAATAAGCCTTGGGAGGACGGAAATGACCTAAATCTTAATCCAATGACACAAATGAACTTATTGGACGCACAAGATTGCTTAAAACCCTAATTGGACAAGAATAAGACTAGGGAGGACGAAAATGACCTAAATGTTCATCCAATGACACAAATGAACTTATTGGATGCACAAGATTGGTTAAAAACCCTAATTGGACAAGAATAAGCCTTGGGAGGACGAAAATGACCTAAATGTTCATCCAATGACACAAATGAACTTATTCGATGCACAAGATTGGTTAAAAACCCTAATTGGACAAGAATAAGCCTAGGGTGGACGAAAATGACCTAAATGTTTATCCAATGACACAAATGAACTTATTGGATGCACAAGATTGGTTAAAAACCCTAATTGGACAAGAATAAGCCTAGGGAGGACGAAGATGACCTAAATGTTCATCCAATGACACAAATGAACTTATTGGATGCACAAGATTGGTTAAAAACCCTAATTGGACAAGAATAAGCCTTGGGAGGACGAAAATGACCTAAATGTTCATCCAATGACACAAATGTACTTATTGGATGCACAAGATTGGTTAAAAACCCTAATTGGACAAGAATAAGCCTAGGGTGGACGAAAATGACCTAAATGTTTATCCAATGACACAAATGAACTTATTGGATGCACAAGATTGGTTAAAAACCCTAATTGGACAAGAATAAGCCTATGGTGGACGAAAATGACCTAAATGTTTATCCAATGACACAAATGAACTTATTGGATGCACAAGATTGCTTAAAAACCCTAATTGGACAAGAATAAGCCTAGGGAGGACGAAAATGACCTAAATGTTCATCCAATGACACAAACACACTTATTGGATGCACAAGATTGGTTAAAAACCCTAATTGGACAAGAATAAGCCTAGGGAGGACGAAAATGACCTAAATGTTCATCCAATGACACAAATGAACTTATTGGATGCACAAGATTGGTTAAAAACCCTAATTGGACAAGAATAAGCCTTGGGAGGACGAAAATGACCTAAATGTTCCTCCAATAACACAAATGAACTTATTGGATTCACAAGATTGCTTAAAAACCCTAATTGGACAAGAATAAGCCTAAGGAGGACGAAAATGACCTAAATGTTCATCCAATGACACAAATGAACTTATTGGATGCACAAGAATTGCTTAAATCCCTAGTTGGACAAGAATAAGACTAGGGAGGACGAAAATGACCTAAATGTTCATCCAATGACACAAACACACCTATTGGATGCACAAGATTGGTTAAAAACCCTAATTGGACAAGAATAAGCCTAGGGTGGACGAAAATGACCTAAATGTTTATCCAATGACACAAATGAACTTATTGGATGCACAAGATTGGTTAAAAACCCTAATTGGACAAGAATAAGCCTAGGGAGGACGAAAATGACCTAAATGTTCATCCAATGACACAAATGAACTTATTGGATGCACAACATTGGTTAAAAACCTTAATTGGACAAGAATAAGCCTAGGGAGGACGAAAATGACCTAAATGTTCATCCAATGACACAAATGAACTTATTGGATGCACAAGATTGCTTAAAACCCCTAATTGGACAAGAATAAGCCTAGGGAGGACGAAAATGACCTAAATGTTCATCCAATGACACAAATACACCTATTGGATGCACAAGATTGGTTAAAAACCCTAATTGGACAAGAATAAGCCTAGGGAGGACCAAAATGACCTAAATGTTCATCCAATGACACAAATGAACTTATTGGATGCACAAGATTGCTTAAAAACCCTAATTGGACAAGAATAAGCTTAGGGAGGACGAAAATGACCTAAATGTTCATCCAATGACACAAATACACCTATTGGATGCACAAGATTGGTTAGAAACCCTAATTGGACAAGAATAAGCCTAGGGAGGACGAAAATGACCTAAATGTTCATCCAATGACACAAACACACCTATTGGATGCACAAGATTGGTTAAAAACCCTAATTGGACAAGAATAAGCCTAGGGAGGACGAAAATGACCTATATGTTCATCGAATGACACAAACACAGCTATTGGATGCACAAGATTGGTTAAAAACCCTAATTAGACAAGAATAAGCCTTGGGAGAACCAAAATGACCTAAATGTTCATCCAATGACACAAACACACCTATTGGATGCACAAGATTGGTTAAAAACCCTAATTGGACAAGAATAAGCCTAGGGAGGACGAAAATGACCTAAATGTTCATCCAATGACACAAATGAACTTACTGGATGCACAAGATTGCTTAAAAACCCTAATTGGACAAGAATAAGCCTAGGGAGTACGAAAATGACCTAAATGTTCATCCAATGACACAAATGAACTTACTGGATGCACAAGATTGCTTAAAAACCCTAATTAGACAAGAATAAGCCTAGGGAGGACGAAAATGACCTAAATGTTCATCCAATGACACAAACACACCTTTTGGATGCACAAGATTGGTTAAAAACCCTAATTGGACAAGAATAAGCCTAGGGAGGACGAAAATGACCTAAATGTTCATCCAATGACACAAACACACCTATTGGATGCACAAGATTGGTTAAAAACCCTAACTAAACAAGAATAAGCATAGGGAGGACGAAAATGACTTAAATCTTAATCCAATGACACAAATGAACTTATTGGATGCACAAGATTGCTTAAAACCCTAATTGGATAAGAATAAGCCTTGGGAGGACGAAAATGACCTAAATGTTCATCGAATGACACAAACACACCTATTGGATGCACAAGATTGGCATAAAACCCTAATTGGACAAGAATAAGACTAGGGAGGACGAAAATGACCTAAATGTTCATCCAATGACACAAACACACCTATTGGATGCACAAGATTGGTTAAAAACCCTAATTGGACAAGAATAAGCCTAGGGAGGACGAAAATGACCTAAATGTTCATCCAATGACACAAATGAACTTATTGGATGCACAAGATTGCTTAAAAACCCTAATTGGACAAGAATAAGCCTAGGGAGGACGAAAATGACCAAAATGTCCATCCAATGACACAAATACACCTATTGGATGCACAAGATTCGTTAGAAACCCTAATTGGACAAGAATAAGCCTAGGGAGGACGAAACTGACCTAAATGTTCATCCAATGACACAAACACACCTATTGGATGCACAAGATTGGTTAAAAACACTAATTGGACAAGAATAAGCCTAGGGAGGACGAAAATGACCTAAATGTTCATCCAATGACACAAATGAACTTATTGGATGCACAAGATTGGTTAAAAACCATAACTGGACAAGAATAAGCCTAGGGAGGACGAAAATGACCTAAATGTTCATCCAATGACACAAATGAACTTATTGGATGCACAAGATTGCTTAAAATCCCTAATTGGACAAGAATAAGCCTAGGGAGGACGAAAATGACCTAAATGTTCATCCAATGACACAAATGAACTTATTGGATGCACAAGATTGCTTAAAACCCTAATTGGACAAGAATAAGACTAGGGATGACGAAAATGATCTAAATGTTCATCCAATGACACAAACACACCTATTGTATGCACAAGATTGGTGGAAAACCCTAATTGCACAAGAATAAGCCTAGGGAGGATGAAAATGACTTAAATGTTCATCTAATGACACAAACACACCTATTGGATGCACAAGATTGTTTAAAAACCATAATTGCACAAAACTAAGCCTAGGGAGGACGAAAATGACCTAAATGTTCATCCAATGACACAAATGAACTTATTGGATGCACAAGATTGCTTAAAACCCTAATTGGACAAGAATAAGACTAGGGAGGACGAAAATGACCTAAATGTTCATCCAATGACACAAACACACCTATTGGATGCACATGATTGGTTAAAAACCCTAATTGGACAAGAATAAGCCTAGGGAGGACGAAAATGACCTAAATGTTCATCCAATGACACAAACACACCTATTGGATGCACAAGATTGGTTAAAAACCCTAATTGGACAAGAATAAGCCTAGGGAGGACGAAAATGACCTAAATGTTCATCCAATGACACAAATGAACTTATTGGATGCACAAGATTGGTTCAAAAGCCTAATTGGACAAGAATAAGCCTAGGGTGGACGAAAATGATCTAAATGTTTATCCAATGACACAAATGAACTTATTGGATGCACAAGATTGGTTAAAAACCCTAATTGGACAAGAATAAGCCTAGGGTGGACGAAAATGACCTAAATGTTTATCCAATGACACAAATGAACTTATTGGATGCACAAGATTGGTTAAAAACCCTAATTGGACAAGAATAATCCTAGGGAGGACGAAAATGACCTAAATGTTCATCCAATGACACAAACACACCTATTGGATGCACAAGATTGGTTAAAAACCCTAATTGGACAAGAATAAGCCTAGGGAGGACGAAAATGACCTAAATGTTCATCCAATGACACAAATACACCTATCGGATGCACAAGATTGGTTAGAAACCCTAATTGGACAAGAATAAGCCTAGGGAGGACGAAAATGACCTAAATGTTCATCCAATGACACAAACACACCTATTGGATGCACAAGATTGGTTAAAAACCCTAATTGGACCAGAATAAGCCTAGGGAGGACGAAAATGACCTAAATGTTCATCCAATGACACAAATGAACTTATTGGATGCACAAGATTGCTTAAAAACCCTAATTGGACAAGAATAAGCCTAGGGAGGACGAAAATGACCTGAATGTTCATCCAATGACACAAATACACCTATTGGATGCACAAGATTGGTTAGAAACCCTAATTGGACAAGAATAAGCATATGGAGGACGAAAATGACCTAAATGTTCATCCAATGACACAAACACACCTATTGGATGCACAAGATTGGTTAAAAACCCTAATTGGACAAGAATAAGCCTAGGGTGGACGAAAATGACCTAAATGTTTATCCAATGACACAAATGAACTTATTGGATGCACAAGATTGGTTAAAAACCCTAATTGGACAAGAGTAAGCCTAGGGAGGACGAAAATGACCTAAATGTTCATCCAATGACACAAACACACCTATTGGATGCACAAGATTGGTTAGAAACCCTAATTGGACAAGAATAAGCCTAGGGAGGACGAAAATGACCTAAATGTTCATCCAATGACACAAACACACCTATTGGATGCACAAGATTGGTTAAAAACCCTAATTGGACAAGAATAAGCCTAGGGAGGACGAAAATAACCTAAATTTTCATCCAATGACACAAATACACCTATTGGATGCACAAGATTGGTTAAAAACCCTAATTGGACAAGAATAAGCCTAGGGTGGACGAAAATGACCTAAATGTTTATCCAATGACACAAATGAACTTATTGGATGCACAAGATTGGTTAAAAACCCTAATTGGACAAGAATAAGCCTAGGGAGGACGAAAATGACCTAAATGTTCATCCAATGACACAAACACACCTATTGGATGCACAAGATTGGTTAGAAACCCTAATTGGACAAGAATAAGCCTAGGGAGGACGAAAATGACCTAAATGTTCGTCCAATAACACAAACACGCCTATTGGATGCACAAGATTGGTTAAAAACCCTAATTGGACAAGAATAAGCCTAGGGTGGACGAAAATGACCTAAATGTTTATCCAATGACACAAATGAACTTATTGGATGCACAAGATTGGTTAAAAACCCTAATTGGACAAGAATAAGCCTAGGGAGGACGAAAATGACCTAAATGTTCATCCAATGACACAAATGAACTTATTGGATGCACAAGATTGCTTAAAAACCCTAATTGGACAAGAATGAGCCTAGGGAGGAAAAAAATGACCTAAATGCTCATCCAATGACACAAATACACCTATTGGATGCACAATATTGGTTAGAAACCCTAATTGGACAAGAATAAGCCTAGGGAGGACGAAAATAACCTAAATGTTCATCCGATGACACAAATACACCTATTGGATGCACAAGATTGGTTAAAAACCCTAATTGGACAAGAATATGCCTAGGGAGGACGAAAATGACCTAAATGTTCATCCAATGACACAAATACACATATTGGATGCACAAGATTGGTTAGAAACCCTAATTGGACAAGAATAAGCCTAGGGAAGACGAAAAGGACCTAAATGTTCATCCAATGACACAAACACACCTATTGGATGCACAAGATTGGTTAAAAACCCTAATTGGACAAGAATAAGCCTAGGGTGGACGAAAATGACCTAAATGTTTATCCAATGACACAAATGAACTTATTGGATGCACAAGATTGGTTAAAAACCCTAATTGGACAAGAATAAGCCTAGAGAGGACGAAAATGACCTAAATGTTCATCCAATGACACAAACACACCTATTGGATGCACAAGATTGGTTAAAAACTCTAATTGGACAAGAATAAGCCTAGGGAGGACGAAAATGACCTAAATGTTCATCCAATGACACAAATTAACTTATTGGATGCACAAGATTGGTTAAAAACCTTAATTGGACAAGAATAAGCCTAGGGAGGACGAAAATAACCTAAATGTTCATCCAATGACACAAATGAACTTATTGGATGCACAAGATTGGTTAAAACCCCTAATTGGACAAGAATAAGCCTAGGGAGGACGAAAATGACCTAAATGTTCATCCAATGACACAAATACACCTATTGGATGCACAAGATTGGTTAAAAACCCTAATTGGACAAGAATATGCCTAGGGAGGACGAAAATGACCTAAATGTTCATCCAATGACACAAATGAACTTATTGGACGCACAAGATTGCTTAAAAACCCTAATTGGACAAGAATAAGCCTAGGGAGGACGAAAATGACCTAAATGTTCATCCAATGACACAAATGAACTTATTGGATGCACAAGATTGCTTAAAAACCCTAATTGGACTAGAATAAGCCTAGGGAGGACGAAAATGACCTAAATGTTCATCCAATGACACAAATACACCTATTGGATGCACAAGATTGGTTAAAAACCCTAATTGGACAAGAATAAGCCTAGGGAGGACGAAAATGACCTAAATGTTCATCCAATGACACAAATGAACTTATTGGATGCATAAGATTGTTTAAAAACCCTAATTGGACAAGATTAAGCCTAGGGAGGACGAAAATGACCTAAATGTTCATCCAATGACACAAATACACCTATTGGATGCACAAGATTGGTTAAAAACCTTAATTGGACAAGAATAAGCCTAGGGAGGACGAAAATGACCTAAATGTTCATCCAGTGACACAAATGAACTTATTGGATGCACAAGATTGCTTAAAACCCCTAATTGGACAAGAATAAGCCAAGGGAGGACGAAAATGACCTAAATGTTCATCCAATGACACAAATACACCTATTGGATGCACAAGATTGGTTAAAAACCCTAATTGGACAAGAATAAGCCTAGGGAGGACGAAAATGACCTAAATGTTCATCCAATGACACAAATGAACTTATTGGATGCACAAGATTGCTTAAAAACCCTAATTGGACAAGAATAAGCCTAGGGGGGACGAAAATGACCTAAATGTTCATCCAATGACACAAACACACCTATTGGATGCGCAAGACTGGTTAAAAACTCTAATAGGAGAAGAATAAGCCTAGGGAGGACGAAAATGACCTAAATGTTCATCCAATGACACAAATTAACTTATTGGATGCACAAGATTGGTTAAAAACCCTAATAAGACAAGAATATGCCTAGGGAGGACGAAAATGACCTAAATGTTCATCCAATGACACAAACACACCTATTGGATGCACAAGATTGGTTAAAAACCCTAATTGGACAATAATAAGCCTAGGGAGGACGAAAATGACCTAAATGTTCATCCATTGACACAAATACACCTATTGGATGCACAAGATTCGTTAGAAACCCTAATTGGACAAGAATAAGCCTAGGGAAGATGAAAATGACCTAAATGTTCATCCAATGACACAAACACACCTATTGGATGCACAAGATTGGTTAAAAACCCTAATTGGACAAGAATAAGCCTAGGGAGGACGAAAATGACCTAAATGTTCATCCAATGACACAAATACACCTATTGGATGCACAACATAGGTTAAAAACCCTAATTGGACAAGAATAAGCCTAGGGAGGACGAGAATGACCTAAATGTTCATCCAATGACACAAATACACCTATTGGATGCACAAGATTGGTTAGAAACCCTAATTGGACAAGAATAAGCCTAGGGAGGACGAAAATGACCTAAATGTTCATCCAATGACACAAACGCACCTATTGGATGCACAAGATTGGTTAAAAACCCTAATTGGACAAGAATAAGCCTTGGGAGGACGAAAATGACCTAAATATTCATCCAATGAAACAAATGAACTTATTGGATGCACAAGATTGGTTAAAAACCCTAATTGGACAAGAATAAGCCTAGGGTGGACGAAAATGACCTAAATGTTTATCCAATGACACAAATGAACTTATTGGATGCACAAGATTGGTTAAAAACCCTAATTGGACAAGAATAAGCCTAGGGAGGACGAAAATGACCTAAATGTTCATCCAATGACACAAATGAACTCATTGGATGCACAAGATTGGTTAAAAACCCTAATTGGACAAGAATAAGCCTAGGGAGGACGAAAATGACCTAAATGTTCATCCAATGACACAAATGAACTTATTGGATGCACAAGATTGCTTAAAAACCCTAATTGGACAAGAATAAGCCTAGGGAGGACGAAAAATGATCTAAATGTTCATCCAATGACACAAATGAACTTATTGGATGCACAAGATTGCTTAAAACCCTAATTGGACAAGAATAAGACTAGGGAGGACGAAAATGACCTAAATGTTGTTCCAATGACACAAGCACACCTATTGGATGCACAAGATTGGTTAGAAACCCTAATTGAACAAGAATAAGCCTAGGGAGGACGAAAATGACTTAAATCTTAATCCAATGACACAAATGAACTTATTGGATGCACAAGATTGCTTAAAACCCTAATTGGACAAGAATAAGACTAGGGAGGACGAAAATGACCTAAATGTTCATCCAATGACACAAACACACCTATTGGATGCACAAGATTGGTTAAAAACCCTAATTGGACAACAATAAGCCTAGGGAGGATAAAAATGACCTAAATGTTCATCTAATGACACAAACACACCTATTGGATGCACAAGATTGGTTAAAAACCCTAATTGCACAAAACTAAGCCTAGTGAGGACGAAAATAACCTAAATGTTCATCCAATAACACAAATGAACTTATTGGATGCACGAGATTGCTTAAAAACCCTAATTAGACAAGAATAACCCTAGGGAGGACGAAAATGACCTAAATGTTCATCCAATGACACAAATACACCTATTGGATGCACAAGATTGGTTAGAACCCCTAATTGGACAAGAATAAGCCTAGGAGGGACGAAAATGACCTAAATGTTCATCCAATGACACAAACACACCTATTGGATGCACAAGATTGGTTAAAAACCCTAATTGGACAAGAATAAGCCTAGGGAGGACGAAAATGACCTAAATGTTCATCCAATGACACAAATGAACTTATTGGATGCACAAGATTGGTTAGAAACCCTAATTGGACAAGAATAATTCTAGGGAGGACGAAAATGACCTAAATGTTCATCCAATGACACAAATGAACTTATTGGATGCACAAGATTGGTTAAAAATCCTAATTTGACAAGAATAAGCCTAGGGAGGACGAAAATGACCTAAATGTTCATCCAATGACACAAATGAACTTATTGGATGCACAAGATTGGTTAGAAACCCTAATTGGACAAGAATAATTCTAGGGAGGACGAAAATGACCTAAATGTTCATCCAATGACACAAATGAACTTATTGGATCTACAAGATTGGTTAAAAATCCTAATTGGACAAGAATAAGCCTAGGGAGGACGAAAATGACCTAAATGTTCATCCAATGACACAAACACACCTATTGGATGCACAAGATTGGTTAAAAACCCTAATTGGACAAGAATAAGCCTAGGGAGGACGAAAATGACCTAAATGTTCATCCAATGACACAAATGAACTTATTGGATGCACAAGATTGCTTAAAAACCCTAATTAGACAAGAATAAGCCAAGGGAGGACGAAAATGACCTAAATGTTCATCCAATGACACAAATACACCTATTGGATGCACAAGATTGGTTAAAAACCCTAATTGGACAAGAATAAGCCTAGGGAGGACGAAAATGACCTAAATGTTCAACCAATGACACAAATGAACTTATTGGATGCACAAGATTGCTTAAAAACCCTAATTGGACAAGAATGAGCCTAGGGAGGACGAAAATGACCTAAATGTTCACCCAATGACACAAATACACCTATTGGATGCACAATATTGGTTAGAAACCCTAATTGGACAAGAATAAGCCTAGGGAGGACGAAAATGACCTAAATGTTCATCCAATGACACAAATACACCTATTGGATGCACAAGATTGGTTAAAAACCCTAATTGGACAAGAATATGCCTAGGGAGGACGAAAATGACCTAAATGTTCATCCAATGACACAAATACACCTATTGGATGCACAAGATTGGTTAGAAACCCTAATTGGACAAGAATAAGCCTAGGGAAGACGAAAATGACCTAAATGTTCATCCAATGACACAAACACACATATTGGATGCACAAGATTGGTTAAAAACCCTAATTGGACAAGAATAAGCCTAGGGTGGACGAAAATGACCTAAATGTTTATCCAATGACACAAATGAACTTATTGGATGCACAAGATTGGTTAAAAACCCTAATTGGACAAGAATAAGCCTAGAGAGGACGAAAATGACCTAAATGTTCATCCAATGACACAAACACACCTATTGGATGCACAAGATTGGTTAAAAACTCTAATTGGACAAGAATAAGCCTAGGGAGGACGAAAATGACCTAAATGTTCTTCCAATGACACAAATGAACTTATTGGATGCACAAGATTGGTTAAAAACCTTAATTGGACAAGAATAAGCCTAGGGAGGACGAAAATGACCTAAATGTTCATCCAATGACACAAATGAACTTATTGGATGCACAAGTTTGGTTAAAACCCCTAATTGGACAAGAATAAGCCTAGGGAAGACGAAAATGACCTAAATGTTCATCCAATGACACAAATACACCTATTGGATGCACAAGATTGGTTAAAAACCCTAATTGGACAAGAATAAGCCTATGGAGGACGAAAATGACCTAAATGTTCATCCAATGACACAAATGAACTTATTGGATGCATAAGATTGTTTAAAAACCCTAATTGGACAAGATTAAGCCTAGGGAGGACGAAAATGACCTAAATGTTCATCCAATGACACAAATACACCTATTGGATGCACAAGATTGGTTAAAAACCTTAATTGGACAAGAATAAGCCTAGGGAGGACGAAAATGACCTAAATGTTCATCCAGTGACACAAATGAACTTATTGGATGCACAAGATTGCTTAAAACCCCTAATTGGACAAGAATAAGCCAAGGGAGGACGAAAATGACCTAAATGTTCATCCAATGACACAAATACACCTATTGGATGCACAAGATTGGTTAAAAACCCTAATTGGACAAGAATAAGCCTAGGGAGGACGAAAATGACCTAAATGTTCATCCAATGACACAAATGAACTTATTGGATGCATAAGATTGTTTAAAAACCCTAATTGGACAAGAATAAGCCTAGGGAGGACGAAAATGACCTAAATGTTCATCCAATGACACAAATACACCTATTGGATGCACAAGATTGGTTAAAAACCTTAATTGGACAAGAATAAGCCTAGGGAGGACGAAAATGACCTAAATGTTCATCCAATGACACAAATGAACTTATTGGATGCACAAGATTGCTTAAAACCCCTAATTGGACAAGAATAAGCCTAAGGAGGACGAAAATGACCTAAATGTTCATCCAATGACACAAATACACCTATTGGATGCACAAGATTGGTTAAAAACCCCTAATTGGACAAGAATAAGCCTAGGGAGGACGAAAATGACCTAAATGTTTATCCAATGACACAAATGAACTTATTGGATGCACAAGATTGGTTAAAAACCCTAATTGGACAAGAATAAGCCTAGTGAGAACGAAAATGACCTAAATGATCATCCAATGACACAAATGAACTTATTGGAAGCACAAGATTGCTTAAAAACCCTAATTGGACAAGAATAAGCCTAGGGAGGACGAAAATGACCTAAATGTTCATCCAATGACACAAATACACCTATTGGATGCACAAGATTGGTTAAAAACCCTAATTGGACAAGAATATGCCTAGGGAGGACGAAAATGACCTAAATGTTCATCCAATGACACAAATACACCTATTGGATGCACAAGATTGGTTAGAAACCATAATTGGACAAGAATAAGCCTAGGGAGGACGAAAATGACCTAAATGTTCATCCAATGACACAAACACACCTATTGGATGCACAAGATTGGTTAAAAACCCTAATTGGACAAGAATAAGCCTAGGGTGGACGAAAATGATCTAAATGTTTATCCAATGACACAAATGAACTTATTGGATGCACAAGATTGGTTAAAAATCCTAATTGGAAGAGAATAAGCCTAGGGAGGACGAAAATGACCTAAATGTTCATCCAATGACACAAACACACCTATTGGATGCACAAGATTGGTTAAAAACCCTAATTGGACAAGAATAAGCCTAGGGAGGACGAAAATGACCTAAATGTTCATCCAATGACACAAATACACCTATTGGATGCACAAGATTGGTTAAAAACCCTAATTGGACAAGAATAAGCCTAGGGAGGACGAAAATGACCTAAATGTTCATCCAATGACACAAATACACCTATTGGATGCACAAGATTAATTAAAAACCCTAATTGGACAATAATATGCCTAGGGAGGACGAAAATGACCTAAATGTTCATCCAATGACACAAATGAACTTATTGGATGCACAAGATTGCTTAAAAACCCTAATTGGACAAGAATAAGCCTAGGGAGGACGAAAATGACCTAAATGTTCATCCAATGACACAAACACACCTATTGGATGCATAAGATTGGTAAGAAACCCTAATTGGACAAGAATAAGCCTAGGGAGGACGAAAATGACCTAAATGTTCATCCAATGACACAAACACACCTATTGGATGCACAAGATTGGTTAAAAACCCTAACTGGACAAGAATAAGCATAGGGAGGACGAAAATGACCTAAATGTTCATCCAATGACACAAACACACCTATTGGATGCACAAGATTGGTTAAAAACCCTAATTGGACAAGAATAAGCCTAGGGAGGACGAAAATGACCTAAATGTTCATCCAATGACACAAACACACCTATTGGATGCACAAGATTGGTTAAAAACCCTAACTTTACAAGAATAAGCATAGGGAGGACGAAAATGACTTAAATCTTAATCCAATGACACAAATGAACTTATTGGATGCACAAGATTGCTTAAAACCCTAATTGGAAAAGAATAAGCCTTGGGAGGACGAAAATGACCTAAATGTTCATCAAATGACACAAACACACCTATTGGATGCACAAGATTGGCTTAAAACCCTAATTGGACAAGAATAAAACTAGGGAGGACGAAAATGACCTAAATGTTCATCCAATGACACAAACACACCTATTGGATGCACAAGATTGGTTAAAAACCCTAATTGGACAACAATAAGCCTAGGGAGGATGAAAATGACCTAAATGTTCATCTAATGACACAAATGAACTTATTGGATGCACAAGATTGCTTAAAAACCCTAATTAGACAAGAATAAGCCTAGGGAGGACGAAAATGACCTAAATGTTCATCCAATGACACAAACACACCTATTGGATGCACAAGATTGGTTAGAAACCCTAATTGGACAAGAATATTCCTAGGGAGGACGAAGATGACCTAAATGTTCATCCAATGACACAAATACACCTATTGGATGCACAAGATTGGTTAAAAACCCTAATTGGACAAGAATAAGCCTAGGGAGGACGAAAATGACCTAAATGTTCATCCAATGACACAAATGAACTTATTGGATGCACAAGATTGGTTAAAAACCCTAATTGGACAAGAATAAGCCTAGGGAGGACGAAAATGACCTAAATGTTCATCCAATTACACAAATGAACTTATTGGATGCACAAGATTGCTTAAAACCCTAATTGGACAAGAATAAGACTAGGGAGGACGAAAATGACCTAAATGTTCATCCAATGACACAAACACACCTATTGGATGCACAAGATTGTTTAGAAACCCTAATTGAACAAGAATAAGCCTAGGGAGGACGAAAATGACCTAAATGCTTATCCAATGACACAAATGAACTTATTGGATGCACAAGATTGGTTAAAAACCCTAATTGGACAACAATAAGCCTAGGGAGGATGAAAATGACCTAAATGTTCATCTAATGACACAAACACACCTATTGGATGCACAAGATTGGTTAAAAACCCTAATTGCACAAAAATAAGCGTAGGGAGGACAAAAATAACCTAAATGTTCTTCCAATGACACAAATGAACTTATTGGATGCACAAGATTGCTTAAAACCCTAATTGGATAAGAATAAGCCTTGGGAGGACGAAAATGACCTAAATGTTCATCAAATGACACAAACAAACCTATTGGATGCACAAGATTGGCTTAAAACCCTAATTGGACAAGAATAAGACTAGGGAGGACGAAAATGACCTAAATGTTCATCCAATGACACAAACACACCTATTGGATGCACAAGATTGGTTAAAAACCCTAATTGGACAAGAATAAGCCTAGGGAGGACGAAAATGACCTAAATGTTCATCCAATGACACAAACACACCTATTGGATGCACAAGATTGGTTAAAAACCCTAATTGGACAAGAATAAGCCTAAGGAGGACGAAAATGACCTAAATGTTCAACCAATGACACAAAGGAACTTATTTGATGCACAAGATTGGTTAAAAACCCTAATTGGACAAGAATAAGCCTTGGGAGGACGAAAATGACCTAAATGTTCATCCAATGACACAAATGAACTTATTGGATGCACAAGATTGGTTAAAAACCCTAATTGGACAAGAATAAGCCTAGGGTGGACGAAAATGACCTAAATGTTTATCCAATGACACAAATAAACTTATTGGATGCACAGGATTGGTAAAAAACCCTAATTGGACAAGAATAAGCCTAGAATGAACGAAAATGACCTAAATGTTCATCCAATGACACAAACACACCTATTGGATGCACAAGATTGGTTAAAAACCCTAATTGGACAAGAATAAGCCTAGGGAGGACGAAAATGACCTAAATGTTCATCCAATGACACAAATGAACTTATTGGATGCACAAGATTGGTTAAAAACCCTAATTGGACAAGAATAAGCCTAGGGAGGACGAACATGACCTAAATGTTCATCCAATGACACAAATGAACTTATTGGATGCACAAGATTGGTTAAAAACCCTAATTAGACAAGAATAAGCCTAGGGTGGACGAAAATGACCTAAATGTTTATCCAATGACACAAATGAACTTATTGGATGCACAAGATTGGTTAAAAACCCTAATTGGACAAGAATAAGCCTAGGGAGGACGAAAATGATCTAAATGTTCATCCAATGACACAAACACACCTATTGGATGCACAAGATTGGTTAAAAACCCTATTTGGACCAGAATATGCCTAGGGAGGACGAAAATGACCTAAATGTTCATCCAATGACACAAATGAACTTATTGGTTGCACAAGATTGCTTAAAAACCCTAATTGGACAAGAATAAGCCTAGGGAGGACGAAAATGACCTAAATGTTCATCCAATGACACAAATACACCTATTGGATGCACAAGATTGGTTAAAAACCCTAATTGGACAAGAATAAGCCTAGGGAGGACGAAAATGACCTAAATGTTCATCCAATGACACAAATAACCCTATTGGATGCACAACATTGGTTAGAAACCCAAATTGGACAAGAATAAGCCTAGGGAGGACGAAAATGACCTAAATGTTCATCCAATGACACAAACACACCTATTGGATGCACAAGATTGGTTAAAAACCCTAATTGGACAAGAATAAGCCTAGGGTGGACGAAAATGACCTAAATGTTTATCCAATGACACAAATGAACTTATTGGATGCACAAGATTGGTTAAAAACCCTAATTGGACAAGAATAAGCCTAGGGACGACGAAAATGACCTAAATGTTCATCCAATGACACAAATGAACTTATTGGATGCACAAGATTGCTTAAAAACCCTAATTGGACAAGAATAAGCCTAGGGAGGACGAAAATGACCTAAATGTTCATCCAATGACACAAATACACCTATTGGATGCACAAGATTGGTTAGAAACCCTAATTGGACAAGAATAATTCTAGGGAGGACGTAAATGACCTAAATGTTCATTCAATGACACAAATGAACTTATTGGATACATAAGATTGGTTAAAAATCTTAATTGGACAAGAATAAGCCTAGGGAGGAGGAAAATGACCTAAATGTTCATCCAATGACACAAACACACCTATTGGATGCACAAGATTGGTTAAAAACCCTAATTGGACAAGAATAAGCCTAGGGAGGACGAAAATGACCTAAATGTTCATCCAATGACACAAATGAACTTATTGGATGCATAAGATTGTTTAAAAACCCTAATTGGACAAGAATAAGCCTAGGGAGGACGAAAATGACCTAAATGTTCATCCAATGACACAAATACACCTATTGGATGCACAAGATTGGTTAAAAACCCTAATTGGACAAGAATATGCCTAGGGAGGACGAAAATGACCTAAATGTTCATCCAATGATACAAATACACCTATTGGATGCACAAGATTGGTTAGAAACCCTAATTGGACAAGAATAAGTCTAGGGAAGACGAAAATGACCTAAATGTTCATCCAATGACACAAACACACCTATTGGATGCACAAGATTGGTTAAAAACCCTAATTGGACAAGAATAAGCCTAGGGTGGACGAAAATGACCTAAATGTTTATCAAATGACACAAATGAACTTATTGGATGCACAAGATTGGTTAAAAACCCTAATTGGACAAGAATTAGAATAGGGAGGACGAAAATGACCTAATTGTTCATCCAATGACACAAACACACCTATTGGATGCACAAGATTGGTTAAAAACCCTAATTGGACAACAATAAGCCTAGGGAGGATGAAAATGACCTAAATGTTTGTCTAATGACACAAACACACCTATTGGATGCACAAGATTGGTTAAAAACCCTAATTTCACAAAACTAAGCCTAGTGAGGACGAAAATAACCTATATGTTCATCCAATGACACAAATGAACTTATTGGATGCACAAGATTGCTTAAAACCCTAATTGGACAAGAATAAGACTAGGGAGGACGAAAATGACCTAAATGTTCATCCAATGACACAAACACACCTATTGGATGCACAAGATTGTTTAGAAACCCTAATTGAACAAGAATAAGCCTAGGGAGGACGAAAATGACCTAAATGTTAATCCAATGAAACAAATGAACTTATTGGATTCACAAGATTGCTTAAAAACCGTAATTGGACAAGAATAAGCATAGGGAGGAGGAAAATGACCTAAATGTTCATCCAATGACACAAATGAACTTATTGGATGCACAAGATTGGTTAAAAACCCTAATTGGACAAGAATAAGCCTAGGGTGGACGAAAATGACCTAACTGTTTATCTAATGACACAAATGAACTTATTGGATGCACAAGATTGGTTAAAAACCCTAATTGGACAAGAATAAGCCTAGGGAGGACGAAAATGACCTAAATGTTCATCCAATGACACAAACACACCTATTGGATGCACAAGATTGGTTAAAAACCCTAATTGGACAACAATAAGCCTAGGGAGGATGTAAATGACCTAAATGTTCGTCTAATGACACAAACACACTTATTTGATGCACAAGATTGGTTAAAAACCCTAATTGCACAAAACTAAGCCTAGTGAGGACGAAAATAACCTAAATGTTCATCCAATGACACAAATGAACTTATTGGATGCACAAGATTGCTTAAAACCCTAATTGGACAAGAATAAGACTAGGGAGGACGAAAATGACCTAAATGTTCATCCAATGACACAAACACACCTATTGGATGCACAAGATTGTTTAGAAACGCTAATTGAACAAGAATAAGCCTAGGGAGGACGAAAATGACCTAAATGTTCATCCAATGAAACAAATGAACTTATTGGATTCACAAGATTGCTAAAAAACCGTAATTGGACTAGAATAAGCCTAGGGAGGACAAAAATGACCTAAATGTTAATCCAATGACACAAATGAAACTATTGGATGCACAAGATTGCTTAAAAACCCTAATTGGATAAGAATAAGCCTAGGGAGGACGAAAATGACCTAAATGTTCATCCAATGACACAAACACACCTATTGGATGCACAAGATTGGTTAAAAACCCTAATTGGACAAGAATAAGACTAGGGCGGACGAAAATGACCTAAATGTTTATCTAATGACACAAATGAACTTATTGGATGCACAAGATTGGTTAAAAACCCTAATTGGACAACAATAAGCCTAGGGAGGATGTAAATGACCTAAATGTTTGTCTAATGACACAAACACACTTATTTGATGCACAAGATTGGTTAAAAACCCTAATTGCACAAAACTAAGCCTAGTGAGGACGAAAATAACCTAAATGTTCATCCAATGACACAAATGAACTTATTGGATGCACAAGATTGCTTAAAACCCTAATTGGACAAGAATAAGACTAGGGAGGACGAAAATGACCTAAATGTTCATCCAATGACACAAACACACCTATTGGATGCACAAGATTGTTTAGAAACGCTAATTGAACAAGAATAAGCCTAGGGAGGACGAAAATGACCTAAATGTTCATCCAATGAAACAAATGAACTTATTGGATTCACAAGATTGCTAAAATACCGTAATTGGACAAGAATAAGCCTAGGGAGGACAAAAATGACCTAAATGTTCATCCAATGACACAAATGAAACTATTGGATGCACAAGATTGCTTAAAAACCCTAATTGGATAAGAATAAGCCTAGGGAGGACGAAAATGACCTAAATGTTCATCCAATGACACAAATACACCTATTGGATGCACAAGATTGGTTAGAAACCCTAATTGGACAAGAATAAGCCTAGGGAGGACGAAAATTACCTAAATGTTCATCCAATGACACAAAAACACCTATTGGATGCACAAGATTGGTTAAAAACCCTAATTGGACAAGAATAAGCCTAGGGTGGACGAAAATGACCTAAATGTTTATCCAATGACACAAATGAACTTATTGGATGCACAAGATTGGTTAAAAACCCTAATTGGACAAGAATAAGCCTAGGGAGGACGAAAATGACCTAAATGTTCATCCAATGACACAAACACACCTATTGGATGCACAAGATTGGTTAAAAACCCTAATTGGACAAGAATAAGCCTAGGGAGGACGAAAATGACCAAAATGTTCATCCAATGACACAAATACACCTATTGGATGCAAAAGATTGGTTAGAAACCCTAATTTGACAAGAATAAGCCTAGGGAGGATGAAATGTTCATCCAATGACACAAATACACCTATTGGATGCAAAAGATTGGTTAGAAACCCTAATTTGACAAGAATAAGCCTAGGGAGGACGAAAATGACCTAAATGTTCATCCATTGACACAAACACACATATTGGATGCACAAGACTGGTTAGAAACCCTAATTGGACAAGAATAAGCCTAGGGAGGACGAAAATGACCTAAATGTTCATCCAATGACACAAATGAACTTATTGGATGCACAAGATTGCTTATAAACCCTAATTGGACAAGAATAAGCCTAGGGAGGACGAAAATGACCTAAATGTTCATCCGATGACACAAACACACCTATTGGATGCACAAGATTGGTTAAAAACCCTAATTGGACAAGAATAAGCCTAGGGAGGACGAAAATGACCTAAATGTTCATCCAATGACACAAACACACCTATTGGATGCACAAGATTGGTTAAAAACCCTAATTGGATAAGAATAAGCCTAGGGAGGACGAAAATGACCTAAATGTTCATCCAATGACACAAACACACCTATTGGACGCACAAGATTGGTTAAAAACCCTAATTGGACAAGAATAAGCCTTGGGAGGACGAAAATGACCTAAATGTTCATCCAATGACACAAATGAACTTATTGGATGCACAAGATTGGTTAAAAACCCTAATTGGATAACAATAAGCCTAGGGTGGACGAAAATGACCTAAATGTTTATCCAATGACACAAATGAACTTATTGGATGCACAAGATTGGTTAAAAACCCTAATTGGACAAGAATAAGCCTAGGGAGGACGAAAATGACCTAAATCTTCATCCAATGACACAAACACACCTATTGGATGCACAAGATTGGTTAAAAACCCTAATTGGACAAGAATAAGCCTAGGGAGGACGAAAATGACCTAAATGTTCATCCAATGACACAAATGAACTTATTGGATGCACAAGATTGCTTAAAAACCCTAATTAGACAAGAATAAGCCTTGGGAGGACGAAAATGACCTAAATGTTCATCCAACGACACAAATACACCTATTGGATGCACAAGATTCGTTAGAAACCCTAATTGGACAAGAATAAGCCTAGGGAGGACGAAAATGACCTAAATGTTCATCCAATGACACAAACACACCTATTGGATGCACAAGATTGGTTAAAAACCCTAATTGGACAAGAATAAGCCTAGGAAGGACGAAAATGACCTAAATGTTCATCCAATAACACAAATGAACTTATTGGATGCACAAGATTGGTTAGAAACCCTAATTGGACAAGAATAATTATAGGGAGGACGAAAATGACCTAAATGTTCATCCAATGACACAAATGAACTTATTGGATGCACAAGATTGGTTACAAATCCTAATTGGACAAGAATAAGCCAAGGGAGGACGAAAATGACCTAAATGTTCATCCAATAACACAAATGAACTTATTGGATGCACAAGATTGATTAAAAACCCTAATTAGACAAGAATAAGCCTAGGGAGGACGAAAATGACCTAAATGTTCATCCAATGACACAAATACACCTATTGGATGCACAAGATTGGTTAGAAACCCTAATTGGACAAGAATAAGCCTAGGGAGGACGAAAATGACCTAAATGTTCATCCAATGACACAAATACACCTATTGGTTGCACAAGATTGGTTAAAAACCCTAATTGGACAAGAATATGCCTAGGGAGGACGAAAATGACCTAAATGTTCATCCAATGACACAAATACACCTATTGGATGCACAAGATTGGTTAGAAACCCTAATTGGACAAGAATAAGCTTAGGGAGGACGAAAATGACCTAAATGTTCATCCAATGACACAAACATACCTATTGGATGCACAAGATTGGTTAAAAACCCTAATTGGACAAGAATAAGCCTAGGGAGGACGAAAATGACCTAAATGTTCATCCAATGACACAAATACACCTATTGGATGCACAAGATTGGTTAAAAACCCTAATTGCACAAGAATAAGCCTAGGGTGGACGAAAATGACCTAAATGTTTATCCAATGACACAAATGAACTTATTGGATGCACAAGATTGGTTAAAAACCCTAATTGGACAAGAATAAGCCTAGGGAGGACGAAAATGACCTAAATGTTCATCCAATGACACAAACACACCTATTGGATGCACAAGATTGGTTAAAAACCCTAATTGGACAAGAATAAGCCTAGGGAGGACGAAAATTACCTAAATGTTCATCCAATGACACAAATGAACTTATTGGATGCACAAGATTGCTTAAAAACCCTAATTGGACAAGAATAAGCCTAGGGAGCACGAAAATGACCTAATTGTTCATCCAATGACACAAATACACCTATTGGATGCAAAAGATTGGTTAGAAACCCTAATTTGACAAGAATAAGCCTAGGGAGGACGAAAATGACCTAAATGTTCATCCAATGACACAAACACACCTATTGGATGCACAAGATTGGTTAAAAACCCTAATTGGACAAGAATAAGCCTTGGGAGGACGAAAATGACCTAAATGTTCATCCAATGACACAAATGAACTTATTGGATGCAAAAGATTGGTTAAAAACCCTTATTGGACAAGAATAAGCCTAGGGTGGACGAAAATGACCTAAATGTTTATCCAATGACACAAATGAACTTATTGGATGCACAAGATTGGTTAAAAACCCTAATTGGACAAGAATAAGCCTAGGGAGGACGAAAATGACCTAAATGTTCATCCAATGACACAAACACACCTATTGGATGCACAAGATTGGTTAAAAACCCTAATTGGACAAGAATAAGCCTAGGGAGGACGAAAATGACCTAAATGTTCACCCAACGACACAAACACACCTATTGGATGCACAAGATTGGTTAAAAACCCTAATTGGACAAGAATAAGCCTAGGGAGGACGAAAATTACCTAAATGTTCATCCAATGACACAAACACACCTATTGGATGCACAAGATTGGTTAAAAACCCTAATTGGACAAGAATAAGCCTTGGGAGGACGAAAATGACCTAAATGTTCATCCAATGACACAAATTAACTTATTGGATGCACAAGATTGGTTAAAAACCTTAATTGGACAAGAATAAGCCTAGGGTGGACGAAAATGACCTAAATGTTCATTCAATGACACAAATGAACTTATTTGATGCACAAGATTGCTTAAAAACCCTAATTGGACAAGAATAAGCCTAGGGAGGACGAAAATGACCTAAATGTTCATCCAACGACACAAATTAACTTATTGGATGCACAAGATTGGTTAAAAACCCTAATTGGACAAGAATAAGCCTATGGGGAACGAAAATGACCTAAATGTTCATCCAATGACACAAACACACCTATTGGATGCACAAGATTGGTTAAAAACCCTAATTGGACAAGAATAAGCCTAGGGAGGACGAAAATGACCTAAATGTTCATCCAATGACACAAATGAACTTATTGGATGCACAAGATTGTTTAAAAACCCTAATTGGACAAGAATAAGCCTTGGGAGGACGAAAATGACCTAAATGTTCATCCAATGACACAAATGAACTTATTGGATGCACAAGATTGCTTAAAAACCCTAATTGGACAAGAATAAGCTTAGGGAGGACGAAAATGACCTAAATGTGCATCCAATGACACAAATACACCTATTGGATGCACAGGATTGGTTAGAAACCCTAATTGGACAAGAATAAGACTAGGGAGGACGAAACTGACCTAAATGTTCATCCAATGACACAAACACACCTATTGGATGCACAAGATTGGTTAAAAACCCTAATTGGACAAGAATAAGACTAGTAAGGACGAAAATGTCCTAAATGTTCATCCAATAACACAAATGAACTTATTGGATGCACAAGATTGCTTAAAAACCCTATTTAGACAAGAATAAGCCTAGGGAGGACGAAAATGACCTAAATGTTCATCCAATGACACAAATACACCTATTGAATGCACAAGATTGGTAAGAAACCCTAATTGGACAAGAATAAGCCTAGGGAGGACGAAAATGACCTAAATGTTCATCCAATGACACAAACACACCTATTGGATGCACAAGATTGGTTAAAAACCCTAATTGGACAAGAATAAGCCTAGGGAGGACGAAAATAACCTAAATGTTCATCCAATGACACAAATACACCTATTGGATGCACAAGATTGGTTAGAAACCCTAATTGGACAAGAATAAGCCTAGGGTGGACGAAAATGACCTAAATGTTTATCCAATGACACAAATGAACTTATTGGATGCACAAGATTGGTTAAAAACCCTAATTGGACAAGAATAAGCCTAGGGAGGACGAAAATGACCTAAATGTTCATCCAATGACACAAACACACCTATTGGATGCACAAGATTGGTTAGAAACCCTAATTGGACAAGAATAAGCCTAGGGAGGACGAAAATGACCTAAATGTTCATCCAATGACACAAATACACCTATTGGATGCACAAGATTGGTTAGAAACCCTACTTGGACAAGAATAAGCCTCGGGAGGACGAAAATGACCTAAATTTTCATCCAATGACACAAACACACCTATTGGATGCACAAGATTGGTTAAAAACCCTAATTGGACAAGAATAAGCCTAGGGTGGACGAAAATGACCTAAATGTTTATCCAATGACACAAATGAACTTATTGGATGCACTAGATTGGTTAAAAACCCTAATTGGACAAGAATAAGCCTAGGGAGGACGAAAATGACCTAAATGTTCATCCAATGACACAAATGAATTTATTGGATGCACAAGATTGTTTAAAAACCCTAATTGGATAAGAATAAGCCTAGGGAGGAAGAAAATGACCTAAATGTTCATCCAATGACACAAATACACCTATTGGATGCACAAGATTGGTTAGAAACCCTAATTGGACAAGAATAAGCCTAGGGAGGACGAAAATGACCTAAATTTTCATCCAATGACACAAACACACCTATTGGATGCACAAGATTGGTTAAAAAGCATAATTGGACAAGAATAAGTCTTGGGTGGACGAAAATTACCTAAATGTTTATCCAATGACACAAATGAACTTATTGGATGCACAAGATTGGTTAGAAACCCTAATTGGACAAGAATAAGCCTAGTGAGGACGAAAATGACCTAAATGTTCATCCAATGACATAAACACACCTATTGGATGCACAAGATTGGTTAAAAACCCTAATTGGACAAGAATAAGCCTAGGGAGGACGAAAATGACCTAAATGTTTATCCAATGACACAAATGAACTTATTGGATGCACAAGATTGGTTAAAAACCCTAATTGGACAAGAATAAGCCTAGGGAGGATGAAAATGACCTAAATGTTCGTCTAATGACACAAACACACCTATTGGATGCACAAGATTGGTTAAAAACCCTAATTTCACAAAACTAAGCCTAGTGAGGACGAAAATAACCTAAATGTTCATCCAATGACACAAATGAACTTATTGGATGCACATGATTGCTTAAAAACCTAATTGGACAAGAATAATACTAGGGAGGACGAAAATGACCTAAATGTTCATCCAATGACACAAACACACCTATTGGATGCACAAGATTGGTTAAAAACCCTAATTGGACAACAATAAGCCTAGGGAGGACGAAAATGACCTAATTGTTCATCCAATGACACTAACACACCTATTGGATGCACAAGATTGGTTAAAAAGCCTAATTGGACAACAATAAGCCTAGGGAGGATGAAAATGACCTAAATGTTCGTCTAATGACACAAACACACCTATTGGATGCACAAGATTGGTTAAAAACCCTAATTTCACAAAACTAAGCCTAGTGAGGACGAAAATAACCTAAATGTTCATCCAATGACACAAATGAACTTATTGGATGCACAAGATTGCTTAAAACCCTAATTGGACAAGAATAAGACTAGGGAGGACGAAAATGACCTAAATGTTCATCCAATGACACAAACACACCTATTGGATGCACAAGATTGTTTAGAAACCCTAATTGAACAAGAATAAGCCTAGGGAGGACGAAAATGACCTAAATGTTCATCCAATGAAACAAATGAACTTATTGGATTCACAAGATTGCTTAAAAACGGTAATTGGACAAGAATAAGCCTAGGGAGGACGAAAATGACCTAACTGTTCATCCAATGACACAAATGAACTTATTGGATGCACAAGATTGGTTAAAAACCCTAATTGGACAAGAATAAGCCTAGGGTGGACGAAAATGACCTAAATGTTTATCCAATGACACAAATGAACTTATTGGATGCACAAGATTGGTTAAAATCCCTAATTGGACAAGAATAAGCCTAGGGAGGACGAAAATGACCTAAATGATCATCCAATGACACAAACACACCTATTGGATGCACAAGATTGGTTAAAAACCCTAATTGGACAAGAATAAGACTAGGGCGGACGAAAATGACCTAAATGTTTATCCAATGACACAAATGAACTTATTGGATGCACAAGATTGGTTAAAAATCCTAATTGGACAAGAATATGACTAGGGAGGACGAAAATGACCTAATTGTTCATCCAATGACACCAACACACCTATTGGATGCACAAGATTGGTTAAAATTCCTAATTGGACAACAATATGCCTTGGGAGGATGTAAATGACCTAAATGTTCGTCTAATGACACAAACACACCTATTGGATGCACAAGATTGGATTAAAACCCTAATTGCACAAAACTAAGCCTAGTGAGGACGAAAATAACCTAAATGTTCATCCAATGACACAAATGAACTTATTGGATGCACAAGATTGCTTAAAACCCTAATTGGACAAGAATAAGACTAGGGAGGACGAAAATGACCTAAATGTTCATCCAATGACACAAACACACCTATTGGATGCACAAGATTGTTTAGAAACCCTAATTGAACAAGAATAAGCCTAGGGAGGACGAAAATGACCTAAATGTTCATCCAATGAAACAAATGAACTTATTGGATTCACAAGATTGCTTAAAAACCGTAATTGGACAAGAATAAGCCTAGGGAGGACGAAAATGACCTAAATGTTCATCCAATGACTCAAATGAACTTATTGGATGCACAAGATTGGTTAAAAACCCTAATTGGACAAGAATAAGCCTAGGGTGGACGAAAATGACCTAAATGTTTATCCAATGACACAAATGAACTTATTGGATGCACAAGATTGGTTAAAAACCCTAATTGGACAAGAATAAGCCTAGGGAGGACGAAAATGACCTAAATGTTCATCCAATGACACAAACACACCTATTGGATGCACAAGATTGGTTAAAAACCCTAATTGGACAAGAATAAGACTAGGGCGGACGAAAATGACCTAAATGTTTATCCAATGACACAAATGAACTTATTGGATGCACAAGATTGGTTAAAAATCCTAATTGGACAAGAATAAGACTAGGGAGGACGAAAATGACCTAATTGTTCATCCAAGGACACAAACACACCTATTGGATGCACAAGATTGGTTAAAATTCCTAATTGGACAACAATAAGCCTAGGGAGGATGTAAATGACCTAAATGTTCGTCTAATGACACAAACACACCTATTGGATGCAAAAGATTGGGTTAAAACCCTAATTGCACAAAACTAAGCTTAGTGAGGACGAAAATAACCTAAATGTTCATCCAATGACACAAATGAACTTATTGGATGCACAAGATTGCTTAAAACCCTAATTGGACAAGAATAAGACTAGGGAGGACGAAAATGACCTAAATGTTCATCCAATGACACAAACACACCTATTGGATGCACAAGATTGTTTAGAAACCCTAATTGAACAAGAATAAGCCTAGGGAGGACGAAAATGACCTAAATGTTCATCCAATGACACAAATGAACTTATTGGATGCACAAGATTGGTTAAAAATCCTAATTGGGCAAGAATAAGAATAGGGAGGACGAAAATGACCTAATTGTTCATCCAATGACACAAACACACCTATTGGATGCACAAGATTGGTTAAAAACCCTAATTGGACAAGAATAAGCCTAGGGAGGACGAAAATGACCTAAATGTTCATCCAATGACACAAATACACCTATTGGATGCACAAGATTCGTTAGAAACCCTAATTGGACAAGAATAAGCCTAGGGAGGACGAAACTGACCTAAATGTTCATCCAATGACACAAACAGACCTATTGGATGCACAAGATTGGTTAAAAACCCTAATTGGACAAAAATAAGCCTAGGGTGGACGAAAATGACCTAAATGTTTATCCAATGACACAAATGAACTTATTGGATGCAAAAGATTGGTTAAAAACACTAATTGGAAGAGAATAAGCCTAGGGAGGACGAAAATGACCTAAATGTTCATCCAATGACACAAACACACCTATTGGATGCACAAGATTGGTTAAAAACCCTAATTGGACAAGAATAAGCCTAGGGAGGACGAAAATGACCTAAATGTTCATCCAATGACACAAACACACCTATTGGATGCACAAGATTGGTTAAAAACCCTAATTGGACAAGAATAAGCCTAGGGAGGACGAAAATGACCTAAATGTTCATCCAACGACACAAATACACCTATTGGATGCACAAGATTGGTTTGAAACCCTAATTGGACAAGAATAAGCCTAGGGAGGACGAAAATGACCTAAATGTTCATCCAATAACACAAATGAACTTATTGGATGCACAAGATTGCTTAAAAACCCTAATTAGACAAGAATAAGCCTAGGGAGGACGAAAATGACCTAAATGTTCATCCAATGACACAAATACACCTATTGGATGCACAAGATTGGTTAAAAACCCTAATTGGACAAGAATAAGCCTAGGGAGGACGAAAATGACCTAAATGTTCATCCAATGACACAAATGAACTTATTGGATGCACAAGATTGCTTAAAAACCCTAATTGGACAAGAATAAGCTTAGGGATGACGAAAATGACCTAAATGTTCATCCAATGACACAAACACACCTATTGGTTGCACAAGATTGGTTAGAAACCCTAATTGGACAAGAATAAGCCTAGGGAGGACGAAAATGACCTAAATGTTCATCCAATGACACAAACACACCTATTGGATGCACAAGATTGGTTAGAAACCCTAATTGGACAAGAATAAGCCTAGGGAGGACGAAAATGACCTAAATGTTCATCCAATGACACAAATACACCTATTGGATGCACAATATTGGTTAGAAACCCTAATTGGACAAGAATAAGCCTAGGGAGGACGAAAATGACCTAAATGTTCATCCAATGACACAAATACACCTATTGGATGCACAAGATTGGTTAAAAACCCTAATTGGACAAGAATATGCCTAGGGAGGACGAAAATGACCTAAATGTTCATCCAATGACACAAATACACCTATTGGATGCACCAGATTGGTTAGAAACCCTAATTGGACAAGAATAAGCCTTGAGAGGACGAAAATGACCTAAATGTTCATCCAATGACACAAATACACCTATTGGATGCACAAGATTGGTTAAAAACCCTAATTGGACAAGAATATGCCTAGGGAGGACGAAAATGACCTAAATGTTCATCCAATGACACAAATACACCTATTGGATGCACAATATTGGTTAGAAACCCTAATTGGACAAGAATAAGCCTAGGGAGGACGAAAATGACCTAAATGTTCATCCAATGACACAAATACACCTATTGGATGCACAAGATTGGTTAGAAACCCTAATTGGACAAGAATAAGCCTAGGGAGGACGAAAATGACCTAAATGTTCATCCAATGACACAAACATACCTATTGGATGCACAAGATTGGTTAAACACCCTAATTGGACAAGAATAAGCCTAGGGTGACGAAAATGACCTAAATGTTTATCCAATGACACAAATGAACTTATTGGATGCACAAGATTGGTTAAAAACCCTAATTGGACAAGAATAAGCCTAGGGAGGACGAAAATGACCTAAATGTTCATCCAATGACACAAACACACCTATTGGATGCACAAGATTGGTTAAAAACCCTAATTGGACAAGAATAAGCCTAGGGAGGACGAAAATGACCTAAATGTTCATCCAATGACACAAATGAATTTATTGGATGCACAATATTGCTTAAAAACCTTAATTGGATAAGAATAAGCCTAGGGAGGACGAAAATGACCTAAATGTTCATCCAATGACACAAATACACCTATTGGATGCACAAGATTGGTAAGAAACCCAAATTGGACAAGAATAAGCCTAGGGAGGACGAAAATGACCTAAATGTTCATCCAATGACACAAATGAACTTATTGGATGCACAAGATTGGTTAAAAATCCTAATTGGGCAAGAATAAGCATAGGGAGGACGAAAATGACCTAATTGTTCATCCAATGACACAAACACACCTATTGGATGCACAAGATTGGTTAAAAACCCTAATTGGACAACAATAAGCCTAGGGAGGATGAAAATGACCTAAATGTTCGTCTAATGACACAAACACACCTATTGGATGCACAAGATTGGTTAAAAACCCTAATTTCACAAAACTAAGCCTAGTGAGGACGAAAATAACCTAAATGTTCATCCAATGACACAAACGAACTTATTGGATGCACAAGATTGCTTAAAACCCTAATTGGACAAGAATAAGACTAGGGAGGACGTAAATGACCTAAATGTTCATCCAATGACACAAACACACCTATTGGATGCACAAGATTGTTTAGAAACCCATATTGAACAAGAATAAGCCTAGGGAGGACGAAAATGACCTAAATGTTCATCCAATGACACAAATGAACTTATTGGATGCACAAGATTGCTTAAAAACCCTAATTGGACAAGAATGAGCCTAGGGAGGAAAAAAATGACCTAAATGCTCATCCAATGACACAAATACACCTATTGGATGCACAAGATTGGTTAGAAACCCTAATTGGACAAGAATAAGCCTAGGGAAGACGAAAATGACCTAAATGTTCATCCAATGACACAAACATACCTATTGGATGCACAAGATTGGTTAAAAACCCTAATTGGACAAGAATAAGCCTAGGGTGGACGAAAATGACCTAAATGTTTATCCAATGACACAAATGAACTTTTTGGATGCACAAGATTGCTTTAAAACCCCAATTGGACAAGAATAAGCCTAGGGAGGACGAAAATGACCTAAATGTTCATCCAATGAAACCCTAATTTCACAAAACTAAGCCTAGTGAGGACGAAAATAACCTAAATGTTCATCCAATGACACAAATGAACTTATTGGATGCACAAGATTGCTTAAAACCCTAATTGGACAAGAATAAGACTAGGGAGGACGAAAATGACCTAAATGTTCATCCAATGACACAAACACACCTATTGGATGCACATGATTGGTTAAAAACCCTAATTGGACAACAATAAGCCTAGGGAGGACGAAAATGACCTAATTGTTCATCCAATGACACAAACACACCTATTGGATGCACAAGATTGGTTAAAAACCCTAATTGGACAACAATAAGCCTAGGGAGGATGAAAATGACCTAAATGTTCGTCTAATGACACAAACACACCTATTGGATGCACAAGATTGGTTAAAAACCCTAATTTCACAAAACTAAGCCTAGTGAGGACGAAAATAACCTAAATGTTCATCCAATGACACAAACGAACTTATTGGATGCACAAGATTGCTTAAAACCCTAATTGGACAAGAATAAGACTAGGGAGGACGTAAATGACCTAAATGTTCATCCAATGACACAAACACACCTATTGGATGCACAAGATTGTTTAGAAACCCATATTGAACAAGAATAAGCCTAGGGAGGACGAAAATGACCTAAATGTTCTTCCAATGAAACAAATGAACTTATTGGATTCACAAGATTGCTTAAAAACCGTAATTGGACAAGAATAAGCCTAGGGAGGACGAAAATGACCTAAATGTTCATCCAATGACACAAATGAATTTATTGGATGCACAAGATTGCTTAAAAACCCTAATTGGATAAGAATAAGCCTAGGGAGGACGAAAATGACCTAAATGTTCATCCAATGACACAAATACACCTATTGGATGCACAAGATTGCTTAGAAACCCTAATTGGACAAGAATATGCCTAGGGAGGACGAAAATGACATAATGTTCATCCAATGACACAAACACACCTATTGGATGCACAAGATTGGTTAAAAACCCTATTTGGACAAGAATAAGCCTAGGGTGGACGAAAATGACCTAAATGTTTATCCAATGACACAAATGAACTTATTGGATGCAAAAGATTGGTTAAAAACCCTAATTGGACAAGAATAAGCCTAGGGAGGACGAAAATGACCTAAATGTTCATCCAATGACACAAACACACCTATTGGATGCACAAGATTGGTTAAAAACCCTAATTTGACAAGTATAAGCCTAGGGAGGACGAAAATGACCTAAATGTTCATCCAATGACACAAATGAACTTATTGGATGCACAAGATTGGTTAAAAACCCTAATTGGACAAGAATAAGCCTAGGGAGGACGAAAATGACCTAAATGTTCATCCAATGACACAAATGAACTTATTGGATGCACAAGATTGGTTAAAAACCCTAATTGGACAAGAATAAGCCTAGGGAGGACGAAAATGACCTAAATGTTCATCCAATGACACAAATGAACTTATTGGATGCACAAGATTGGTTAAAAACCCTAATTGGACAAGAATAAGCCTAGGGACGACGAAAATGTCCTAAATGTTCGTCCAATGACACAAACACACCTATTGGATGCAAAAGATTGCATAAAAACGCTAATTGGACAAGAATAAGACTAGGGAGGACGAAAATGACTTAAATGTTCCTCCAATGACACAAACACCTATTGGATGCACAAGATTGGTTAAAAATCCTAATTGGACAAGAATAAGCCTAGGGAGGACGAAAGTGTCATAAATGTTCCTCCAATGACACAAATGAACTTATTGGTTGCACAAGATTGTCTAAAACCCCTAATTGGACAAGAATAAGCCTAGGGAGGACGAAAATGACCTAAATGTTCATCCAATGAGACATATGAACTAATTGGTTGCACAAGATTGGCTAAAACCCCTAATTGGACAAGAATAAGCCTAGGGAGGACGAAAATGACCTAAATGTTCATCCGATGACACAAATGAACTTATTGGATGCACAAGATTGGTTAAAAACCCTAATTGTACAAGAATAAGCCTAGGGAGGACGAAAATGACCTAAATGTTCATCCAATGACACAAATGAACTTATTGGATGCACAAGATTGGTTAAAAACCCTAATTGGACAAGAATAAGCCTAGGGAGGACGAAAATGACCTAAATGTTCATCCAATGACACAAATGAACTTATTGGATGCACAAGATTGGTTGAAAACCCTAATTGGACAAGAATAAGCCTGGGGAGGACGAAAATGACCTAAATGTTCATCCAATGACACAAATGAACTTATTGGATGCACAAGATTGGTTGAAAACCCTAATTGGACAAGAATAAGCCTAGGGAGGACGAAAATGACCAAAATGTTCATCAAATGACACAAATGAACTTATTGGATGCACAAGATTGGTTAAAAACCCTAATTGGACAAGAATAAGCCTAGGGAGGACGAAAATGACCTAAATGTTCATCCAATGACACAAATGAACTTATTGGATGCACAAGATTGGTTAAAAACCCTAATTGGACAAGAATAAGCCTAGGGAGGACGAAAATGACCTAAATGTTCATCCAATGACACAAATGAACTTATTGGATGCACAAGATTGGTTAAAAACCCTAATTGGACAAGAATAAGCCTAGGGAAGACGAAAATGACCTAAAGGTTCGTCCAATGACACAAACACACCTCTTGGATGCACAAGATTGCATAAAAACCCTAATTGGACAAGAATAAGACTAGGGAGGACGAAAATGACCTAAATGTTCATCCAATGACACAAACACACATATTGGACGCACAAGATTGCTTAAAACCCTAATTGGACAAGAATAAGACTAGGGAGGACGAAAATGACCTAAATGTTCATCCAATGACACAAATGAACTTATTGGAAGCACAAGATTGGTTAAAAACCCTAATTGGACAAGAATAAGCCTAGGGAGGACGAAAATGACCTAAATGTTCGTCCAATGACACAAACACACCTATTGAATGCACAAGATTGCATAAAATCCCTAATTGGACAAGAATAAGACTAGGGAGGACGAAAATGACCTAAATGTTCCTCCAATGACACAAACACACCTATTGGATGCACAAGATTGCATAAAAACCCTAATTGGACAAGAATAAGACTAGGGAGGACGAAAATGACCTAAATGTTCGTCCAAGGACACAAACACACCTATTGGATGCACAAGATTGCATCAAAACCCTAATTGGAAAAGAATAAGCCTAGGGAGGACGAAAATGACCAAAATGTTCATCCAATGACACAAATGAACTTATTGGATGCACAAGATTGGTTAAAAACCCTAATTGGACAAGAATAAGCCTAGGGAGGACGAAAATGACCTAAATGTTCATCCAATGACACAAATGAACTTATTGGATGCACAAGATTGGTTAAAAACCCTAATTGGACAAGAATAAGCCTAGGGAGGACGAAAATGACCTAAATGTTCATCCAATGACACAAATGAACTTATTGGATGCACAAGATTGGTTAAAAACCCTAATTGGACAAGAATTAGCCTAGGGAGGACGAAAATGACCTAAATGTTCGTCCAATGACACAAACACACCTATTGGATGCACAAGATTGGTTAAAAACCCTAATTGGACAAGAATAAGCCTAGGGAGGAAGAAAATGACCTAAATGTTCATCCAATGACACAAATGAACTTATTGGATGCACAAGATTGGTTAAAAACCCTAATTGGACAAGAATAAGCCTAGGGAGGACGAAAATGACCTAAATGTTCATCCAATGACACAAATGAACTTATTGGATGCACAAGATTGGTCAAAAACCCTAATTGGACAAGAATAAGCCTAGGGTGGACGAAAATGACCTAAATGTTTATCCAATGACACAAATGAACTTATTGGATGCACAAGATTGGTTAAAAACCCTAATTGGACAAGAATAAGCCTAGGGAGGACGAAAATGACCTAAATGTTCCTCCAATGACACAAATACACCTATTGGATGCACAAGATTGGTTAAAAACCCTAATTGGACAAGAATAAGCCTAGGGAGGACGAAAATGACCTAAATGTTCATCCAATGACACAAATACACCTATTGGATGCACAAGATTGGTTAGAAACCCTAATTGGACAAGAATAAGCCTAGGGAGGACGAAGATGACCTAAATGTTCATCCAATGACACAAACACACCTATTGGATGCACAAGATTGCTTAAAAACCCTAATTGGACAAGAATAAGCCATGGGAGGACGAAACTGACCTAAATGTTCATCCAATGACACAAATGAACTTATTGGATGCACAAGATTGCTTAAAAACCCTAATTGGACAAGAATAAGCCTAGGGAGGACGAAAATGACCTAAATGTTCATCCAATGACACAAATACACCTATTGGATGCACAAGATTGGTTAAAAACCCTAATTGGACAAGAATAAGCCTAGGGAGGACGAAAATGACCTAAATGTTCATCCAATGACACAAATGAACTATTGGATGCACAAGATTGGTTAAAAACCTTATTTGGACAAGAATAAGCCTAGGGAGGACGAAAATGACCTAAATGTTCATCCAATGACACAAATGAACTTATTGGATGCACAAGATTGCTTAAAAACCCTAATTGGACAAGAATAAGCCTAGGGAGGACGAAAATGACCTAAATGTTCATCCAACGACACAAGTGAACTTTTTGGATGCACAAGATTGCTTAAAACCCTAATTGGACAAGAATTAGACTAGGGAGGACGAAAATGACCTAAATGTTCATCCAATGACACAAACACACCTATTGGATGCACAAGATTGGTTAGAAACCCTAATTGAACAAGAATAAGCCTAGGGAGGACGAAAATGACCTAAATGTTCATCCATTGACACAAATGAACTTATTGGATGCACAAGATTGCTTAAAAACCCTAATTGGACAAGAATAAGCCTAGGGAGGACGAAAATGACCTAAATGTTCATCCAATGACACAAATACACCTATTGGATGCACAAGATTGGTTAAAAACCCTAATTGGACAAGAATAAGCATAGGGAGGACGAAAATGACCTAAATGTTCATCCAATAACACAAATGAACTTATTGGATGCACAAGATTGCTTAAAAACCCTAATTAGACAAGAATAAGCCTAGGGAGGACTAAAATGACCTAAATGTTCATCCAATGACACAAATACACCTATTGGATGTACAAGATTGGTTAAAAACCCTAATTGGACAAGAATAAACCTAGGGAGGACGAAAATGACCTAAATGTTCATCCAATGACACAAATGAACTTATTGGATGCACAAGATTGCTTAAAAACCCTAATTGGACAAGAATAAGCCTAGGGAGGACGAAAATGACCTAAATGTTCATCCAATGACACAAATACACCTATTGGATGCACAAGATTGGTTAAAAACCCTAATTGGACAAGAATAAGCCTAGGGAGGACGAAAATGACCTAAATGTTCATCCAATGACACTAATACACCTATTGGATGCACAAGATTGGTTAAAAACCCTAATTGGACAAGAATAAGCATAGGGAGGACGAAAATGACCTAAATGTTCATCAAGTGACACAAATGAACTTATTGGATGCACAAGATTGCTTAAAAACCCTAATTGGACAAGAATAAGCCTAGGGAGGACGAAAATGACCTAAATGTTCATCCAATGACACAAATACACCTATTGGATGCACAAGATTGGTTAAAAACCCTAATTGGACAAGAATAAGCCTAGGGAGGACGAAAATGACCTAAATGTTCATCCAATGACACAAATACACCTATTGGATGCACAAGATTGGTTAAAAACCCTAATTGGACAAGAATATGCCTAGGGAGGACGAAAATGACCTAAATGTTCATCCAATGACACAAACACACCTATTGGATGCACAAGATTGGTTAAAAACCCTAATTTGACAAGTATAAGCCTAGGGAGGACGAAAATGACCTAAATGTTCATCCAATGACACAAATGAACTTATTGGATGCACAAGATTGGTTAAAAACCCTAATTGGACAAGAATAAGCCTAGGGAGGACGAAAATGACCTAAATGTTCATCCAATTACACAAATGAACATATTGGATGCACAAGATTGCTTAAAAACCCTAATTGGACAAGAATAAGCCTAGGGAGGAAGAAAATGACCTAAATGTTCATCCAATGACACAAATACACCTATTGGATGCACAACATTGGTTAAAAACCCTAATTGGACAAGAATATGCCTAGGGAGGACGAAAATGACCTAAATGTTCATCCAATGACACAAATACACCTATTGGATGCACAATATTGGTTAGAAACCCTAATTGGACAAGAATAAGCCTAGGGAGGACGAAAATGACATAAATGTTCATCCAATGACACAAACACACCTATTGGATGCACAAGATTGGTTAAAAACCCTAATTGGACAAGAATAAGCCTAGGGTGGACGAAAATGACCTAAATGTTTATCCAATGACACAAATAAACTTATTGGATGCACAAGATTGGTTAAAAACCCTAATTGGACAACAATAAGCCTAGGAAGGACGAACATGACCTAAATGTTCATCCAATGACACAAATGAACTTATTGGATGCACAAGATTGCTTAAAAACCCTAATTGGACAAGAATAAGCCTAGGGAGGACGAAAATGACCTAAATGTTCATCCAATGACACAAATACACCTATTGGATGCACAAGATTGGTTAAAAACCCTAATTGGACAAGAATAAGCCTAGGGAGGACGAAAATGACCTAAATGTTCATCCAATGACACTAATACACCTATTGGATGCACAAGATTGGTTAAAAACCCTAATTGGACAAGAATAAGCATAGGGAGGACGAAAATGACCTAAATGTTCATCAAGTGACACAAATGAACTTATTGGATGCACAAGATTGCTTAAAAACCCTAATTGGACAAGAATAAGCCTAGGGAGGACGAAAATGACCTAAATGTTCATCCAATGAC
Source organism: Cicer pinnatifidum (assembly GCA_037974775.1). Taxonomy (NCBI): domain Eukaryota; kingdom Viridiplantae; phylum Streptophyta; class Magnoliopsida; order Fabales; family Fabaceae; genus Cicer; species Cicer pinnatifidum. The sequence continues at coordinate 62,394 of JBBPBR010000556.1, read as the reverse complement.
ACAAATACACCTATTGGATGCACAAGATTGGTTAAAAACCCTAATTGGACAAGAATAAGCCTAGGGAGGACGAAAATGACCTAAATGTTCATCCAATGACACAAATACACCTATTGGATGCACAAGATTGGTTAAAAACCCTAATTGGACAAGAATATGCCTAGGGAGGACGAAAATGACCTAAATGTTCATCCAATGACACAAATGAACTTATTGGATGCACAAGATTGCTTAAAAACCCTAATTGGACAAGAATAAGCCTAGGGAGGACGAAAATGACCTAAATGTTCATCCAATGACACAAATACACCTATTGGATGCACAAGATTCGTTAGAAAATCTAATTGGACAAGAATAAGCCTAGGGAGGACGAAACTGACCTAAATGTTCATCCAATGACACAAACGAACATATTGGATGCACAGGATTGGTTAGAAACCCTAATTGGACAAGAATAAGCCTAGGGAGGACGAAAATGACCTAAATGTTCATCCAATGACACAAATACACCTATTGGATGCACAAGATTGGTTAAAAACCCTAATTGGACAAGAATATGCCTAGGGAGGACGAAAATGACCTAAATGTTCATCCAATGACACAAATACACCTATTGGATGCACAAGATTGGTTAGAAACCCTAATTGGACAAGAATAAGCCTAGGGAAGACGAAAATGACCTAAATGTTCATCCAATGACACAAACATACCTATTGGATGCACAAGATTGGTTAAAAACCCTAATTGGACAAGAATAAGCCTAGGGTGGACGAAAATCACCTAAATGTTTATCCAATGACACAAATGAACTTTTTGGATGCACAAGATTGCTTTAAAACCCCAATTGGACAAGAATAAGCCTAGGGAGGACGAAAATGACCTAAATGTTCATCCAATGAAACAAATACACCTATTGGATGCACAAGATTGGTTAAAAACCCTAATTGGATAAGAATATGCCTAGGGAGGACGAAAATGACCTAAATGTTCATCCAATGACACAAATACACCTATTGGATGCACAAGATTGGTTAAAAACCTTAATTGGACAAGAATAAGCCTAGGGAGGACGAAAATGACCTAAATGTTCATCCAATGACACAAATGAACTTATTGGATGCACGAGATTGCTTAAAAACCCTAATTGGACAAGAATAAGCCTAGGGGGGACGAAAATGACCTAAATGTTCATCCAATGACACAAATACACCTATTGGATGCACAAGATTGGTTAGAAACCCTAATTGGATAAGAATAAGCCTAGGGTGGACGAAAATGACCTAAATGTTCATCCAATGACACAAACACACCTATTGGATGCACAAGATTGGTTAAAAACCCTAATTGGACAAGAATAAGCCTAGGGAGGACGAAAATGACCTAAATGTTCATCCAATGACACAAATGAACTTATTGGATGCACAAGATTGGTTAAAAACCTTAATGGGACAAGTATAAGCCTAGGGAGGACGAAAATGACCTAAATGTTCATCCAATGACACAAACACACCTATTGGATGCACAAGATTGGTTAAAAACCCTAATTGGACAAGAATAAGCCTAGGGTGGACGAAAATGACCTAAATGTTTATCCAATGACACAAATGAAGTTATAGGATGCACAAGATTGGTTAAAAACCCTAATTGGACAAGAATAAGCCTAGGGAGGACGAAAATGACCTAAATGTTCATCCAATGACACAAACACACCTATTGGATGCACAAGATTGGTTAAAAACCCTAATTGGACAAGAATAAGCATAGGGAGGACGAAAATCACCTAAATGTTCATCCAATGACACAAACACACCTATTGGATGCACAAGATTTGTTAGAAACCCTACTTGGACAAGAATAAGCCTACGAAGGACGAAAATAACCTAAATGTTCATCAAATGACTAAACACACCTATTGGATGCACAAGATTGGTTAGAAACCCTAATTGGACAAGAATAAGCCTAGGGAGGACGAAAATGACCTAAATGTTGACCCAATGACACAAATGAACTTATTGGATTCACAAGATTGGTTAAAAACCCTAATTGGACAAGAATAAGCCTAGGGAGGACGAAAATGACCTAAATGTTCATCCAATGACACAAACACACCTATTGGATGCACAAGATTGGTTAAAAACCCTAATTGGACAAGAATAAGCCTAGGGAGGACGAAAATGACCTAAATGTTCATCCAATGACACAAATGAACTTATTGGATGCACAAGATTGGTTAAAAACCCTAATTGGACAAGAATAAGCCTAGGGAGGACGAAAATGACCTAAATGTTCATCCAATGACACAAGCACACCAATTGGATGCACAAGATTGGTTAGAAACCCTAATTGGACAAGAATAAACCTAGGGAGGATGAAAATGACCTAAATATTCATCCAATGACACAAATGAACTTATTGGATGCACAAGATTGCTTAAAACCCTAATTGGAAAAGAATAAGCCTAGGGAGGACGAAAATGACCTAAATGTTCATCCAATGACACAAACACACCTATTGGATGCACAAGATTGGTTAGAAACCCTAATTGGACAAGAATAAGCCTAGGGAGGATGAAAACGACCTAAATATTCATCCAATGACACAAATGAACTTATTGGATGCACAAGATTGCTTAAAACCCTAATTGGACAAAAATAAGACTGGGGAGGACGAAAATGACCTAAATGTTAATCCAATGACACAAATGAACTTATTGGATGCACAAGATTGGTTAAAAACCCTAATTGGACAAGAATAAGCCTAGGGAGGACGAAAATGACCTAAATGTTCATCCAATGACACAAATGAACTTATTGGATGCACAAGATTGCTTAAAAACCCTAATTGGACAAGAATAAGCCTAGGGAGGACGAAAATGACCTAAATGTTCATCCAATGACACAAATACACCTATTGGATGCACAAGATTGGTTAAAAACCCTAATCGGACAAGAATAAGCCTAGGGAGGACGAAAATGACCTAAATGTTCATCCAATGACACAAATGAACTTATTGGATGCACAAGATTGCTTAAAAACCCTAATTGGACAAGAATAAGCCTAGGGAGGACGAAAATGACCTAAATGTTCATCCAATGACACAAATACACCTATTGGATGCACAAGATTGGTTAAAAACCCTAATTCGACAAGTATAAGCCTAGGGAGGACGAAAATGACCTAAATGTTCATCCAATGACACAAATGAACTTATTGGATGCACAAGATTGCTTAAAAACCCTAATTGGACAAGAATAAGCCTAGGGAGGACGAAAATGACCTAAATGTTCATCCAATGACACAAATACACCTATTGGATGCACAAGATTGGTTAAAAACCCTAATAGGACAAGAATAAGCCTAGGGAGGACGAAAATGACCTAAATGTTCATCCAATGACACAAATGAACTTATTGGATGCACAAGATTGCTTAAAAACCCTAATTGGACAAGAATAAGCCTAGGGAGGACGAAAATGACCTAAATGTTCATCCAATGACACAAATAAACCTATTGGATGCACAAGATTGGTTAAAAACCCTAATTGGACAAGAATAAGCCTAGGGAGGACGAAAATGACCTAATTGATCATCCAATGACACAAACACACCTATTGGATGCACAAGATTGGTTAAAAACCCTAATTGGACAAGAATAAACCTAGGGAGGACGAAAATGACCTAATTGATCATCCAATGACGCAAACAAACCTATTGGATGCACAAGATTGGTTAAAAACCCTAATTGGACAAGAATAAACCTAGGGAGGACGAAAATGACCTAATTGATCATCCAATGACACAAACACACCTATTGGATGCACAAGATTGGTTAAAAACCCTAATTGGACAAGAATATGCCTAGGGAGGACGAAAATGACCTAAATATTAATCCATTGACACAAATGAACTTATCGGATGCACAAGATTGGTTAAAAACCCTAATTGGACAAGAATAAGCCTAGGGAGGACGAAAATGACCTAATTGATCATCCAATGACACAAACACACCTATTGGATGCACAAGATTGGTTAAAAACCCTAATTGGACAAGAATAAGCCTAGGGAGGACGAAAATGACCTAATTGATCATCCAATGACACAAACACACCTATTGGATGCACAAGATTGGTTAAAAACCCTAATTGGACAAGAATATGCCTAGGGAGGACGAAAATGACCTAAATATTATTTAATGACACAAACAAAGTTATTGGATGCACAAGATTGGTTAAAAACCCTAATTGGACAAGAATAAGCCTAGGGAGGACGAAAATGACCTAATTGATCATCCAATGACACAAACACACCTATTGGATGCAAAAGATTGGTTAAAAATCCTAATTGGACAAGAAGATGCCTAGGGAGGACGAAAATGACATAAATTTTAATTCAATAACACAAACAAACTTATTGGATGCACAAGATTGGTTAAAAACCCTAATTGGACAAGAATAAGCCTAGGGAGGACGAAAATGACCTAATAGATCATCCAATGACACAAACACACCTATTGGATGCACAAGATTGGTTAAAAACCCTAATTGGACAAGAATAAGCCTAGGGAGGACGAAAATGACCTAATTGATCATCCAATGACACAAACACACCTATTGGATGCACAAGATTGGTTAAAAACCCTAATTGGAGAAGAATATGCCTAGGGAGGACGAAAATGACCTAAATGTTAATCCAATGACACAAATGAACTTATTGGATGCACAAGATTGGTTAAAAACCCTAATTGGACAAGAATAAGCCTTGGGAGGACGAAAATGACCTAAATGTTCACCCAATGACACAAATGAACTTATTGGATGCACAAGATTGGTTAAAAACCTTAATTGGACAAGAATAAGCCTAGGGAGGATGAAAATGACCTAAATGTTCATCCAATGACACAAACACACCTATTGGATGCCCAAGATTGGTTAAAAACCCTAATTAAACAAGAATAAGCCTAGGGAGGACGAAAATGACCTAAATGTTCATCCAATGACACAAACACACCTATTGGATGCACAAGATTGGTTAAAAACCCTAATTGGACAAGAATAAGCCTAGGGAGGACGAAAATGACCTAAATGTTCATCCAATGACACAAACACACCTATTGGATGCACAAGTTTGGTTAAAAACCCTAATTGGACAAGAATAAGACTAGGGCGGACGAAAATGACCTAAATGTTTATCCAATGACACAAATGAACTTATTGGATGCACAAGATTGGTTAAAAACCCTAATTGGACAAGAATAAGCCTTGTGATGACGAAAATGACCTAAATGATCATCCAATGACACAAATGAACTTATTGGATGCACAAGATTGCTTAAAAACCCTAATTGGACAAGAATAAGCCTAGGGAGGACGAAAATGACCTAAATGTTCATCCAATGACACAAATACACCTATTGGATGCACAAGATTGGTTAAAAACCCTAATTGGACAAGAATATGCCTAGGGAGGACGAAAATCACATAAATGTTCATCCAATGACACAAATACACCTATTGGATGCACAAGATTGGTTAGAAACCCTAATTGGACAAGAATAAGCCTAGGGAGGACGAAAATGACCTAAATGTTCATCCAATGACACAAACATACCTATTGGATGCACAAGATTGGTTAAAAACCCTAATTGGACAAGAATATGCCTAGGGAGGACGAAAATGACCTAAATGTTCATCCAATGACACAAATACACCTATTGGATGCACAAGATTGGTTAGAAACCCTAATTGGACAAGAATAAGCCTAGAGAGGACGAAAATGACCTAAATGTTCATCCAATGACACAAATACACCTATTGGATGCACAAGATTGGTTAAAATCCCTAATTGGACAAGAATATGCCTAGGGAGGACGAAAATGACCTAAATGTTCATCCAATGACACAAATACACCTATTGGATGCACAAGATTGGTTAAAAAACCTAATTAGACAAAAATAAGCCTAGGGAGGACGAAAATGACCTAAATGTTCATCCAATGACACAAATGAACTTATTGGATGCACAAGATTGGTTAAAAACCCTAATTGGACAAGAATAAGCCTAGGGAGGACGAAAATGACCTAAATGTTCATCCAATGACACAAACACACCTATTGGATGCACAAGATTGGTTAAAAACCGTAACTGGACAAGAATAAGCCTAGGGAGGACGAAAATGACTTAAATCTTATTCCAATGACACAAATGAACTTATTGGATGCACAAGATTGCTTAAAACCCTAATTGGACAAAATTAAGACTAGGGAGGACGAAAATGACCTAAATGTTCATCCAATGACACAAACACACCTATTGGATGCACAAGATTGGTTAAAAACCCTAATTGGACAAGAATAAGCCTAGGGAGGACGAAAATGACCTAAATGTTCATCCAATGACACAAACACACCTATTGGATGCACAAGATTGGTTAAAAACCCTAATTGGACAACAATAAGCCTAGGGAGGATGAAAATGACCTAAATGTTCATCTAATGACACAAACACACCTATTGGATGCACAAGATTGGTTAAAAACCATAATTGCACAAAACTAAGCCTAGTGAGGACGAAAATAACCTAAATGTTCATCCAATGACACAAATGAACTTATTGGATGCATAAGATTGCTTAAAACCCTAATTGGACAAGAATAAGACTAGGGAGGACGAAAATGACCTAACTGTTCATCCAATGACACAAACACACCTATTGGATGCACAAGATTCGTTAGAAACCCTAATTGAACAAGAATAAGCCTAGGGAGGACGAAAATGACCTAAATGTTCATCCAATGAAACAAATGAACTTATTGGATTCACAAGATTGCTTAAAAACCCTAATTGGACAAGAATAAGCCTAGGGAGGACGAAAATGACCTAAATGTTCATCCAATGACACAAATGAACTTATTGGATGCACAAGATTGGTTAAAAACCCTAATTGGAAAAGAATAAGCCTAGGGAGGACGAAAATGACCTAAATGTTCATCCAATGACACAAATGAACCTATTTGATGCACAAGATTGGTTAAAAACCCTAATTGGACAAGAATAAGCCTAGGGTGGACGAAAATGACCTAAATGTTTATCCAATGACACAAATGAACTTATTGGATGCACAAGATTGGTTAAAAACCCTAATTGGACAAGAATAAGCCTAGGGAGGACGAAAATGACCTAAATGTTCATCCAATGACACAAACACACCTATTGGATGCACAAGATTGGTTAAAAACCCTAATTGGACAAGAATAAGCCTAGGGGGGACGAAAATGACCTAAATGTTTATCCAATGACACAAATGAACTTATTTGGATGCACAAGATTGCTTAAAAACCCTAATCGGACAAGAATAAGCCTAGGGTGGACGAAAATGACCTAAATGTTTATCCAATGACACAAATGAACTTATTGGATGCACAAGATTGGTTAAAAACCCTAATTGGACAAGAATAAGCCTAGGGAGGACGAAAATGACCTAAATGTTCATCCAATGACACAAACACACCTATTGGATGCACAAGATTGGTTAAAAACCCTAATTGGACAAGAATAAGCCTAGGGAGGACGAAAATGACCTAAATGTTCATCCAATGACACAAATGAACTTATTGGATGCACAAGAATGGTTAAAAACCTTAATTGGACAAGAATAAGCCTAGGGAGGACGAAAATGACCTAAATGTTCATCCGATGACACAAACACACCTATTAGATGCACAAGATTGGTTAAAAACCCTAATTGGACAAGAATAAGCCTAGGGTGGACAAAAATGACCTAAATGTTAATCCGATGACACAAATACACCTATTGGATGCCTAAGATTGGTTAAAAACCTTAATTGGACAAGAATAAGCCTAGGGAGGACGAAAATGACCTAAATGTTCATCCGATGACACAAACACACCTATTAGATGCACAAGATTGGTTAAAAACCCTAATTGGACAAGAATAAGCCTAGGGTGGACAAAAATGACCTAAATGTTAATCCGATGACACAAATACACCTATTGGATGCCTAAGATTGGTTAAAACCCTAATTGGACAAGAATAAGCCTAGGAAGGACGAAACTGACCTAAATGTTCATCCAATGACACAAACACACCTATTGGAGGCACAAGATTGGTTAAAAACCCTAATTGGACAAGAATAAGCCTAGCGAGGACGAAAATGACCTAAATGTTCATCCAATGACACAAATGAACTTATTGGATGCACAAGAATGGTTAAAAACCTTAATTGGACAAGAATAAGCCTAGGGAGGACGAAAATGACCTAAATGTTCATCCGATGACACAAACACACCTATTAGATGCACAAGATTGGTTAAAAACCCTAATTGGACAAGAATAAGCCTAGGGTGGACGAAAATGACCTAAATGTTAATCCGATGACACAAATACACCTATTGGATGCCTAAGATTGGTTAAAACCCTAATAGGACAAGAATAAGCCTAGGAAGGACGAAACTGACCTAAATGTTCATCCAATGACACAAACACACCTATTGGAGGCACAAGATTGGTTAAAAACCCTAATTGGACAAGAATAAGCCTAGGGAGGACGAAAATGACCTAAATGTTCATCCAATAACACAAATGAACTTATTGGATGCACAAGATTGCTTAAAAACCCTAATTAGACAAGAATAAGCCTAGGGTGGACGAAAATGACCTAAATGTTCATCCAATGAGACAAATACACCTATTGGATGCACAAGATTGGTTAAAAACCCTAATTGGACAAGAATAAGCCTAGGGTGGACGAAAATGACTTAAATGTTTATCCAATGACACAAATGAACTTATTGGATGCAAAAGATTGGTTAAAAACCCTAATTGGACAAGAATAAGCCTAGGGAGGACGAAAATGACCTAAATGTTCATCCAATGACACAAATACACCTATTGGATGCACAAGATTGGTTAAAAACCCTAATTGGACAAGAATATGCCTAAGGAGGACGAAAATGACCTAAATGTTCATCCAATGACACAAATACACCTATTGGATGCACAAGATTGGTTAGAAACCTTAATTGGACAAGAATAAGCCTAGGGAGGACGAAAATGACATAAATGTTCATCCAATGACACAAACACACCTATTGGATGCACAAGATTGGTTAAATACCCTAATTGGACAAGAATAAGCCTAGGGTGGACGAAAATGACCTAAATGTTTATCCAATGACACAAATGAACTTATTGGATGCACAAGATTGGTTAAAAACCCTAATTGGAAAACAATAAGCCTAGGAAGGACGAAAATGACCTAAATGTTCATCCAATGACACAAATGAACTTAATTGATGCACAAGATTGCTTAAAAACCCTAATTGGACAAGAATAAGCCTAGGGAGGACGAAAATGACCTAAATGTTCATCCAATGAAACAAATACACCTATTGGATGCACAAGATTGGTAAGAAACCCTAATTGGACAAGAATAAGCCTAGGGAGGACGAAAATGACCTAAATGTTCATCCAATGACACAAATACACCTATTGGATGCACAAGATTGGTTAAAAACCCTAATTGGACAAGAATATGCCTAGGGAGGACGAAAATGACCTAAATGTTCATCCAATGACACAAATACACCTATTGGATGCACAAGATTGGTTAGAAACCCTAATTGGACAAGAATAAGCCTAGGGAAGACGAAAATGACCTAAATGTTCATCCAATGACACAAACATACCTATTGGATGCACAAGATTGGTTAAAAACCCTAATTGGACAAGAATAAGCCTAGGGTGGACGAAAATCACCTAAATGTTTATCCAATGACACAAATGAACTTTTTGGATGCACAAGATTGCTTTAAAACCCCAATTGGACAAGAATAAGCCTAGGGAGGACGAAAATGACCTAAATGTTCATCCAATGAAACAAATACACCTATTGGATGCACAAGATTGGTTAAAAACCCTAATTGGATAAGAATATGCCTAGGGAGGACGAAAATGACCTAAATGTTCATCCAATGACACAAATACACCTATTGGATGCACAAGATTGGTTAAAAACCTTAATTGGACAAGAATAAGCCTAGGGAGGACGAAAATGACCTAAATGTTCATCCAATGACACAAATGAACCTATTGGATGCACAAGATTGCTTAAAAACCCTAATTGGACAAGAATAAGCCTAGGGAGGACGAAAATGACCTAAATGTTCGTCCAATGACACAAACACACCTATTGGATGCACAAGATTGCATAAAAACCCTAATTGGATAAGAATAAAACTAGGGAGGACCAAAATGACCTAAATGTTCCTCCAATGACACAAACACACCTATTGGATGCACAAGATTGCATAAAACCCTAATTCGACAAGAATAAGACTAGGGAGGACGAAAATGACCTAAATGTTCATCCAATGACACAAATGAACTTATTGGATGCACAAGATTGGTTAAAAACCCTAATTGGACAAGAATAAGCCTAGGGAGGACGAAAATGACCTAAATGTTCATCCAATGACACAAATGAACTTATTGGATGCACAAGATTGGTTAAAAACCCTAATTGGACAAGAATAAGCCTAGGGAGGACGAAAATGACCTAAATGTTCATCCAATGACACAAACACACCTATTTGATGCACAAGATTGGTTAGAAACCGTAATTGGACAAGAATAAGCCTAGGAAGGACGAAAATGACCTAAATGTTAATCCAATGACACAAATGAACTTATTGGATGCACAAGATTGGTAAAAAACCCTAATTGGACAAGAATAAGCCGAGGGAGGACGAAAATGACCTAAATGTTCATCCAATGACACAAACACACCTATTGGATGCACAAGATTGGTTAAAAACCCTAATTGGACAAGAATAAGCCTAGGGAGGACGAAAATGACCTAAATGTTCATCCAATGACACAAATGAACTTATTGGATGCACAAGATTGGTTAAAAACCCTAATTGGACAAGAATAAGCCTAGGGAGGACGAAAATGACCTAAATGGTCATCCAATGACACAAATGAATTTATTGGATGCACAAGATTGCTTAAAAACCCTAATTAGACAAGAATAAGCCTAGGAAGGACGAAAATGACCTAAATGTTCATCCAATGACACAAATACACCTATTGGATGCACAAGATTGGTTAGAAACCCTAATTGGACAAGAATAAGCCTAGGGAGTACGAAAATGACCCATATGTTCATCCAATGACACAAACACACCTATTGGATGCACAAGATTGGTTAAAAACCCTAATTGGACAAGAATAAGCCTAGGGAGGACGAAAATGACCTAAATGTTCATCCAATGACACAAATGAACTTATTGGATGCACAAGATTGGTTAAAAACCCTAATTGGACAAGAATAAGCCTAGGGAGGACGAAAATGACCTAAATGGTCATCCAATGACACAAATGAATTTATTGGATGCACAAGATTGCTTAAAAACCCTAATTGGACAAGAATAAGCCTAGGGAGGACGAAAATGACCTAAATGTTCATCCATTGACACAAATACACCTATTGGATGCACAAGATTGGTTAAAAACCCTAATTGGACAAGAATAAGCCTAGGGAGGACGAAAATGACCTAAATGTTCATCCAATGACACAAATGAACTTATTGGATGCACAAGATTGGTTAAAAACCCTAATTGGACAAGAATAAGCCTAGGGAGGACGAAAATGACCTAAATGTTCATCCATTGACACAAATACACCTATTGGATGCACAAGATAGGTTAAACACCCTAATTGGACAAGAATAAGCCTTGGGAGGACGAAAACGACCTAAATGTTCATCCAATAACACAAATGAACTTATTGGATGCACAAGATTGCTTAAAAACCCTAATTAGACAAGAATAAGCCTAGGGAGGACGAAAATGACCTAAATGTTCATCCAATGACACAAAGACACCTATTGGATGCACAAGATTGGTTAGAAACCCTAATTGGACAAGAATAAGCCTATGGAGGACGAAAATGACCTAAATGTTCATCCAATGACACAAACACACCTATTGGATGCACAAGATTGGTTAAAAACCCTAATTGGACAAGAATAAGCCTAGGGAGGACGAAAATAATCTAAATTTTCATCCAATGACACAAATACACCTATTGGATGCACAAGATTGGTTAGAAACCCTAACTCTACAAGAATAAGCCTAGGGAGGACGAAAATGACCTAAATGTTCATCCAATGACACAAACACACCTATTGGATGCACAAGATTGGTTAAAAACCCTAATTGGACAAGAATAAGCCTAGGGAGGACGAAAATAACCTAAATTTTCATCCAATGACACAAATACACCTATTGGATGCACAAGATTGGTTAGAAACCCTAATTGGACAAGAATAAGCCTAGGGAGGACGAAAATGACCTAAATGTGCATTCAATAACACAAATGAACTTATTGGATGCACAAGATTGCTTAAAAACCCTAATTAGACAAGAATAAGCCTAGGGAGGACGAAAATGACCTAAATGTTCATCCAATGACACAAATGAACTTATTGGATGCACAAGATTGCTTAAAAACCCTAATTGGACAAGAGTAAGCCTAGGGAGGACGAAAATGACCTAAATGTTCATCTAATGAAACAAACACACCTATTGGATGCACAAGATTGGTTAGAAACCCTAATTGGACAAGAATAAGCCTAGGGAAGACGAAAATGACCTAAATGTTCATCCAATGACACAAACACACCTATTGGATGCACAAGATTGGTTACAAACCCTAATTGGACAAGAATATGCCTAGGGTGGACGAAAATGACCTAAATGTTTATCCAATGACACCAATGAACTTATTGGATGCACAAGATTGCTTAAAAACCCTAATTGGACAAGAATAAGCCTAGGGAGGACGAAAATGACCTAAATGTTCATCCAATGACACAAATGAACTTATTGGATGCACAAGATTGCTTAAAAACCCTAATTGGACAAGAATAAGCCTAGGGAGGACGAAAATGACCTAAATGTTCATCCAATGACACAAATACACCTATTGGATGCACAAGATTGGTTAGAAACCCTAATTGGACAAGAATAAGACAAGGGAGGACGAAAATGACCTAAATGTTCATCCAATGACACAAACACACTTATTGGATGCACAAGATTGGTTAAAAACCATAATTGGACAAGAATAAGCCTAGGGAGGACGAAAATGACCTAAATGTTCATCCAATGACACAAATGAACTTATTGGATGCACAAGATTGCTTAAAAACCCTAATTGGACAAGAATAAGCCTAGGGAGGACGAAAATGACCTAAATGTTCATCCAATGACACAAATGAACTTATTGGATGCACAAGATTGCTTAAAAACCCTAATTGGACAAGAATAAGCCTAGGGAGGACGAAAATGACCTAAATGTTCATCCAATGACACAAATACAACTATTTGATGCACAAGATTGGTTAGAAACACTAATTGGACAAGAATAAGCCTAGGTAGGACGAAAATGACCTAAATGTTCATCCAATGACACAAACACACCTATTGGATGCACAAGATTGGTTAAAAACCCTAATTGGACAAGAATAAGCCTAGGGAGGACGAAAATGACCTAAATGTTCATCCAATGACACAAATGAACTTATTGGATGCACAAGATTGGTTAAAAACCTTAATTGGACAAGAATAAGCCTAGGGAGGACGAAAATGACCTAAATGTTCATCCAATGACACAAATGAACTTATTGGATGCACGAGATTGCATAAAAACCCTAATTGGACAAGAATAAGCCTAGGGAGGACAAAAATGACCTAAATGTTCATCAAATGACACAAATACACCTATTGGATGCACAAGATTGGTTAGAAACCCTAATTGGACAAGAATAAGCCTAGGGTGGACGAAAATGACCTAAATGTTCATCCGATGACACAAACACACCTATCGGATGCACAAGATTGGTTAAAAACCCTAATTGGACAAGAATAAGCCTAGCGAGGACTAAAATGACCTAAATGTTCATCCAATGACACAAATGAACTTATTGGATGCACAAGAATGGTTAAAAACCTTAATTGGACAAGAATAAGCCTAGGGAGGACGAAAATGACCTAAATGTTCATCCGATGACACAAACACACCTATTAGATGCACAAGATTGGTTAAAAACCCAAATTGGACAAGAATAAGCCTAGGGTGGACAAAAATGACCTAAATGTTAATCCGATGACACAAATACACCTATTGGATGCCTAAGATTGGTTAGAAACCCTAATTGGACAAGAATAAGCCTAGGGAGGACGAAACTGACCTAAATGTTCATCCAATGACACAAACACACCTATTGGAGGCACAAGATTGGTTAAAAACCCTAATTGGACAAGAATAAGCCTAGGGAGGACGAAAATGACCTAAATGTTCATCCAATAACACAAATGAACTTATTGGATGCACAAGATTGCTTAAAAACCCTAATTAGACAAGAATAAGCCTTGGGAGGACGAAAATGACCTAAATGTTCATCCAATGACACAAATACACCTATTGGATGCACAAGATTGGTTAAAAACCCTAATTGGACAAGAATATGCTTAGGGAGGACGAAAATGACCTAAATGTTCATCCAATGACACAAATGAACTTATTGGATGCACAAGATTGCTTAAAAACCCTAATTGGACAAGAATAAGCCTAGGGAGGACGAAAATGACCTAAATGTTCATCCAATGACACAAATACACCTATTGGATGCAAAAGATTGGTTAGAAACCATAATTTGACAAGAATAAGCCTAGGGAGGACGAAAATGACCTAAATGTTCATCCAATGACACAAACACACCTATTGGATGCACAAGATTGGTTAAAAACCCTAATTGGACAAGAATAAGCCTAGGGAGGACGAAAATGACCTAAATGTTCATCCAATGACACAAACACACCTATTGGATGCACAAGATTGGTTAGAAACCCTAATTGGACAAGAATAAGCCTTGGGAAGACGAAAATGACCTAAATGTTCATCCAATGACACAAATGAACTTATTGGATGCACAAGATTGGTTAAAAACCCTAATTGGACAAGAATAAGCCTAGGGAGGACGAAAATGACCTAAATGTTCATCCAATGACACAAACACACCTATTGGATGCACAAGATTGGTTAAAAACCCTAATTGGACAAGAATAAGCCTAGGGAGGACGAAAATGACCTAAATGTTCATCCAATGACACAAATGAAGTTATTGGATGCACAAGATTGCTTAAAAACCCAAATTGGACAAGAATAAGCCTAGGGAGGACGAAAATGACCTAAATGTTCATCCAATGACACAAACACACCTATTGGATGCACAAGATTGGTTAGAAACCCGAATTGAACAAGAATAAGCCTAGGGAGGATGAAAATGACCTAAATGTTCATCCAATGAAGCAAATGAACTTATTGGATGCACAAGATTGGTTAAAAACCCTAATTGCACAAAACTAAGCCTAGTGAGGACGAAAATGACCTAAATGTTCATCCAACGACACAAATGAACTTATTGGATGCACAAGATTGGTTAAAAACCCTAATTGGACAAGAATAAGCCTTGGGAGGACGAAAATGACCTAAATGTTCATCGAATGACACAAATGAACCTATTGGATGCACAAGATTGGTTAAAAACCCTAATTGGACAAGAATAAGCCTAGGGTGGACGAACATGACCTAAATGTTTATCCAATGACACAAATGAACTTATTGGATGCACAAGATTCGTTAAAAACCCTAATTGGACAAGAATAAGCCTAGGGAGGACGAAAATGACCTAAATGTTCATCCAACGACACAAACACACCTATTGGTTGCACAAGATTGGTTAAAAACCCTAATTGGACAAGAATAAGCCTAGGGAGGACGAAAATGACCTAAATGTTCATCCAATGACACAAATGAACTTATTTGGATGCACAAGATTGCTTAAAAACCCTAATCGGACAAGAATAAGCCTAGGGTGGACGAAAATGACCTAAATGTTTATCCAATGACACAAATGAACTTATTGGATGCACAAGATTGGTTAAAAACCCTAATTGGACAAGACTAAGCCTAGGGAGGACGAAAATGACCTAAATGTTCATCCAATGACACAAACACACCTATTGGATGCACAAGATTGGTTAAAAACCCTAATTGGACAAGAATAAGCCTAGGGAGGACGAAAATGACCTAACTATTCATCCAATGACACAAATGAACTAATTGGATGCACAAGATTGCTTAAAACCCTAATTGGACAAGAATAAGACTAGGGAGGACGAAAATGACCTAAATGTTCATCCAATGACACAAACACTCCTATTGGATGCACAAGATTGGTTAGAAACCCTAATTCGACAAGAATATGCCTAGGGAGGACGAAAATGACCTAAATGTTCATCCAATGACACAAACACACCTATTGGATGCACAAGATTGGTTAAAAACCCTAATTGGACAAGAATAAGCCTAGGGAGGACGAAAATGACCTAAATGTTCATCCAATGACACAAACACACCTATTGGATGCACACGATTGGTTAGAAACCCTAATTTGACAAGAATAAGCCTAGGGAGGACGAAAATGACCTAACTATTCATCCAATGACACAAATGAACTAATTGGATGCACAAGATTGCTTAAAACCCTAATTGGACAAGAATAAGACTAGGGAGGACGAAAATGACCTAAATGTTCATCCAATGACACAAACACTCCTATTGGATGCACAAGATTGGTTAGAAACCCTAATTCGACAAGAATATGCTTAGGGAGGATGAAAATGACCTAAATGTTCATCCAATGACACAAACACACCTATTGGATGCACAAGATTGGTTAAAAACCCTAATTGGACAAGAATAAGCCTAGGGAGGACGAAAATGACCTAAATGTTCATCCAATGACACAAACACACCTATTGGATGCACACGATTGGTTAGAAACCCTAATTTGACAAGAATAAGCCTAGGGAGGACGAAAATGACCTAAATGTTAATCCAATGACACAAATGAATTTATTGGATGCACAAGATTGGTTAAAAACCCTAATTGGACAAGAATAAGCCTAGGGAGGACAAAAATGACCTAAATGTTCATCCAAAGACACAAACACACCTATTGGATGCACAAGATTGTTTAGAAACCCTAATTGGACAAGAATAAGCCTAGGGACGTCGAAAATGACCTAAATGTTCATCCAATGACGCAAATGAACATATTGGATGCACAAGATTGGTTAAAAACCCTAATTGGACAAGAATAAGCCTAGGGAAGACGAAAATGACCTAAATGTTCACCCAATGACACAAATGAACTTATTGGATGCACAAGATTGGTTAAAAACCCTAATTGGACAAGAATAAGCCTAGGTAGGACGAAAATGACCTAAATGTTCATCCATTGACACAAACACACCTATTGGATGCACAAGATTGGTTAGAAACCCAAATTGGACAAGAATAAGCCTAGGGAGGACGAAAATGACCTAAATGTTCATCCAATGACACAAACACACCTATTGGATGCACAAGATTGGTTAAAAACCCTAATTGGACAAGAATAAGCCTAGGGAGGACGAAAATGACCTAAATGTTCATCCAATGACACAAACACACCTATTGGATGCACACGATTGGTTAGAAACCCTAATTTGACAAGAATAAGCCTAGGGAGGACGAAAATGACCTAACTATTCATCCAATGACACAAATGAACTTATTGGATGCACAAGATTGCTTAAAACCCTAATTGGACAAGAATAAGACTAGGGAGGACGAAAATGACCTAAATGTTCATCAAATAACACAAACACACCTATTGGATGCACACGATTGGTTAGAAACCCTAATTTGACAAGAATAAGCCTAGGGAGGACGAAAATGACCTAACTATTCATCCAATGACACAAATGAACTTATTGGATGCACAAGATTGGTTAAAAACCCTAATTGGACAAGAATAAGCCTAGGGAGGACGAAAATGACCTAAATGTTCATCCAATGACACAATCGAACTTATTGGATGCACAAGATTGGTTAAAAACCCTAATTGGACAAGAATAAGCCTAGAGAGGACGAAAATAACCTAAATGTTCATCCAATGACACAAACACACCTATTGGATGCACAAGATTGGTTAAAAACCCTAATTGGACAAGAATAAGCATAGGGAGTACGAAAATTACCTAAATGTTCATCCAATGACACAAATGAACTTATTGGATGCACAAGATTGGTTAAAAACCCTAATTGGACAAGAATAAGCCTAGGGAGGACGAAAATGACCTAAATGTTCATCCAATGACACAAACACACCTATTGGATGCACAAGATTGGTTAGAAACCCTAATTGGACAAGAATAAGCCTAGGGAGGACGAAAATGACCTAAATGTTCATCCAATGACACAAATGAACTTATTGGATGCACGAGATTGCTTAAAAACCCTAATTGGACAAGAATAAGCCTAGGGAGGACAAAAATGACCTAAATGTTCATCAAATGACACAAATACACCTATTGGATGCACAAGATTGGTTAAAAACCCTAATTGGAAAAGAATAAGCCTAGGGAGAATGAAAATGACCTAAATGTTCATCCGATGACACAAACACACCTATTGGATGCACAAGATTGGTTAAAAACCCTAATTGGACAAGAATAAGCCTAGGGAGGACGAAAATGACCTAAATGTTCATCCAATGACACAAATGAACTTATTGGATGCACAAGATTGGTTAAAAACCTTAATTGGACAAGAATAAGCCTAGGGAGGACGAAAATGACCTAAATGTTCATCCAATGACACAAATGAACTTATTGGATGCACGAGATTGCTTAAAAACCCTAATTGGACAAGAATAATCCTAGGGGGGACGAAAATGACCTAAATGTTCATCCAATGACACAAATACACCTATTGGATCCACAAGATTGGTTAGAAACCCTAATTGGATAAGAATAAGCCTAGGGTGGACGAAAATGACCTAAATGTTCATCCAATGACACAAACACACCTATTGGATGCACAAGATTGGTTAAAAACCCTAATTGGACAAGAATAAGCCTAGGGAGGACGAAAATGACCTAAATGTTCATCCAATGACACAAATGAACTTATTGGATGCACAAGATTGCTTAAAAACCCTAATTGGACAAGAATAAGCCTAGGGAGGAAGAAAATGACCTAAATGTTCATCCAATGACACAAACACACCTATTGGATGCACAAGATTGGTTAAAAACACTAATTGGAAAAGAATAAGCCTAGGGAGGACGAAAATGACCTAAATGTTCATCCAATGACACAAATACACCTATTGGATGCACAAGATTGGTTAGAAACCCTAATTGGACAAGAATAAGCCTAGGGTGGACGAAAATGACCTAAATGTTCATCCAATGACACAAACACACCTATTGGATGCACAAGATTGGTTAAAAACCCTAATTGGACAAGAATAAGCCTAGGGAGGACGAAAATGACCTAAATGTTCATCCAATGACACAAATGCACCTATTGGATGCACAAGATTGCTTAAAAACCCTAATTGGACAAGAATAAGCCTAGGGAGGAAGAAAATGACCTAAATGTTCATCCAATGACACAAATGAACTTATTGGATGCACAAGATTGGTTAAAAACCCTAATTGGACAAGAATAAACCTAGGGAGGACGAAAATGACCTAAATGTTCATCCAATGACACAAATGAACTTATCAGATGCACAAGATTGCTTAAAAACCCTAATTGGACAAGAATAAGCCTAGGGAGGACGAAAATGACCTAAATGTTCATCCAATGACACAAATGAACTTATTGGATGCACAAGATTGGTTAAAAACCTTAATTGGACAAGAATAAGCCTAGGGAGGACGAAAATGACCTAAATGTTCATCCAATGACACAAATGAACTTATTGGATGCACGAGATTGCTTAAAAACCTTAATTGGACAAGAATAAGCCTAGGGAGGACAAAAATGACCTAAATGTTCATCAAATGACACAAATACACCTATTGGATGCACAAGATTGGTTAGAAACCCTAATTGGACAAGAATAAGCCTAGGGTGGACGAAAATGACCTAAATGTTCATCCGATGACACAAACACACCTATCGGATGCACAAGATTGGTTAAAAACCCTAATTGGACAAGAATAAGCCTAGCGAGGACGAAAATGACCTAAATGTTCATCCAATGACACAAATGAACTTATTGGATGCACAAGAATGGTTAAAAACCTTAATTGGACAAGAATAAGCCTAGGGAGGACGAAAATGACCTAAATGTTCTTCCGATGACACAAACACACCTATTAGATGCACAAGATTGGTTAAAAACCCTAATTGGACAAGAATAAGCCTAGGGTGGACAAAAATGACCTAAATGTTAATCCGATGACACAAATACACCTATTGGATGCCTAAGATTGGTTAGAAACCCTAATTGGACAAGAATAAGCCTAGGGAGGACGAAACTGACCTAAATGTTCATCCAATGACACAAACACACCTATTGGATGCACAAGGTTGGTTAAAAACCCTAATTGGACAAGAATAAGCCTAGGGAGGACGAAAATGACCTAAATGTTCATCAAATAACACAAATGAACTTATTGGATGCACAAGATTGCTTAAAAACCCTAATTAGACAAGAATAAGCCTAGGGAAGACGAAAATGACCTAAATGTTCATCCAATGAGACAAATACACCTATTGGATGCACAAGATTGGTTAGAACCCCTAATTGGACAAGAATAAGCCTAGGGAGGACGAAAATGACCTAAATGTTCATCCAATGACACAAACACACCTATTCGATGCACAAGATTGGTTAAAAACCCTAATTGGACAAGAATAAGCCTAGGGAGGACGAAAATGACCTAAATGTTCATCCAATGACACAAATGAACTTATTGGATGCACAAGATTGTTTAGAAACCCTAATTGGACAAGAATAATTCTAGGGAGGACGAAAATGACCTAAATGTTCATCCAATGACACAAATGAACTTATTGGATGCACAAGATTGGTTAAAAATCCTAATTGGACAAGAATAAGCCTAGGGAGGACGAAAATGACCTAAATGTTCATCCAATGACACAAATGAACTTATTGGATGCACAAGATTGCTTAAAAACCCTAATTAGACAAGAATAAGCCTAGGGAGGACGAAAATGACCTAAATGTTCATCCAATGACACAAATACATCTATTGGATACACAAGATTGGTTAGAAACCCTAATTGGACAAGAATAAGCCTAGGGAGGACGAAAATGACCTAAATGTTCATCCAATGACACAAACACACCTATTGGATGCACAAGATTGGTTAAAAACCCTAATTGGACAAGAATAAGCCTAGGGAGGACGAAAATGACCTAAATGTTCATCCAATGACACAAATGAACTTATTGGATGCACAAGATTGGTTAAAAACCCTAATTGGATAAGCATAAGCCAAGGGAGGACGAAAATGACCTAAATGTTCATCCAATGACACAAACACACCTATTGGATGCACAAGATTGGTTAAAAACCCTAATTGGACAAGAATAAGCCTAGGGAGTACGAAAATGACCTAAATGTTCATCCAATGACACAAATGAACTTATTGGATGCACAAGATTGCTTAAAAACCCTAATTGGACAAGAATAAGCCTAGGGAGGACGAAAATGACCTAAATGTTCATCCAATGACACAAATACACCTATTGGATGCACAAGATTCGTTAGAAACCCTAATTGGACAAGAATAAGCCTAGGGAGGACGAAAATGACCCTAATGTTCATCCAATGACACAAATACACCTATTGGATGCACAAGATTGGTTAGAAACCCTAATTGGACAAGAATAAGCCTAGGGAGGACGAAAATGACCTAAATGTTCATCCAATGACACAAACACACCTATTGGATGCACAAGATTGGTTAAAAACCCTAATTGGACAAGAATAAGCCTAGGGAGGACGAAAATGACCTAAATGTTCATCCAATGACACAAATGAACTTATTGGATGCACAAGATTGGTTAGAAACCCTAATTCGACAAGAATAAGCCTAGGGAGGACGAAAATGACCTAAATGTTCATCCAATGACACAAATGAACTTATTGGATGGACAAGATTGCTTATAAACCCTAATTGGACAAGAATAAGCCTATGGAGGACGAAAATGACCTAAATGTTCATCCAATGACACAAATGAACTTATTGGATGCACAAGATTGCTTAAAAACCCTAATTGGACAAGAATAAGCCTAGGGAGGACGAAAATGACCTAAATGTTCATCCAATGACACAAATACACCTATTGGATGCACAAGATTGGTTAGAAACCCTAATTGGACCAGAATAAGCCTAGGGAGGACGAAAATGACTTAAATGTTCATCCAATGACACAAATGAACATATTGGATGCACAAGATTGGTTAAAAACCCTAATTGGACAAGAATAAGCCTAGGGTGGACGAAAATAACCTAAATGTTTATCCAATGACACAAATGAACTTATTGGATGCACAAGATTGGTTAAAAACCCTAATTGGACAAGAATAAGCCTAGGGAGGACGAAAATGACCTAAATGTTCATCCAATGACACAAACGCACTTATTGGATGCACAAGATTGGTTAGAAACCCTAATTGGACAAGAATAAGCCTAGGGAGGACGAAAATGACCTAAATGTTCATCCAATGACACAAATGAACTTATTGGATGCACAAGATTGGTTAAAAACCCTAATTGGACAAGAATAAGCCTAGGGAGGACGAAAATGACCTAAATGTTCATCCAATGACACAAACACACCTATTTGATGCACAAGATTGGTTAGAAACCGTAATTGGACAAGAATAAGCCTAGGAAGGACGAAAATGACCTAAATGTTAATCCAATGACACAAATGAACTTATTGGATGCACAAGATTGGTAAAAAACCCTAATTGGACAAGAATAAGCCGAGGGAGGACGAAAATGACCTAAATGTTCATCCAATGACACAAACACACCTATTGGATGCACAAGATTGGTTAAAAACCCTAATTGGACAAGAATAAGCCTAGGGAGGACGAAAATGACCTAAATGTTCATCCAATGACACAAATGAACTTATTGGATGCACAAGATTGGTTAAAAACCCTAATTGGACAAGAATAAGCCTAGGGTGGACGGAAATGACCTAAATGTTCATCCAATGACACAAACACACCTATTCGATGCACAAGATTGGTTAAAAACCCTAATTGGACAAGAATAAGCCTAGGGAGGACGAAAATGACCTAAATGTTCATCCAATGACACAAATGAACTTATTGGATGCACAAGATTGGTTAAAAACCTTAATTGGACAAGAATAAGCCTAGGGAGGACGAAAATGACCTAAATGTTCATCCAATGACACAAATGAACTTATTGGATGCACAAGATTGCTTAAAAACCCTAATTGGACAAGAATAACTCTAGGGTAGACGAAAATGACCTAAATGTTCATCCAATTACACAAATACACCTATTGGATGCACAAGATTGGTTAAAAACCCTAATTGGACAAGAATAAGCCTAGGGAGGACGAAAATGACCTAAATGTTCATCCAATGACACAAATGAACTTATTGGATGCACAAGATTGGTTAAAAACCTTAATTGGACAAGAATAAGCCTAGGGAGGACGAAAATGACCTAAATGTTCATCCAATGACACAAATGAACTTATTGGATGCACGAGATTGCTTAAAAACCCTAATTGGACAAGAATAATCCTAGGGGGGACGAAAATGACCTAAATGTTCATCCAATGACACAAATACACCTATTGGATCCACAAGATTGGTTAGAAACCCTAATTGGATAAGAATAAGCCTAGGGTGGACGAAAATGACCTAAATGTTCATCCAATGACACAAACACACCTATTGGATGCACAAGATTGGTTAAAAACCCTAATTGGACAAGAATAAGCCTAGGGAGGACGAAAATGACCTAAATGTTCATCCAATGACACAAATGAACTTATTGGATGCACAAGATTGCTTAAAAACCCTAATTGGACAAGAATAAGCCTAGGGAGGAAGAAAATGACCTAAATGTTCATCCAATGACACAAACACACCTATTGGATGCACAAGATTGGTTAAAAACACTAATTGGAAAAGAATAAGCCTAGGGAGGACGAAAATGACCTAAATGTTCATCCAATGACACAAATACACCTATTGGATGCACAAGATTGGTTAGAAACCCTAATTGGACAAGAATAAGCCTAGGGTGGACGAAAATGACCTAAATGTTCATCCAATGACACAAACACACCTATTGGATGCACAAGATTGGTTAAAAACCCTAATTGGACAAGAATAAGCCTAGGGAGGACGAAAATGACCTAAATGTTCATCCAATGACACAAATGCACCTATTGGATGCACAAGATTGCTTAAAAACCCTAATTGGACAAGAATAAGCCTAGGGAGGAAGAAAATGACCTAAATGTTCATCCAATGACACAAATGAACTTATTGGATGCACAAGATTGGTTAAAAACCCTAATTGGACAAGAATAAACCTAGGGAGGACGAAAATGACCTAAATGTTCATCCAATGACACAAATGAACTTATCAGATGCACAAGATTGCTTAAAAACCCTAATTGGACAAGAATAAGCCTAGGGAGGACGAAAATGACCTAAATGTTCATCCAATGACACAAATGAACTTATTGGATGCACAAGATTGGTTAAAAACCTTAATTGGACAAGAATAAGCCTAGGGAGGACGAAAATGACCTAAATGTTCATCCAATGACACAAATGAACTTATTGGATGCACGAGATTGCTTAAAAACCCTAATTGGACAAGAATAAGCCTAGGGGGGACGAAAATGACCTAAATGTTCATCCAATGACACAAATACACCTATTGGATCCACAAGATTGGTTAGAAACCCTAATTGGATAAGAATAAGCCTAGGGTGGACGAAAATGACCTAAATGTTCATCCAATGACACAAACACACCTATTGGATGCACAAGATTGGTTAAAAACCCTAATTGGACAAGAATAAGCCTAGGGAGGACGAAAATGACCTAAATCTTCATCCAATGACAGAAATGAACTTATTGGATGCACAAGATTGGTTAAAAACCTTAATGGGACAAGTATAAGCCTAGGGAGGACGAAAATGACCTAAATGTTAATCCAATGACACAAATGAACTTATTGGATGCACAAGATTGGTTATAAACCCTAATTGGACAAGAATAAGCCTAGGGAGGACGAAAATGACCTAAATGTTCATCCAATGACACAAATGAACTTATTGGATGCACAAGATTGCTTAAAAACCCTAATTGGACAAGAATAAGCCTAGGGAGGACGAAAATGACCTAAATGTTCATCCAATGACACAAATACACCTATTGGATGCACAAGATTGGTTAGAAACCCTAATTGGACAAAAAAATAAGCCTAGGGAGGACGAAAATGACCTAAATGTTCATCCAATGACACAAACACACCTATTGGATGCACAAGATTGGTTAAAAACCCTAATTGGACAAGAATAAGCCTAGGGTGGACGAAAATGACCTAAATGTTCATCCAATGACACAAATGAACTTATTGGATGCACCAGATTTGTTAAAAACCTTAATTGGACAAGAATAAGCCTAGGGAGGACGAAAATGACCTAAATAATCATCCAATGACACAAATGAACTTATTGGATGCACAAGATTGCTTAAAACCCCTAATTGGACAAGAATAAGCCTACGGAGGACGAAAATTACCTAAATGTTCATCCAATGACACAAATACACCTATTGGATGCACAAGATTGGTTAAAAACCCTAATTGGACAAGAATAAGCCTGGGGAGGACGAAAATGACCTAAATGTTCATCCAATGACACAAATGAACTTATTGGATGCACAAGATTGCTTAAAAACCCTAATTGGACAAAAATAAGCCTAGGGAGGACGAAAATGACCTAAATGTTCATCCAATGACACAAATACACCTATTGGATGCAAAAGATTGGTTAGAAACCCTAATTTGACAAGAATAAGCCTAGGGAGGACGAAAATGACCTAAATGTTCATCCAATGACACAAACACACCTATTGGATGCACAAGATTGGTTAAAAACCCTAATTGGACAAGAATAAGCCTAGGGAGGACGAAAATGACCTAAATGTTCATCCAATGACACAAATGAACTTATTGGATGCACAAAATTGGTTAGAAACCCTAATTGGACAAGAATAAGCCTAGGGAGGACGAAAATGACCTAAATGTTCATCCAATGACACAAATGAACTTATTGGATGCACAAGATTGCTTATAAACCCTAATTGGACAAGAATAAGCCTAGGGAGGACGAAAATGACCTAAATGTTCATCCAATGACACAAATGAACTTATTGGATGCACAAGATTCCTTAAAAACCATAATTGGACAAGAATAAGCTTAGGGAGGTCGAAAAATGACCTAAATGTTCATCCAATGACACAAATGAACTTATTGGATGCACAAGATTGCTTAAAACCCTTATTGGACAAGAATAAGACTAGGGAGGACGAAAATGACCTAAATGTTCATCCAATGACACAAACACACCTATTGGATACACAAGATTGGTTAGAAACCCTAATTGAACAAGAATAAGCCTAGGGAGGACGAAAATGACCTAAATGTTCATCCAATGAAACAAATGAACTTATAGGATTCACAAGATTGCTTAAAAACCCTAATTGGACAAGAATAAGCCTAGGGAGGACGAAAATGACCTAAATGTTCATCCAATGACACAAATGAACTTATTGGATGCACAAGATTGCTTATAAACCCTAATTGGACAAGAATAAGCCTAGGGAGGACGAAAATGACCTAAATGTTCATCCAATGACACAAATGAACTTATTGGATGCACAAGATTGCTTAAAAACCAAATTGGACAAGAATAAGCCTAGGGAGGAGGAAAAATGACCTAAATGTTCATCCAATGACACAAATGAACTTATTGGATGCACAAGATTGCTTAAAACCCTAATTGGACAAGAATAAGACTAGGGAGGACGAAAATGACCTAAATGTTCATCCAATGACACAAACACACCTATTGGATGCACAAGATTGGTTAGAAACCCTAATTGAACATGAATAAGCCTAGGGAGGACGAAAATCACTTAAATCTTAATTCAATGACACAAATGAACTTATTGGATGCACAAGATTGCTTATAAACCCTAATTGGGCAAGAATAAGCCTAGGGAGGACGAAAATGACCTAAATGTTCATCCAATGACACAAATGAACTTATTGGATGCACAAGATTGCTTGAAAACCTAATTGGACAAGAATAAGCCTAGGGAGGAGGAAAAACGACCTAAATGTTCATCCAATGACACAAATGAACTTATTGGATGCACAAGATTGCTTAAAACCCTAATTGGACAAGAATAAGACTAGGGAGGACGAAAATGACCTAAATGTTCATCCAATGACACAAACACACCTATTGGATGCACAAGATTGGTTAGAAACCCTAATTGAACAAGAATAAGCCTAGGGAGGACGAAAATGACCTAAATGTTCATCCAATGACACAAATGAACTTATTGGATGCACAAGATTGCTTAAAAACCTAATTGGACAAGAATAAGACTAGGAAGGACGAAAATGACCTAAATGTTCATCCAATGACACAAACACACCTATTGGATGCACAAGATTGGTTACTAACCCTAATTGAACAAGAATAAGCCTTAGGTGGACGAAAATGACCTAAATGTTCATCCAATGACACAAATGAACTTATTGGATGCACAAGATTGGTTAAAAACCCTAATTGGACAAAAATAAGCCTAGGGTGGACGAAAATGACCTAAATGTTCATCCAATGACACAAATGAACTTATTGGATGCACAAGATTGGTTAAAAACCCTAATTGGACAAGAATAAGCCTAGGGAGGACGAAAATGACCTAAATATTCATCCAATGACACAAATCAACTTAATGGATGCACATGATTGGTTAAAAACCCAAATTGGACAAGAATAAGCTTAGGGAGGGCGAAAATGACCTAAATGTTTGTCCAATGACACAAACACACCTATTGGTTGCACAAGTTTGCATAAAAACCCTAATTGGACAAGAATAAGACTAGGGAGGACGAAAATGACAAAATGTTCATCCAATGACACAAATGAACTTATTGGATGCACAAGATTGGTTAAAAACCCTAATTGGACAAGAATAAGCCTAGCGAGGACGAAAATGACCTAAATGTTCATCCAATGACACAAATGAACTTATTGGATGCACAAGATTGGTTAAAAACCGTAATTGGACAAGAAAAAGCCTAGGGAGGACGAAAATGACCTAAATGTTCATCCAATGACACAATTGAACTTATTGGATGCACACGGTTGGTTAAAAACCCTAATTGGACAAGAATAAGCCTAGGGAGGACAAAAATGACCTAAATGTTCATCCAATGACACAAACACACCTATTGGATGCACAAGATTGGTTAAAAACCCTAATTGGACAAGAATAAGCCTAGGGAGGACGAAAATGACCTAAATGTTCATCCAATGACACAAACACACCTATTGGATGCACACGATTGGTTAGAAACCCTAATTTGACAAGAATAAGCCTAGGGAGGACGAAAATGACCTAACTATTCATCCAATGACACAAATGAACTTATTGGATGCACAAGATTGCTTAAAACCCTAATTGGACAAGAATAAGACTAGGGAGGACGAAAATGACCTAAATGTTCATCAAATAACACAAACACACCTATTGGATGAACAAGTTTGGTTAGAAACCCTAATTTGACAAGAATAAGCCTAGGGAGGACGAAAATGACCTAACTATTCATCCAATGACACAAATGAACTTATTGGATGCACAAGATTGCTTAAAACCCTAATTGGACAAGAATAAGACTAGGGAGGACGAAAATGACCTAAATGTTCATCCAATGACACAAACACACCTATTGGATGCACAAGATTGTTTAGAAACCCTAATTTGACAAGAATAAGCCTAGGGAGGACGAAAATGACCTTACTATTCATCCAATGACACAAATGAACTTATTGGATGCACAAGATTGGTTAAAAACACTAATTGGCCAAGAATAAGCCTAGGGAGGACGAAAATGACCTAAATGTTCATCAAATGACTAAACACACCTATTGGATGCACAAGATTGGTTAGAAACCCTAATTGGACCAGAATAAGCCTAGGGAGGACGAAAATGACCTAAATATTCATCCAATGACACAAACACACCTATTGGATGCACAAGATTGGTTAGAAACCCTAATTGGACAAGAATAAGCCTAGGGAGGACGAAAATGACCTTAATGTTCATCCAATGACACAAATGAACTTATTGGATGCACAAGATTGCTTAAAACCCTAATTGGACAAGAATAAGACTAGGGAGGACGAAAATGACCTAAATGTTCATCCAATGACACAAACACACCTATTGGATGCACAAGATTTGTTAAAAACCATAATTGCACAAAACTAAGCCTAGTGAGGACGAAAACAACCTAAATGTTCATCCAATGACACAAATGAACTTATTGGATGCACAAGATTGCTTAAAACCCTAATTGGACAAGAATAAGACTAGGGAGGACGAAAATGACCTAAATGTTCATCCAATGACACAAACACACCTATTGGATGCACAAGATTGTTTAGAAACCCTAATTGAACAAGAATAAGCCTAGGGAGGACGAAAATGACCCAAATGTTCATCCAATGAAACAAATGAACTTATTGGATTCACATGATTGCTTAAAAACCGTAATTGGACAAGAATAAGCCTAGGGAGGACGAAAATGACCTAAATGTTCATCTAATGACACAAATACACCTATTGGATGCACAAGATTGGTTAAAAACCCTAATTGGACAAGAATATGCCTAGGGACGACGAAAATGACCTAAATATTCATCCAACGACACAAATGAACTTATTGGATGCACAAGATTGGTTAAAAACCCTAATTGCACAAAAATAATCCTAGGGAAGACGAAAATGACCTAAATGTTCATCCAATGACACAAATGAACTTATTGGATGCACAAGATTGCTTAAAACCCTAATTGGACAAGAATAAGACTAGGGAGGACGAAAATGACCTAAATGTTCATCCAATGACACAAACACACCTATTGGATGCACAAGATTGTTTACAAACCTTAATTGAACAAGAATAAGCCTAGGGAGGACGAAAATGACCTAAATGTTCATCCAATGAAACAAATGAACTTATAGGATTCACAAGATTGCTTAAAAACCGTAATTGGACAAGAATAATCCTAGGGAGGACGAAAATGACCTAAATGTTCATCCAATGACACAAATGATCTTATTGGATGCACAAGATTGGTTAAAACCCCAAATTGGACAAGAATAAGCCTTGGGAGGACGAAAATGACCTAAAGGTTCATCCAATGACACAAATGAACTTACTGGATGCACAAAATTGGTTAAAAACCCTAATTGGACAAGAATAAGCCTAGGGTGGACGAAAATGACCTAAATGTTAATCCAATGACACAAATGAACTTATTGGATGCACAAAATTGGTTAAAAACCCTAATTGGACAAGAATAAGCCTAGGGAGGACGAAAATGACCTAAATGTTCATCCAATGACACAAACACACCTATTGGATGCACAAGATTGGTTAAAAACCCTAATTGGACAAGAATAAGCCTAGGGAGGACGAAAATGACCTAAGTGTTCATCCAATGACCCAAATGAACATATTGGATGTACAAGATTGGTTAAAAACCTTAATTGGACAAGAATAAGCCTAGGGAGGACGAAAATGACCTAAATGTTCATCCAATGACACAAACGAACTTATTGGATGCACAAGATTGCTTAAAAACCCTAATTGGACAAGAATAAGCCTAGGGAGGACGAAAATGACCTAAATGTTCATCCAATGACACAAATACACCTATTGGATGCACAAGATTGGTTAAAAACCCTAATTGGACAAGAATAAGCCTTGGGAGGACGAAAATGACCTAAATGTTCATCCAATGACACAAATGAACTTATTGGATGCACAAGATTGCTTAAAAACCCTAATTGGACAAGAATAAGCCTAGTGAGGACGAAAATGACCTAAATGTTCATCCAATGACACAAATACACCTATTGGTTGCACAAGATTGGTTAAAAACCCTAATTGGACAAGAATATGCCTAGGGAGGACGAAAATGACCTAAATGTTCATCCAATGACACAAATACACCTATTGGATGCACAAGATTGGTTAGAAACCCTAATTGGACAAGAATAAGCTTAGGGAGGACGAAAATGACCTAAATGTTCATCCAATGACACAAACATACCTATTGGATGCACAAGATTGGTTAAAAACCCTAATTGGACAAGAATAAGCCTAGGGTGGACGAAAATGACCTAAATGTTTATCCAATGACACAAATGAACTTATTGGATGCACAAGATTGGTTAAAAACCCTAATTTGACAAGAATAAGCCTAGGGAGGACGAAAATGACCTAAATGTTCTTCCAATGACACAAACACACCTATTGGATGCACAAGAATGGTTAAAAACCCTAATTGGACAAGAATAAGCCTAGGGAGGACGAAAATGACCTAAATGTTCATCCAATGACACAAATGAACTTATTGGATGCACAAGATTGGTTAAAAACCTTAATTGGACAAGAATAAGCCTAGGGAGGACGAAAATGACCTAAATGTTCATCCAATGGCACAAATGAACTTATTGGATGCACAAGATTGCTTAAAAACCCTAATTGGACAAGAATAAGCCTAGGGAGGACGAAAATGACCTAAATGTTCATCCAATGACACAAATACACCTATTGGATGCACAAGATTGGTTAAAAACCCTAATTGGACAAGAATAAGCCTAGGGAGGACGAGAATGACCTAAATGTTCATCCAATGACACAAATGAACTTATTGGATGCACAAGATTGCTTAAAAACCCTAATTGGACAAGAATAAGCCTAGGGAGGACGAAAATGACCTAAATGTTCATCCAATGACACAAATACACCTATTGGATGCACAAGATTGGTTAAAAACCCTAATTGGACAAGAATAAGCCTAGGGAGGACGAAGATGACCTAAATGTTAATCCAATGACACAAATGAACTTATTGGATGCACAAGATTGCTTAAAAACCCTAATTGGACAAGAATAAGCCTAGGGAGGACGAAAATGACCTAAATGTTCATCCAATGACACAAATACACCTATTGGATGCACAAGATTGGTTAAAAACCCTAATTGGACAAGAATAAGCCTAGGGAGGACGAGAATGACCTAAATGTTCATCCAATGACACAAACACACCTATTGGATGCACAAGAATGCTTAGAAACCCTAATTGGACAAGAATAAGCCAAGGGAGGACGAAAATGACCTAAATGTTCATCCAATGACACAAACACACCTATTGGATGCACAAGATTGGTTAAAAACCCTAATTGGACAAGAATAAGCCTAGGGAGGACGAAAATGACCTAAATGTTCATCCAATGACAAAAATGAACATATTGGATGCACAAGATTGGTTAAAAACCCTAATTGGACAAGAATAAGCCTAGGGAGGACGAAAATGACCTAAATGTTCGTCCAATGACACAAACACACCTATTGGATGCACAAGATTGCATAAAAACCCTAATTGGACAAGAATAAGCCTAGGTGATATGATCTTACTAGTCATGGTTTACTTTAAGGATCGTTCTAGGTTGGAAACTTACAAATTTGAGTGAAAATCCCGTAAAGCTGCAGAATGCAATAAACGGCGCTGCAAAACTCCGATTCGGCCGATTCCAAAACGAGGTGAAAGATGACATTCTGAAACGCAAGTTAGGCTTTAGAATCACCGAAAACCAATATATAGAACTCGAGATATGAACGCAGGTTACTGATCACAAAAATTGGAAGAATTGGAGTATTAGGGTTTAATGTAAAGGAAACTCAATATTATTATTCAACAAACGAATCAAGAACAGAATGGCGCCACAATCTAGGGATTGATAAGCCAAAAAGAACGCCACAAGGATTAACAACCTTGATAAGTTCAAAGTGAATTCTTTCAAGAACTCTAGAGAGCAAAGCCTCACAAAATTAATATTCAAAATCTGCCTTAAGAAAAATAAGGGTTTGCCTTTTATAATGGCAACTCCTAAAAAGTTCTCTAAATTTGGCCCAACTGAAATTTTAAAGTTACACCCAAATTTCTTATTAATTTAGTCTATTAATTTAAGTAAAACTAATATTAAAATTTGATAACACATAAATGCCGCCTTCATTCCTTAACTTCTTCAATTTGGGTTAAGCAATTGACAATCTTGGGCTTCAATTCTTCATGAGTTGTACTTGCTTCAAATAAAGTGGCTATCAAGTTATTTAGAACCTCCTTCGCCTTCTTTGACCTTGCTCTTGTCATTGGGGTTCCAAGACCTTGAATATCCTCTAGGCTTTCTTTGTTGGTTATGCATTTTATGTCCTCATCATTCCCTCCTTCTTGAACTGAATTTGCCCTCAAATTGCAATCTTCTTCAACTGCATCATAAAGAGACAAATCAGCCACATTAAAAGTAGGACTAACACCATACTCACCTGGAAGATCTATTTTGTAGGCATTATCATTAATTTTGGACAGCACTTGAAAAGGTCCATCTCCCCTTGGTTGGAGCTTAGATTTCCTTTGAGAAGGAAACCTTTCCTTCCGTAAATGAACCCAAACCCAATCACCTGGTTGAAACACAACCTTTTTCCTTCCTTTATTAGCTTGTCGAGCATAGCTATCCACTTTCTTTTCAATTTGTGCCTTTACCTTCTCATGTAATTTTCGAACATATTCAGCCTTAGCATTCCCATCCTTATGAATTAGAATAGAACTATTTGGCAAAGACATTAAATCAAGAGGGGTGAGAGGGTTAAAACCATAAACAATTTCAAAGGGAGAATAATGAGTAGTGCTATGAACAACCCTATTATAGGCAAACTCGACATGGGGCAAACATTCTTCCCATGTCCTAATATTCTTTTGGATTAAAACCCTAAGAAGAGAAGAAAGAGTTCGATTTACTACCTCAGTTTGGCCATCAGTTTGTGGGTGGCAAGTCGTGGAAAAAAGAAGTTTAGTTCCAAGCTTACACCAAAGTGTCCTCCAAAAGTGACTAATGAATTTAGTGACTCGGTCACTCACAATGCTTCTAGGTACACCATGAAGTCTAACTACTTCTTTAAAGAACAAATCTGCCACGTGACAAGCATCATCCACTTTTCTGCAAGGTATAAAGTGAGCCATCTTGGAGAATCTGTCCACCACAACAAAAATTGAATCTTTTCCGTTCTTAGACCGTGGAAGACCTAAAACAAAATCCATAGAAATATCAATCCAAGGGGAGTTAGGTATTGGTAAAGGAGTATACAAACCATGAGGCATAACTTTAGACTTAGGCTTATTGGATGCACAAGATTGGTTAAAAACCCTAATTGGACAAGAATAAGCCTAGGGATGACGAAAATGACGTAAATGTTCATCCAATGACACAAACACACCTATTGGATGCACAAGATTGGTTAAAAACCCTAATTGGACAAGAATAAGCCTAGGGAGGACGAAAATGACGTAAATGTTCATCCAATGACACAAATGAACTTATTGGATGCACAAGATTGGTTAAAAACCCTAATTGGACAAGAATAAGCCTAGGGAGGACGAAAATGACCTAAATGTTCATCCAATGACACAAATGAACTTATTGGATGCACAAGATTGGTTAAAAACCCTAATTGGACAAGAATAAGCCTAGGGAGGACGAAAATGACCTAAATGTTCATCCAATGACACAAATGAACTTATTGGATGCACAAGATTGGTTAAAAACCCTAACTGGACAAGAATAAGCCTAGGGAGTTCGAAAATGACCTAAATGTTCGTCCAATGACACAAACACACCAATTGGATGCACAAGATTGCATAAAAACCCTAATTGGACAAGAATAAGACTAGGGAGGACGAAAATGACCTAAATGTTCATCCAATGACACAAATGAACTTTTTAGATGCACAAGATTGGTTAAAAACCCTAATTGGACAAGAATAAGCATAGGGAGGACGAAAATGACCTAAATGTTCATCCAATGACACAAACCCACATATTGGATGCACAAGATTGCTTAAAACCCTAATTGGACAAGAATAAGACTAGGGAGGACGAAAATGACCTAAATGTTCGTCCAATGACACAAATACACCTATTGGATGCACAAGATTGCATAAAAACCCTAATTCGACAAGAATAAGACTAGGGAGGACGAAAATGACCTAAATGTTCCTCCAATGACACAAACACACCTATTGGATGCACAAGATTGCATAAAAACCCTAATTGGACAAGAATAAGACTAGGGAGGACGAAAACGACCTAAATGTTCATCCAAGGACACAAATGAACTTATTGGATGCACAAGATTGGTTAAAAACCCTAATTGGACAAGAATAAGCCTAGGGAGGACGAAAATGACCTAAATCTTCGTCCAATGACACAAACACAACTATTGGATGCACAAGATTGCATAAAAACCCTAATTGGACAAGAATAAGACTAGGGAGGACGAAAATGACCTAAATGTTCCGCCAATGACACAAACACACCTATTGGATGCACAAGATTGCATAAAAACCCTAATTGGACAAGAATAAGACTAGGGAGGACGAAAATGACCTAAATGTTCATCCAATGACACAAATGAACTTATTGGATGCACAAGATTGGTTAAAAATCCTAATCGGACAAGAATAAGCCTAGGGAGGACGAAAATGACCTAAATGTTCATCCAATGACACAAACACACCTATTGGATGCACAAGATTGGTTAAAAACCCTAATTGGACAAGAATAAGCCTAGGGAGGACGAAAATGACCTAAATGTTCATCCAATGACACAAAGCAACTTATTGGATGCACATGATTGGTTAAAAACCCAAATTGGACAAGAATAAGCCTAGGGAGGACGAAAGTGACTTAAATGTTCGTCTAATGGCACAAATGAACTTATTGGATGCACAAGATTGGTTAAAAACCCTAATTGGACAAGAATAAGCCTAGGGAGGACGAAAATGACCTAAATGTTCATCCAATGACACAAATGAACTTATTGGATGCACAAGATTGGTTAAAAACCCTAATTGGACAAGAATAGGCCTAGGGAGGACGAAAATGACCTAAATGTTCATCCAATGACACAAATGAACTTATTGGATGCACAAGATTGGTAAAAAACCCTAATTGGACAAGAATAAGCCTAGGGAGGACGAAAATGACCTAAATGTTCATCCAATGACACAATTGAACTTACTGGATGCACAAGATTGGTTAAAAACCCTAATTGGACAAGAATAAGCCTAGGGAGGACGAAAATGACCTAAATGTTCATCCAATGACACAAACACACCTATTGGATGCACAAGATTGGTTAGAAACCCTAATTGTACAAGAATAAGCATAGGGAGGACGAAAATGACCTAAATGTTCATCCAATGACACAAACACACCTATTGGATGCACAAGATTGGTTAAAAACCCTAATTGGACAAGAATAAGCCTAGGGAGGACGAAAATGACGTAAATGTTCATCCAATGACACAAATGAACTTATTGGATGCACAAGATTGCTTAGAAACCCTAATTGGACAAGAATAAGACTAGGGAGGACGAAAATGACCTAAATGTTCATCCAATGACACAAACACACCTATTGGATGCACAAGATTGGTTAAAAACCCTAATTGGACAAGAATAACCCTAGGGAGGACGAAAATGACCTAAATGTTCATCCAATGACACAAACACACCTATTGGATGCACAAGATTGCTTATAAACCCTAATTGGACAAGAATAAGCATAGGGAGGACGAAAATGACCTAAATGTTCATCCAATGACACAAACACACCTATTGGATGCACAAGATTGGTTAAAAACCCTAATTGGACAAGAATAAGCCTAGGGAGGACGAAAATGACGTAAATGTTCATCCAATGACACAAATGAACTTATTGGATGCACAAGATTGCTTAGAAACCCTAATTGGACAAGAATAAGACTAGGGAGGACGAAAATGACCTAAATGTTCATCCAATGACACAAACACACCTATTGGATGCACAAGATTGGTTAAAAACCCTAATTGGACAAGAATAAGCCTAGGGATGACGAAAATGACGTAAATGTTCATCCAATGACACAAACACACCTATTGGATGCACAAGATTGGTTAAAAACCCTAATTGGACAAGAATAAGCCTAGGGAGGACGAAAATGACGTAAATGTTCATCCAATGACACAAATGAACTTATTGGATGCACAAGATTGGTTAAAAACCCTAATTGGACAAGAATAAGCCTACGGAGGACCAAAATGACCTAAATGTTCATCCAATGACACAAACACACCTATCGGATGCAAAAGATTGGTTAGAAACCCTAATAGAACAAGACTAAGCCTAGGGAGGACGAAAATAACCTAAATGTTCATCCAATGACACAAATGAACTTATTGGATGCACAAGATTGCTTAAAAACCCTAATTGGACAAGAATAAGCCTAGGGAGGACGAAAATGACCTAAATGTTCATCCAATGACACAAATGAACTTATTGGATGCACAAGATTGGTTAAAAACCCTAATTGGACAACAATAAGCCTTGGGAGGACGAAAATGACCTAAATGTTAATCCAATGACACAAATGAACTTATTGGATGCACAAGATTGGTTAAAAACCCTAATTGGACAACAATAAGCCTTGGGAGGACGAAAATGACCTAAATGTTCATCCAATGACACAAATGAACTTATTGGATGCACAAGATTGGTTAAAAACCATAATTGGACAAGAATAAGCCTAGGGTGGACGAAAATGACGTAAATGTTTATCCAATGACACAAATGAACTTATTGGATGCACAAGATCGGTTAAAAACCCTAATTGGACAAGAATAAGCCTAGGGAGGACGAAAATGACCTAAATGTTCATCCAATGACACAAACACACCTATTGGATGCACAAGATTGGTTAAAAACCCTAATTGGACAAGAATAAGCCTAGGGAGGACGAAATTGACCAAAATGTTCATCCAATGACACAAACACACCTATTGGATGCACAAGATTGGTTAGAAACCCTAATTGAACAAGAATAAGCCTAGGGAGGACGAAAATGACTTAAATCTTAATCCAATGACACAAATGAACTTATTGGATGCACAAGATTGCTTTAAACCCTAATTGGACAAGAATAAGCCTAGGGAGCACGAAAATGACCTAATTGTTCATCAAATGACACAAACACACCTATTGGATGCACAAGATTGGTTAAAAACCCTAATTGGACAAGAATAAGCCTAGGGAGGACGAAAATGACCTAAATGTTCATCCAATGACACAAACACACCTATTGGATGCACAAGATTGGTTAAAAACCCTAATTGGACAAGAATAAGCCTAGGGAGGACGAAAATGACCTAAATGTTCATCCAATGACACAAATGTACATATTGGATGCACAAGATTGCTTAAAAACCCTAATTGGACAAGAATAAGCCTAGGGAGCACGAAAATGACCTAATTGTTCCTCCAATGACACAAATACACCTATTGGATGCAAAAGATTGGTTAGAAACCCTAATTTGACAAGAATAAGCCTAGGGAGGACGAAAATGACCTAAATGTTCATCCAATGACACAAACACACCTATTGGATGCACAAGATTGGTTAAAAACCCTAATTGGACAAGAATAAGCCTAGGGAGGACGAAAATGACCTAAATGTTCATCCAATGACACAAATACACCTATGGGATGCACAAGATTGGTTAGAAACCCTAATTGGACAAGAATAAGCCTAGGGAGGACGAAAATGACCTAAATGTTCATCCAATGACACAAACACACCTATTGGATGCACAAGATTGGTTAAAAACCCTAATTGGACAAGAATAAGCCTAGGGTGGACGAAAATGACCTAAATGCTTATCCAATGACACAAACACACCTATTGGATGCACAAGATTGGTTAAAAATCCTAATTGGATAAGAATAAGCATAGGGAGGACGAAAATGACCTAAATGTTCATCCAATGACACAAACACACCTATTG
The DNA here is from genome assembly GCA_037974775.1 of Cicer pinnatifidum. Classification (NCBI taxonomy): domain Eukaryota; kingdom Viridiplantae; phylum Streptophyta; class Magnoliopsida; order Fabales; family Fabaceae; genus Cicer; species Cicer pinnatifidum. Next base: position 23,172 of record JBBPBR010000556.1, on the reverse strand, counting down.
GATGCACAAGATTGGTTAAAAACCCTAATTGGACAAGAATAAGCCTAGGGAGGACGAAAATGACCTAAATGTTGATCCAATGAGACAAATGAACTTATTGGATGCACAAGATTGGTTAAAAACCTTAATTGGACAAGAATAAGCCTAGGGAGGACGAAAATGACCTAAATGTTCATCCAATGACACAAATGAACTTATTGGATGCACGAGATTGCTTAAAAACCCTAATTGGACAAGAATAAGCCTAGGGAGGACAAAAATGACCTAAATGTTCATCAAATGACACAAATACACCTATTGGATGCACAAGATTGGTTAAAAACCCTAATTGGAAAAGAATAAGCCTAGGGAGAATGAAAATGACCTAAATGTTCATCCGATGACACAAACACACCTATTGGATGCACAAGATTGGTTAAAAACCCTAATTGGACAAGAATAAGCCTAGGGAGGACGAAAATGACCTAAATGTTCATCCAATGACACAAATGAACTTATTGGATGCACAAGATTGGTTAAAAACCTTAATTGGACAAGAATAAGCCTAGGGAGGACGAAAATGACCTAAATGTTCATCCAATGACACAAATGAACTTATTGGATGCACGAGATTGCTTAAAAACCCTAATTGGACAAGAATAATCCTAGGGGGGACGAAAATGACCTAAATGTTCATCCAATGACACAAATACACCTATTGGATCCACAAGATTGGTTAGAAACCCTAATTGGATAAGAATAAGCCTAGGGTGGACGAAAATGACCTAAATGTTCATCCAATGACACAAACACACCTATTGGATGCACAAGATTGGTTAAAAACCCTAATTGGACAAGAATAAGCCTAGGGAGGACGAAAATGACCTAAATGTTCATCCAATGACACAAATGAACTTATTGGATGCACAAGATTGGTTAAAAACCTTAATGGGACAAGTATAAGCCTAGGGAGGACGAAAATGACCTAAATGTTCATCCAATGACACAAACACACCTATTGGATGCACAAGATTGGTTAAAAACCCTAATTGGACAAGAATAAGCCTAGGGAGGACGAAAATGACCTAAATGTTCGTCCAATGACACAAACATACCTATTGGATGCACAAGATTGCATAAAAACCCTAATTGGACAAGAATAAGACTAGGGAGGACGAAAATGACCTAAATGTTCCTCCAATGACACAAACACACCAATTGGATGCACAAGATTACATAAAAACCCAAATTGGACAAGAATAAGACTAGGGAGGACGAAAATGACCTAAATGTTCATCCAATGACACAAATGAACTTATTGGATGCACAAGATTGGTTAAAAACCTTAATTGGACAAGAATAAGCCTAGGGAGGACGAAAATGACCTAAATGTTCATCCAATGACACAAATGAACTTATTGGATGCACAAGATTGGTTAAAAACCTTAATTGGACAAGAATAAGCCTAGGGAGGACGAAAATGACCTAAATGTTCATCCAATGACACAAATGAACTTATTGGATGAACGAGATTGCATAAAAACCCTAATTGGACAAGAATAAGCCTAGGGAGGACAAAAATGACCTAAATGTTCATCAAATGACACAAATACACCTATTGGATGCACAAGATTGGTTAGAAACCCTAATTGGACAAGAATAAGCCTAGGGTGGACGAAAATGACCTAAATGTTCATCCGATGACACAAACACACCTATCGGATGCACAAGATTGGTTAAAAACCCTAATTGGACAAGAATAAGCCTAGCGAGGACGAAAATGACCTAAATGTTTATCCAATGACACAAATGAACTTATTGGATGCACAAGAATGGTTAAAAACCTTAATTGGACAAGAATAAGCCTAGGGAGGACGAAAATGACCTAAATGTTCTTCCGATGACACAAACACACCTATTAGATGCACGAGATTGGTTAAAAACCCTAATTGGACAAGAATAAGCCTAGGGTGGACAAAAATTACCTAAATGTTAATCCGATGACACAAATACACCTATTGGATGCCTAAGATTGGTTAGAAACCCTAATTTGACAAGAATAAGCCTAGGGAGGACGAAAATGACCTAAATGTTCATCCAATGACACAAACACACCTATTTGATGCACAAGATTGGTTAGAAACCCTAATTGAACAAGAATAAGCCTAGGGAGGACGAAAATGACTTAAATCTTAATCCAATGACACAAATGAACTTATTGGATGCACAAGATTGCTTAAAACCCTAATTGGACAAGAATAAGACTAGGGAGGACGAAAATGACCTAAATGTTCATCCAATGACACAAACACACCTATTGGATGCACAAGATTGGTTAAAAACCCTAATTGGACAACAATAAGCCTAGGAAGGATGAAAATGACCTAAATGTTCATCTAATGACACAAACACACCTATTGGATGCACAAGATTGGTTAGAAACCCTAATTGAACAAGAATAAGCCTAGGGAGGACGAAAATGACCTAAATGTTCATCCAATGACACAAATGAACTTATTGGATGCACAAGATTGCTTAAAACCCTAATTGGACAAGAATAACACTAGGGAGGATGAAAATGACCTAAATGTTCATCCAATGCACAAATGAACTTATTGGATGCACAAGATTGGTTAAAAACCCTAATTGGACAAGAATAAGCCTTGGGAGGACGAAAATGACCTAAATGTTCATCCAATGACACAAATGAACTTATTGGATGCACAAGATTGTTTAAAACCCTAATTGGACAAGAATAAGACTAGGGAGGACGAAAATGACCTAAATGTTCATCCAATGACACAAACACACCTATTGGATGCACAAGATTGGTTAGAAACCCTAATTGAACACGAATAAGCCTAGGGAGGACAAAAATGACTTAAATCTTAATCCAATGACACAAATGAACTTATTGGATGCACAAGATTGCTTAAAACCCTAATTGGACAAGAATAAGACTAGGGAGGACGAAAATGACCTAAATGTTCATCCAATGACACAAACACACCTATTTGATGCACAAGATTGGTTAGAAACCCTAATTGAACAAGAATAAGCCTAGGGAGGACGAAAATGACTTAAATCTTAATCCAATGACACAAATGAACTTATTGGATGCACAAGATTGCTTAAAACCCTAATTGGACAAGAATAAGACAAGGGAGGACGAAAATGACATAAATGTTCATCCAATGACACAAATACACCTATTGGATGCACAAGATTGGTTAGAAACCCTAATTGGACAAGAATAAGCTTAGGGAGGACGAAAATGACCTAAATGTTCATCCAATGACACAAACATACCTATTGGATGCACAAGATTGGTTAAAAACCCTAATTGGACAAGAATAAGCCTAGGGTGGACGAAAATGACCTAAATGTTTATCCAATGACACAAATGAACTTATTGGATGCACAAGATTGGTTAAAAACCCTAATTTGACAAGAATAAGCCTAGGGAGGACGAAAATGACCTAAATGTTCTTCCAATGACACAAACACACCTATTGGATGCACAAGAATGGTTAAAAACCCTAATTGGACAAGAATAAGCCTAGGGAGGACGAAAATGACCTAAATGTTCATCCAATGACACAAATGAACTTATTGGATGCACAAGATTGGTTAAAAACCTTAATTGGACAAGAATAAGCCTAGGGAGGACGAAAATGACCTAAATGTTCATCCAATGACACAAATGAACTTATTGGATGCACAAGATTGCTTAAAAACCCTAATTGGACAAGAATAACTCTAGGGTAGACGAAAATGACCTAAATGTTCATCCAATTACACAAATACACCTATTGGATGCACAAGATTGGTTAAAAACCCTAATTGGACAAGAATAAGCCTAGGGAGGACGAAAATGACCTAAATGTTCATCCAATGACACAAATGAACTTATTGGATGCACAAGATTGGTTAAAAACCTTAATTGGACAAGAATAAGCCTAGGGAGGACGAAAATGACCTAAATGTTCATCCAATGACACAAATGAACTTATTGGATGCACGAGATTGCTTAAAAACCCTAATTGGACAAGAATAATCCTAGGGGGGACGAAAATGACCTAAATGTTCATCCAATGACACAAATACACCTATTGGATCCACAAGATTGGTTAGAAACCCTAATTGGATAAGAATAAGCCTAGGGTGGACGAAAATGACCTAAATGTTCATCCAATGACACAAACACACCTATTGGATGCACAAGATTGGTTAAAAACCCTAATTGGACAAGAATAAGCCTAGGGAGGACGAAAATGACCTAAATGTTCATCCAATGACACAAATGAACTTATTGGATGCACAAGATTGGTTAAAAACCTTAATTGGACAAGAATAAGCCTAGGGAGGACGAAAATGACCTAAATGTTCATCCAATGACACAAATGAACTTATTGGATGCACGAGATTGCATAAAAACCCTAATTGGACAAGAATAAGCCTAGGGAGGACAAAAATGACCTAAATGTTCATCAAATGACACAAATACACCTATTGGATGCACAAGATTGGTTAGAAACCCTAATTGGACAAGAATAAGCCTAGGGTGGACGAAAATGACCTAAATGTTCATCCGATGACACAAACACACCTATCGGATGCACAAGATTGGTTAAAAACCCTAATTGGACAAGAATAAGCCTAGCGAGGACTAAAATGACCTAAATGTTCATCCAATGACACAAATGAACTTATTGGATGCACAAGAATGGTTAAAAACCTTAATTGGACAAGAATAAGCCTAGGGAGGACGAAAATGACCTAAATGTTCATCCGATGACACAAACACACCAATTAGATGCACAAGATTGGTTAAAAACCCAAATTGGACAAGAATAAGCCTAGGGTGGACAAAAATGACCTAAATGTTAATCCGATGACACAAATACACCTATTGGATGCCTAAGATTGGTTAGAAACCCTAATTGGACAAGAATAAGCCTAGGGAGGACGAAACTGACCTAAATGTTCATCCAATGACACAAACACACCTATTGGAGGCACAAGATTGGTTAAAAACCCTAATTGGACAAGAATGAGCCTAGGGAGGACGAAAATGACCTAAATGTTCATCCAATAACACAAATGAACTTATTGGATGCACAAGATTGCTTAAAAACCCTAATTAGACAAGAATAAGCCTAGGGAAGACGAAAATGACCTAAATGTTCATCCAATGAGACAAATACACCTATTGGATGCACAAGATTGGTTAGAACCCCTAATTGGACAAGAGTAAGCCTAGGGAGGACGAAAATGACCTAAATGTTCATCCAATGACACAAACACACCTATTGGATGCACAAGATTGGTTAAAAACCATAATTGGACAAGAATAAGCCTAGGGTGGACGAAAATGACCTAAATGTTTATCCAATGACACAAATGAACTTATTGGATGCAAAAGATTTGTTAAAAACCCTAATTGGACAAGAATAAGCCTAGGGATGACGAAAATGACCTAAATGTTCATCCAATGACACAAACACACCTATTGGATGCACAAGATTGGTTAAAAACCCTAATTTGACAAGTATAAGCCTAGGGAGGACGAAAATGACCTAAATGTTCATCCAATGACACAAATGAACTTATTGGATGCACAAGATAGGTTAAAAACCCTAATTGGACAAGAATAAGCCTAGGGAGGACGAAAATGACCTAAATGTTCATCCAATGACACAAATAAACATATTGGATGCACAAGATTGCTTAAAAACCCTAATTGGACAAGAATAAGCCTAGGGAGGAAGAAAATGACCTAAATGTTCATCCAATGACACAAATACACCTATTGGATGCACAAGATTGGTTAAAAACCCTAATTGGACAAGAATATGCCTAGGGAGGACGAAAATGACCTAAATGTTCATCCAATGACACAAATACACCTATTGGATGCACAAGATTGGTTAAAAACCCTAATTGGACAAGAATAAGCCTAGGAAGGACGAAAATGACCTAAATGTTCATCCAATGACACAAATAAACCTATTGGATGCACAAGATTGGTTAAAAACCCTAATTGGACAAGAATAAGCCTAGGGAGGACGAAAATGACCTAAATGTTCATCCAATGACACAAATGAACTTATTGGATGCACAAGATTGCTTAAATACCCTAATTGGACAAGAATAAGCCTAGGGAGGACGAAAATGACCTAAATGTTCATCCAATGACACAAATGAACTTATTGGATGCACAAGATTGCTTAAAAACCCTAATTGGACAAGAATAAGCCTAGGGAGGACGAAAATGACCTAAATGTTCATCCAATGACACAAATACACCTATTGGATGCATAGGATTGGTTAGAAACCCTAATTGGACAAGAATAAGCCTTGGGAGGACGAAAATGACCTAAATGTTCATCTAATGACACAAATGATCTTATTGGATGCACAAGATTGGTTAAAAACCCTAATTGGACAAGAATAAGCCTAGGGTGGACGAAAATGACCTAAATGTTTATCCAATGACACAAATGAACTTATTGGATGCACAAGATTGTTTAAAACCCCTAATTGGACAAGAATAAGCCTAGGGAGGACGAAAATGACCTAAATGTTCATCCAATGACACAAACACACCTATTGGATGCACAAGATAGGTAAGAAACCCTAATTGAACAAGAATAAGCCTAGGGAGGACGAAAATGACCTAAATGTTCATCCAATGACACAAATGAACTTATTGGATGCACAAGATTGCTTAAAAACCCTAATTGGACAAGAATAAGCCTAGGGAGGACGAAAATGACCTAAATGTTCATCCAATGACACAAATGAACTTATTGGATGCACAAGATTGCTTAAAACCCTAATTGGACAAGAATAAGACTAGGGAGGACGAAAATGACCTAAATGTTCATCCAATGACACAAACACACCTATTGGATGCACAAGATTGGTTAGAAACCCTAATTGAACAAGAATAAGCCTAGGGAGGACGAAAATGACTTAAATCTTAATCCAATGACACAAATGAACTTATTGGATGCACAAGATTGCTTTAAACCCTAATTGGACAAGAATAAGACTAGGGAGGACGAAAATGACCTAAATGTTCATCCAATGAGACACAAACACACCTATTGGATGCACAAGATAGGTTAGAAACCCTAATTGGACAAGAATAAGCCTAGGGAAGACGAAAATGATCTAAATGTTCATCCAATGACACAAATGAACTTATTGGATGCACAAGATTGTTTAAAAACCCTAATTGGACAAGAATAAGCCTAGGGAGGACGAAAATGACCTAAATGTTCATCCAATGACACAAATGAACTTATTGGATGCACAAGATTGGTTAAAAACCCTAATTGGACAAGAATAAGCCTTGGGAGGACGAAAATGACCTAAATGTTCATCCAATGACACAAATGAACTTATTGGATGCACAAGATTTGTTAAAAACCCTAATTGGACAAGAATTAGCCTAGGGAGGACGAAAAATGACCTAAATGTTCATCCAATGACACAAATGAACTTATTGGATGCACAAGATTGCTTAAAACCCTAATTGGACAAGAATAAGCCTAGGAAGGACGAAAATGACCTAAATGTTCATCCAATGACACAAATGAACTTATTGGATGCACAAGAATGCTTAAAAACCTTAATTGGACAAGAATAAGCCTAGGGAGGACGAAATATGACCTAAATGTTCATCCAATGACACAAATGAACTTATTGGATGCACAAGATTGCTTAAAACCCTAATTGGACAAGAATAAGACTAGGGAGGACGAAAATGACCTAAATGTTCATCCAATGACACAAACACACCTATTGGATGCACAAGATTGGTTAGAAACCCTAATTGAACAAGAATAAGCCTAGGGAGGACGAAAATGACTTAAATCTTAATCCAATGACACAAATGAACTTATTGGATGCACAAGATTGCTTTAAACCCTAATTGGACAAGGATAAGATTAGGGAGGATGAAAATGACCTAAATGTTCATCTAATGACACAAACACACCTATTGGATGCACAAGATTGGTTAAAAACCCTAATTGCACAAAACTAAGCCTAGTGAGGACGAAAATAACCTAAATGTTCATCCAATGACACAAATACACCTATTGGATGCACAAGATTGGTTAAAAACCCTAATTGAACAAGAATAAGCCTAGGGAGGACGAAAATGACTTAAATCTTAATCCAATGACACAAATGAACTTATTGGATGCACAAGATTGCTTAAAACCCTAATTGGACAAGAATAAGACTAGGGAGGAAGAAAATGACCTAATTGTTCATCCAATGACACAAACACACCTATTGGATGCACAAGATTGGTTAGAAACCCTAATTGAACAAGAATAAGCCTAGGGAGGACGAAAATGACTTAAATCTTAATCCAATGACACAAATGAACTTATTGGATGCACAAGATTGCTTAAAACCCTAATTGGACAAGAATAAGACTAGGGAGGACGAAAATGACCTAAATGTTCATCCAATGACACAAACACACCTATTGGATTCACAAGATTGGTTAAAAACCCTAATTGGACAACAATAAGCCTAGGGAGGATGAAAATGACCTAAATGTTCATCTAATGACACAAACACACCTATTGGATGCACAAGATTGGTTAAAAACCCTAATTGCACAAAACTAAGCCTAGTGAGGACGAAAATAACCTAAATGTTCATCCAATGATACAAATGAACTTATTGGATGCACAAGATTGCTTAAAACCCTAATTGGACAAGAATAAGACTAGGGAGGACGAAAATGACCTAAATGTTCATCCAATGACACAAGCACACCAATTGGATGCACAAGATTAGTTAGAAACCCTAATTGAACAAGAATAAGCCTAGGGAGGACGAAAATGACCTAAATGTTCATCCCATGAAACAAATGAACTTATTGGATTCACAAGATTGCTTAAAAACGCTAATTAGACAAGAATAAGCCTAGGGAGGACGAAAATGACCTAAATGTTCATCCAATGACACAAATGAACTTATTGGATGCACAAGATTGGTTAAAAACCCTAATTGGACAAGAATAAGCCTTGGGAGGACGAAAATGACCTAAATGTTCATCCAATGACACAAATGAACTTATTGGATGCACAAGATTGGTTAAAAACCCTAATTAGACAAGAATAAGCCTAGGGTGGACGAAAATGACCTAAAAGTTTATCCAATGACACAAATGAACTTATTGGATGCACAAGATTGGTTAAAAACCTTAATTGGACAAGAATAAGCCTAGGGAGGACGAAAATGACCTAAATGTTCATCCAATGACACAAATGAACTTATTGGATGCACAAGATTGGTTAAAAACCCTAATTGGACAAGAATAAGCCTAGGGGGGACGAAAATGACCTAAATGTTCATCCAATGACACAAATACACCTATTGGATCCACAAGATTGGTTAGAAACCCTAATTGGATAAGAATAAGCCTAGGGTGGACGAAAATGACCTAAATGTTCATCCAATGACACAAACACACCTATTGGATGCACAAGATTGGTTAAAAACCCTAATTGGACAAGAATAAGCCTAGGGAGGACGAAAATGACCTAAATGTTCATCCAATGACACAAATGAACTTATTGGATGCACAAGATTGCTTAAAAACCCTAATTGGACAAGAATAAGCCTAGGGAGGAAGAAAATGACCTAAATGTTCATCCAATGACACAAACACACCTATTGGATGCACAAGATTGGTTAAAAACACTAATTGGAAAAGAATAAGCCTAGGGAGGACGAAAATGACCTAAATGTTCATCCAATGACACAAATACACCTATTGGATGCACAAGATTGGTTAGAAACCCTAATTGGACAAGAATAAGCCTAGGGTGGACGAAAATGACCTAAATGTTCATCCAATGACACAAACACACCTATTGGATGCACAAGATTGGTTAAAAACCCTAATTGGACAAGAATAAGCCTAGGGAGGACGAAAATGACCTAAATGTTCATCCAATGACACAAATGCACCTATTGGATGCACAAGATTGCTTAAAAACCCTAATTGGACAAGAATAAGCCTAGGGAGGAAGAAAATGACCTAAATGTTCATCCAATGACACAAATGAACTTATTGGATGCACAAGATTGGTTAAAAACCCTAATTGGACAAGAATAAACCTAGGGAGGACGAAAATGACCTAAATGTTCATCCAATGACACAAATGAACTTATCAGATGCACAAGATTGCTTAAAAACCCTAATTGGACAAGAATAAGCCTAGGGAGGACGAAAATGACCTAAATGTTCATCCAATGACACAAATGAACTTATTGGATGCACAAGATTGGTTAAAAACCTTAATTGGACAAGAATAAGCCTAGGGAGGACGAAAATGACCTAAATGTTCATCCAATGACACAAATGAACTTATTGGATGCACGAGATTGCTTAAAAACCCTAATTGGACAAGAATAAGCCTAGGGGGGACGAAAATGACCTAAATGTTCATCCAATGACACAAATACACCTATTGGATCCACAAGATTGGTTAGAAACCCTAATTGGATAAGAATAAGCCTAGGGTGGACGAAAATGACCTAAATGTTCATCCAATGACACAAACACACCTATTGGATGCACAAGATTGGTTAAAAACCCTAATTGGACAAGAATAAGCCTAGGGAGGACGAAAATGACCTAAATCTTCATCCAATGACAGAAATGAACTTATTGGATGCACAAGATTGGTTAAAAACCTTAATGGGACAAGTATAAGCCTAGGGAGGACGAAAATGACCTAAATGTTAATCCAATGACACAAATGAACTTATTGGATGCACAAGATTGGTTATAAACCCTAATTGGACAAGAATAAGCCTAGGGAGGACGAAAATGACCTAAATGTTCATCCAATGACACAAATGAACTTATTGGATGCACAAGATTGCTTAAAAACCCTAATTGGACAAGAATAAGCCTAGGGAGGACGAAAATGACCTAAATGTTCATCCAATGACACAAATACACCTATTGGATGCACAAGATTGGTTAGAAACCCTAATTGGACAAAAAAATAAGCCTAGGGAGGACGAAAATGACCTAAATGTTCATCCAATGACACAAACACACCTATTGGATGCACAAGATTGGTTAAAAACCCTAATTGGACAAGAATAAGCCTAGGGTGGACGAAAATGACCTAAATGTTCATCCAATGACACAAATGAACTTATTGGATGCACCAGATTTGTTAAAAACCTTAATTGGACAAGAATAAGCCTAGGGTGGACGAAAATGACCTAAATGTTCATCCAATGACACAAATGAACTTATTGGATGCACAAGATTGCTTAAAACCCCTAATTTGACAAGAATAAGCCTAGGGAGGACGAAAATTACCTAAATGTTCATCCAATGACACAAATACACCTATTGGATGCACAAGATTGGTTAAAAACCCTAATTGGACAAGAATAAGCCTGGGTAGGACGAAAATGACCTAAATGTTCATCCAATGACACAAATGAACTTATTGGATGCACAAGATTGCTTAAAAACCTTAATTGGACAAGAATAAGCCTAGGGAGGACGAAAATGACCTAAATGTTCATCCAATGACACAAATACACCTATTGGATGCACAAGATTGGTTAAAAACCCTAATTGGAAAAGAATAAGCCTAGAGAGGACGAAAATGACCTAAATGTTCATCCAATGACACAAACACACCTATTGGATGCACAAGATTGGCTAAAAACCCTAATTGGACAAGAATAAGCCTAGGGAGGACGAAAATGACCTAAATGTTCATCCAATGACACAAATGAACTTATTGGATGCACAAGATTGGTTAAAAACCTTAATTGGACAAGAATAAGCCTAGGAAGGACGAAAATGACCTAAATGTTCATCCAATGACACAAATGAACTTATTGGATGCACAAGATTGGTTAAAAACCCTAATTGGACAAGAATAAGCCTAGGGTGGACGAAAATGACCTAAATGTTTATCCAATGACACAAATAAACTTATTGGATGCACAGGATTGGTAAAAAACCCTAATTGGACAAGAATAAGCCTAGAATGAACGAAAATGACCTAAATGTTCATCCAATGACACAAACACACCTATTGGATGCACAAGATTGGTTAAAAACCCTAATTGGACAAGAATAAGCCTAGGGAGGACGAAAATGACCTAAATGTTCATCCAATGACACAAATGAACTTATTGGATGCACAAGATTGGTTAAAAACCCTAATTGGACAAGAATAAGCCTAGGGAGGACGAAAATGACCTAAATGTTCATCCAATGACACAAATGAACTTATTGGATGCACAAGATTGGTTAAAAACCCTAATTGGACAAGAATTAGCCTAGGGAGGACGAAAATGACCTAAATGTTCGTCCAATGACACAAACACACCTATTGGATGCACAAGATTGGTTAAAAACCCTAATTGGACAAGAATAAGCCTAGGGAGGAAGAAAATGACCTAAATGTTCATCCAATGACACAAATGAACTTATTGGATGCACAAGATTGGTTAAAAACCCTAATTGGACAAGAATAAGCCTAGGGAGGACGAAAATGACCTAAATGTTCATCCAATGACACAAATGAACTTATTGGATGCACAAGATTGGTAAAAAAACCCTAATTGGACAAGAATAAGCATAGGGAGGACGAAAATGACCTAAATGTTCATCCAATGACACAAATGAACTTATTGGATGCACAAGATTGGTTAAAAACCCTAATTGGACAAGAATAAGCCTAGGGAGGACGAAAATGACCTAAATGTTCATCCAATGACACAAATGAACTTATTGGACGCACAAGATTGCTTATAAACCCTAATTGGACAAGAATAAGCCTAGGGAGGACGAAAATGACCTAAATGTTCATCCAATGACACAAATGAACTTATTGGATGCACAAGATTGCTTAAAAACCCTAATTGGACAAGAATAAGCCTAGGGAGGACGAAAATGACCTAAATGTTCATCCAATGACACAAATACAACTATTTGATGCACAAGATTGGTTAGAAACACTAATTGGACAAGAATAAGCCTAGGTAGGACGAAAATGACCTAAATGTTCATCCAATGACACAAACACACCTATTGGATGCACAAGATTGGTTAAAAACCCTAATTGGACAAGAATAAGCCTAGGGAGGACGAAAATGACCTAAATGTTCATCCAATGACACAAATGAACTTATTGGATGCACAAGATTGCTTAAAAACCCTAATTAGACAAGAATAAACTTAGGGAGGACGAAAATGACCTAAATGTTCATCCAATGACACAAATACACCTATTGGATGCACAAGATTGGTTAAAAACCCTAATTGGACAAGAATAAGCCTAGGGAGGACGAAAATGACCTAAATGTTCATCCAATGACACAAATGAACTTATTGGATGGACAAGATTGCTTAAAAACCCTAATTGGACAAGAATAAGCCTAGGGAGGACGAAAATGACCTAAATGTTCATCCAATGACACAAATACACCTATTGGATGCACAAGATTGGTTAGAAACCCTAATTGGACAAGAATAAGCCTAGGGTGGACGAAAATGACCTAAATGTTCATCCGATGACACAAACACACCTATCGGATGCACAAGATTGGTTAAAAACCCTAATTGGACAAGAATAAGCGTAACGAGGACGAAAATGACCTAAATGTTCATCCAATGAGACAAATGAACTTATTGGATGCACAAGAATGGTTAAAAACCTTAATTGGACAAGAATAAGCCTAGGGAGGACGAAAATGACCTAAATGTTCATCCGATGACACAAACACACCTATCAGATGCACAAGATTGGTTAAAAACCCTAATTGGACAAGAATAAGCCTAGGGTGGACAAAAATGACCTAAATGTTCATCCGATGACACAAATACACCTATTGGATGCCTAAGATTGGTTAGAAACCCTAATTGGACACGAATAAGCCTAGGGAGGATGAAACTGACCTAAATGTTCATCTAATGACACAAACACACCTATTGGATGCACAAGATCGGTTAAAAACCCTAATTGGACAAGAATAAGCCTAGGGAGGACGAAAATGACCTAAATGTTCATCCAATAACACAAATGAACTTATTGGATGCACAAGATTGCTTAAAAACCCTAATTAGACAAGAATAAGCCTAGGGAAGACGAAAATGACCTAAATGTTCATCCAATGAGACAAATACACCTATTGGATGCACAAGATTGGTTAGAACCCCTAATTGGACAAGAGTAAGCCTAGGGAGGACGAAAATGACCTAAATGTTCATCCAATGACACAAACACACCTATTGGATGCACAAGATTGGTTAAAAACCCTAATTGGACAAGAATAAGCCTAGGGTGGACGAAAATGACATAAATGTTTATCCAATGACACAAATGAACTTATTGGATGCAAAAGATTGGTTAAAAACCCTAATTGGACAAGAATAAGCCTAGTATGACGAAAATGACCTAAATGTTCATCCAATGACACAAACACACCTATTGGATGCACAAGATTGGTTAAAAACCCTAATTTGACAAGTATAAGCCTAGGGAGGACGAAAATGACCTAAATGTTCATCCAATGACACAAATGAACTTATTGGATGCACAAGATTGGTTAAAAACCCTAATTGGACAAGAATAAGCCTAGGGAGGACGAAAATGACCTAAATGTTCATCCAATGACACAAATGAACTTATTGGATGCACAAGATTGCTTAAAAACCCTAATTGGACAAGAATATGCCTAGGGAGGACGAAAATGACCTAAATGTCCATCCAATGACACAAATACACCTATTGGATGCACAAGATTCGTTAGAAACCCTAATTGGACAAGAATAAGCCTAGGGAGGACGAAACTGACCTAAATGTTCATCCAATGACACAAACACACCTATTGGATGCACAAGATTGGTTAAAAACACTAATTGGACAAGAATAAGCCTAGGGAGGACGAAAATGACCTAAATGTTCATCCAATGACACAAATGAACTTATTGGATGCACAAGATTGGTTAAAAACCCTAATTGGACAAGAATAAGACTAGGGAGGACGAAAATGACCTAAATGTTCATCCAATGACAAAAACACACCTATTGGATGCACAAGATTGGTTAGAAACCCTAATTGGACAAGAATAAGCCTAGGGAGGATGAAAATGACCTAAATATTCATCCAATGACACAAATGAACTTATTGGATGCACAAGATTGCTTAAAACCCTAATTGGACAAGAATAAGCCTAGGGAGGACGAAAATGACCTAAATGTTCGTCCAATTACACAAATGAACTTATTGGATGCACAAGATTGGTTGAAAACCATAATTGGACAAGCATAAGCCTAGGGAGGACGAAAATGACCTAAATGTTAATCCAATGACACAAATAAACTTATTGGATGCACAAGATTGCTTAAAACCCTAATTGGACAAGAATAAGACTAGGGAGGACGAAAATGACCTAAATGTTCATCCAATGACACAAACACACCTATTGGATGCACAAGATTGGTTAGAAACCCTAATTGGACAAGAATAAGCCTAGGGAGGATGAAAATGACCTAAATATTCATCCAATGACACAAATGAACTTATTGGATGCACAAGATTGCTTAAAACCCTAATTGGACCAAAATAAGACTGGGGAGGACGAAAATGACCTAAATGTTAATCCAATGACACAAATGAACTTATTGGATGCACAAGATTGGTTAAAAACCCTAATTGGACAAGAATAAGCCTAGGGAGGACGAAAATGACCTAAATGTTCATCCAATGACACAAACACACCAATTGGATGCACAAGATTGGTTAAAAACCCTAATTGCACAAGAATAAGCCTAGGGACGGCGAAAATGACCTAAATGTTCATCCAATGACACAAATGAACTTATTGGATGCACAAGATTGGTTAAAAACCCTAATTGGACAAGAATAAGACTAGGGAGGACGAAAATGACCTAAATGTTAATCCAATGACACAAACACACCTATTGGATGCACAAGATTGGCTAGAAACCCTAATTGCACAAGAATAAGCCTAGGGAGAGCGAAAATGACCTAAATGTTAATCCAATGACACAAATGAACTTATTGGATGCACAAGATTGGTTAACAACCCTAATTGGACAAGAATAAGACTAGGAAGGACGAAAATGACCTAAATGTTCATCCGATGACACAAACACACCTATTGGATGCACAAGATTGGTTAGAAACCCTAATTGAACAAGAATAAGCCTAGGAAGGACGAAAATGACCTAAATGTTAATCCAATGACACAAATGAACTTATTGGATGCACAAGATCGGTTAAAAACCCTAATTGGACAAGAATAAGCCTAGGGAGGACGAAAATGACCTAAATGTTAATCCAATGACACAAATGAACTTATTGGATGCACAAGATTGGTTAAAAACCCTAATTGGACAAGAATAAGCCTAGGGAGGACGAAAATGACCTAAATGTTCATCCAATGACACAAATGAACTTATTGGATGCATAAGATTGGTTAAAAACCCTAATTGGACAAGAATAAGCTTAGGGTGGACGAAAATGACCTAATTGTTCATCCAATGACACAAATGAACTTATTGGATGCACATGATTGGTTAAAAACCCTAATTGGACAAGAATAAGCCTAGGGAGGACGAAAATGACCTAAATGTTAATCCAATGACACAAATGAACTTATTGGATGCACAAGATTGCTTAAAACCCTAATTGGACAAGAATAAGACTAGGGAGGACGAAAATGTCCTAAATGTTCATCCAATGACACAAACACACCTATTGGATGCACAAGATTGGTTAGAAACCCTAATTGGACAAGAATAAGCCTAAGAAGGACGAAAATGACCTAAATGTTAATCCAATGACACAAGTGAACTTATTGGATGCACAAGATTGGTTAAAAACCCTAATTGGACAAGAATAAGCCTAGGGAGGACGAAAATGACCTAAATGTTCATCCAATGACACAAACACACCTATTGGATGCACAAGATTGGTTAGAAACCCTAATTGGACAAGAATAAGCCTAGGAAGGACGAAAATGACCTAAATGTTCATCCAATGACACAAATGAACTTATTGGACGCATAAGATTGCTTAAAACCCTATTGGACAAGAATAAGACTAGGGAGGACGAAAATGACCTAAATGTTCATCCAATGACACAAACACACCTATTGGATGCACAAGATTGGTTAGAAACCCTAATTGGACAAGAATAAGCCTAGGGAGGACGAAAATAACCTAAATGTTCATCCAATGACACAAATGAACTTATTGGATGCACAAGATTGGTTAAAAACACTAATTGGACAAGAATAAGCCTAGGGAGGACGAAAATGACCTAAATGTTCATCCAATGACACAAACACACCTAATTGATGCACAAGATTGGTTAGAAACCCTAATTGGACAAGAATAAGCCTAGGAAGGACGAAAATGACCTAAATGTTAATCCAATGACACAAACGAACTTATTGGACGCACAAGATTGGTTAAAAACCCTAATTGGACAAGAATAAGCCGAGGGAGGACGAAAACGACCTAAATGTTCATCCAATGACACAAACACACCTATTGGATGCACAAGATTGGTTAAAAACCCTAATTGGACAAGAATAAGCCTAGGGAGGACGAAAATGACCTAAATGTTCATCCAATGACACAAATGAACTTATTGGATGCACAAGATTGGTTAAAAACCTTAATGGGACAAGTATAAGCCTAGGGAGGACGAAAATGACCTAAATGTTCATCCAATGACACAAACACACCTATTGGATGCACAAGATTGGTTAAAAACCCTAATTGGACAAGAATAAGCCTAGGGAGGACGAAAATGACCTAAATGTTCATCCAATGGCACAAATGAACTTATTGGATGCACAAGATTGCTTAAAACCCTAATTGGACAAGAATAAGACTAGGGAGGACGAAAATGACCTAAATGTTCATCCAATGACACAAACACATCTATTGGATGCACAAGATTGGTTAGAAACCCTAATTGAACAAGAATAAGCCTAGGGAGGACGAAAATTTCTTAAATATTAATCCAATGACACAAATACATCTATTGGATGCACAAGATTGGTTAGAAACCCTAATTGGACAAGAATAAGACTAGGGAGGACGAAAATGACCTAAATGTTCATCCAATGACACAAACACACCTATTGGATGCACAAGATTGGTTAAAAACCCTAATTGGACAAGAATAAGCCTAGGGAGGACGAAAATGACCTAAATGTTCATCCAATGACACAAATGAAATTATTGGATGCACAAGATTGGTTAGAAACCCTAATTGGACAAGAATAAGCCTAGGGAGGACGAAAATGACCTAAATGTTCATCCAATGACACAAACACACCTATTGGATGCACAAGATTGGTTAAAAACCCTAATTGGACAAGAATAAGCCTAGGGAGGACGAAAATGACCTAAATGTTAATCCAATGACACAACTGAATTTATTGGATGCACAAGATTGGTTAAAAACCCTAATTGGACAAGAATAAGCCTAGGGAGGACGAAAATGACCTAAATGTTCATCCATTGACACAAACACACCTATTGGATGCACAAGATTGGTTAAAAACCCTAATTGGACAAGAATAAGCCTAGGGAGGACGAAAATGACCTAAATGTTCATCCAATGACACAAATGAACTTATTGGATGCACAAGATTAGTTAGAAACCCTAATTGGACATGAATAAGCCTAGGGAGGACGAAAATGACCTAATTGTTCATCCAATGACACAAACACACCTATTGGATGCACAAGATTGGTTAAAAACCCTAATTGGACAACAATAAGCCTTGGGAGGACGAAAATGACCTAAATGTTCATCCAATGACACAAATGAACTTATTGGATGCACAAGATTTTTTAAAAACCCTAATTGGACAAGAATAAGCCTAGGGAGGACGAAAATGACCTAAATGTTCATCCAATGACACAAACACACCTATTGGATGCACAAGATTGGTTAAAAACCCTAATTGGACAAGAATAAGCCTAGGGAGGACGAAAATGACCTAAATGTTCATCCAATGACACAAACACACCTATTGGATGCACAAGATTGGTTAAAAACCCTAATTGGACAAGAATAAGCCTAGGGAGGAGGAAAAGGACGTAAATGTTCATCCAATGACACAAATGAACTTATTGGATGCACAAGATTGCTTAAAAACCCTAATTGAACAAGAATAAGCCTAGGGAGGATGAAAATGACCTAAATGTTCATCCAATGACACAAATACACCTATTGGATGCAAAAGATTGGTTAGAAACCCTAATTTGACAAGAATAAGCCTAGGGAGGACGAAAATGACCTAAATGTTCATCCAATGACACAAACACACCTATTGGATGCACAAGATTGGTTAAAAACCCTAATTGGACAAGAATAAGCCTAGGGAGGACGAAAATGACCTAAATGTTCATCCAATGACACATATGAACTTTTTAGATGCACAAGATTGGTTAGAAACCCTAATTGGACAAGAATAAGCCTAGGGAGGACGAAAATGACCTAAATGTTCATCCAATGACACAAATGAACTTATTGGATGCACAAGATTGCTTATAAACCCTAATTGGACAAGAATAAGCCTAGGGAGGACGAAAATGACGTAAATGTTCATCCAATGACACAAATGAACT
Source organism: Cicer pinnatifidum (assembly GCA_037974775.1). Lineage (NCBI taxonomy): Eukaryota > Viridiplantae > Streptophyta > Magnoliopsida > Fabales > Fabaceae > Cicer > Cicer pinnatifidum. The sequence goes on along the minus strand of JBBPBR010000556.1, from coordinate 3,492 downwards.
TATTGGATGCACAAGATTGCTTAAAAACCCTAGTTGGACAAGAATAAGCCTAGGGAGGACGAAAATGACCTAAATGTTCATCCAATGACACAAACACACCTATTGGATGCACAAGATTGGTTAAAAACCCTAATTGGACAAGAATAAGCCTAGGGAGGACGAAAATGACCTAAATGTTCATCCAATGACACAAATGAACTTATTGGATGCACAAGATTGCTTATAAACCCTAATTGGACAAGAATAAGCCTAGGGAGGACGAAAATGACCTAAATGTTCATCCAATGACACAAACACAGCTATTGGATGCACAAGATTGGTTAAAATCCCTAATTGGACAAGAATAAGCCTAGGGAGGACGAAAATGACCTAAATGTTCATCCAATGACACAAACACACCTATTGGATGCACAAGATTGGTTAAAAACCCTAATTGGACAAGAATAAGCCTAGGGAGGACGAAAATGACCTAAATGTTCATCCAATGACACAAATGAACTTATTGGATGTACAAGATTGCTTAAAATCCCTAATTGGACAAGAATAAGCCTAGGGAGGACGAAAATGACCTAAATGTTCATCCAATGACACAAACACACCTATTGGATGCACAAGATTGGTTAAAAACCCTAATTGGACAAGAATAAGCCTAGGGAGGACGAAAATGACCTAAATGTTCATCCAATGACACAAACACACCTATTGGATGCACAAGATTGGTTAAAACCCTAATTGGACAAGAATAAGCCTAGGGAGGACGAAAATGACCTAAATGTTAATCCAATGACACAAATGAACTTCTTGGATGCACAAGATTGGTTAAAAACCCTAATTGGACAAGAATAAGCCTAGGGAGGACGAAAATGACCTAAATGTTCATCCAATGACACAAACACACCTATTGGATGCACAAGATTGGTTAAAATCCCTAATTGGACAAGAATAAGCCTAGGGAGGACGAAAATGACCTAAATGTTAATCCAATGACACAAATGAACTTATTGGATGCACAAGATTGCTTAAAACCCTAATTGGACAAGAATAAGCCTTGGGAGGACGAAAATGACCTAAACGTTCATCCAATGACACAAACACACCTATTTGATGCACAAGATTGGTTAGAAACCCTAATTGGATAAGAATAAGCCTAGGGAGGATGAAAATGACCTAAATGTTCAACCAATGACACAAACACACCTATTGCATGCACAAGATTGGTTAAAAACCCTAATTGGACAAGAATAAGCCTATGGAGGATGAAAATGACCTAAATATTCATCCAAAGACACAAATGAACTAATTGGATGCACAAGATTGCTTAAAACCCTAATTTGACAAGAATAAGCCTAGGGAGGACGAAAATGACCTAAATGTTCATCCAATGACACAAACACACCTATTGGATGCACAAGATTGGTTAGAAACTCTAATTGGATAAGAATAAGCCTAGGGAGGACGAAAATGACCTAAATGTTCGTCCAATGACACAAATGAACTTATTGGATGCACAAGATTAGTTAAAAACCCTAATTGGACAAGAATAAGCCTAGGGAGGACGAAAATAACCTAAATGTTCGTCCAATGACACAAATGAACTTATTGGATGCACAAGATAGGTTAAAAACCCTAATTGGACAAGAATAAGCCTAGGGAGGACGAAAATGACCTAAATGTTAATCCAATGACACAAATGAACTTATTGGATGCACAAGATTGGTTAAAAACCCTAATTGGACAAGAATAAGCCTAGGGAGGACGAAAATGACCTAAATGTTCATCCAATGACACAAACACACCTATTGGATGCACAAGATTGGTTAAAAACCCTAATTGGACAAGAATAAGCCTAGGGAGGACGAAAAATGACCTAAATGTTCATCCAATGACACAAATGAACTTATTGGATGCACAAGATTGGTTAAAAACCCTAATTGGACAAGAATAAGACTAGGGAGGACGAAAATAACCTAAATGTTCATCCAATGACACAAACACACCTATTGGATTCACAAGATTGGTTAGAAACCCTAATTGGACAAGAATAAGCCTAGGGAGGACGAAAATGACCTAAATGTTAATCCAATGACACAAATGAACTTATTGGATGCACAAGATTGGTTAAAAACCCTAATTGGACAAGAATAAGCCTAGGGAGGACGAAAATGACCTAAATGTTCATCCAATGACACAAACACACCTATTGGATGCACAAGATTGGTTAAAAACTCTAATTGGACAAGAATATGCCTAGGGAGGACGAAAATGACCTAAATGTTCATCCAATGACACAAATACACCTATTGGATGCACAAGATTGGTTAAAAACCCTAATTGGACAAGAATATGCCTAGGGAGGACGAAAATGACCTAAATGTTCATCCAATGACACAAATACACCTATTGGATGCACAAGATTGGTTAGAAACCCTAATTGGACAAGAATAAGCCTAGGGAAGACGAAAATGACCTAAATGTTCATCCAATGACACAAACATACCTATTGGATGCACAAGATTGGTTAAAAACCCTAATTGGACAAGAATAAGCCTAGGGTGGACGAAAATGACCTAAATGTTTATCCAATGACACAAATGAACTTATTGGATGCACAAGATTGGTTAAAAACCCTAATTGGACAAGAATAAGCCTAGGGAGGACGAAAATAACCTAAATGTTCTTCCAATGACACAAACACACCTATTGGATGCACAAGAATGGTTAAAAACCCTAATTGGACAAGAATAAGCCTAGGGAGGACGAAAATGACCTAAATGTTCATCCAATGACACAAATGAACTTATTGGATGCACAAGATTGGTTAAAAACCTTAATTGGACAAGAATAAGCCTAGGGAGGACGAAAATGACCTAAATGTTCATCCAATGACACAAATGAACTTATTGGATGCACGAGATTGCTTAAAAACCCTAATTGGACAAGAATAAGCCTAGGGGGGACGAAAATGACCTAAATGTTCATCCAATGACACAAATACACCTATTGGATCCACAAGATTGGTTAGAAACCCTAATTGGATAAGAATAAGCCTAGGGTGGACGAAAATGACCTAAATGTTCATCCAATGACACAAACACACCTATTGGATGCACAAGATTGGTTAAAAACCCTAATTGGACAAGAATAAGCCTAGGGAGGACGAAAATGACCTAAATGTTCATCCAATGACAGAAATGAACTTATTGGATGCACAAGATTGGTTAAAAACCTTAATGGGACAAGTATAAGCCTAGGGAGAACGAAAATGACCTAAATGTTAATCCAATGACACAAATGAACTTATTGGATGCACAAGATTGGTTAAAAACCCTAATTGGACAAGAATAAGCCTAGGGAGGACGAAAATGACCTAAATGTTCATCCAATGACACAAATGAACTTATTGGATGCACAAGATTGCTTAAAAACCCTAATTGGACAAGAATAAGCCTAGGGAGGACGAAAATGACCTAAATGTTCATCCAATGACACAAA
>JBBPBR010000555.1:17510-59234 GCA_037974775.1 Cicer pinnatifidum | reverse complement strand
AATCTTGTGCATCCAATAAGTCCATTTGTGTCATTGGATGAACATTTAGGTCATTTTCGTCCTCCCTAGGCTTATTCTTGTCCAATTAGGGTTTTTAACCTATCTTGTGCATCCAATAGGTGTGTTTGTGTCATTGGATGAACATTTAGGTCATTTTCGTCCTCCCTAGGCTTATTCTTGACCAATTAGGGTTTTTAACCAATCTTGTGCATCCAATAGGTGTATTTGTGTCATTGGATGAACATTTAGGTCATTTTCGTCTTCCCTAGGCTTATTCTTGTCCAATTAGGGTTTTTAAGCAATCTTGTGCGTCCAATAAGTTCATTTGTGTCATTGGTTGAACATTTTGGTCATTTTCGTACTCCCTAGGCTTATTCTTGTCCAATTAGGGTTTTTAACCAATCTTGTTCATCCCATAAGTTCATTTGTGTCATTGGATGAACATTTAGGTCATTTTCGTCCTCCCTAGGCTTATTCTTGTCCAATTAGGGTTTTTAACCAATCTTGTGCATCCAATAGGTGTGTTTGTGTCATTGGATGAACATTTAGGTCATTTTTTTCCTCCCTAGGCTTATTCTTGTCCAATTAGGGTTTTTAACCAATCTTGTGCATCCAATAGGTGTGTTTAGTCATTTGATGAACATTTAGGTTATTTTCATCCTCCCTAGGCTTATTCTTGTCCAATTAGGGTTTTTAACCAATCTTGTGCATCCAATAAGTTCATTTGTGTCATTGGATGAACATTTAGGTCATTTTCGTCCTCCCTAGGCTTATTCTTGTCTAATTAGGGTTTTTAACCAATCTTGTGTATCCAATAAGTTCATTTGTGTCATTGGATGAACATTTAGGTCGTTTTCGTCCTCCCAAGGCTTATTCTTGTCCAATTAGGGTTTTTAACCAATCTTGTGCATCCAATAAGTTCATTTGTGTCATTGGATGAACATTTAGGTCATTTTCGTCCTCCCTAGGCTTATTCTTGTCCAATTAGGGTTTTTAACCAATCTTGTGCATCCAATAGGTGTGTTTGTGTCATTGGATGAACATTTAGGTCATTTTCGTCCTCCCTCGGCTTATTCTTGTCCAATTAGGGTTTTTTACCAATCTTGTGCATCCAATAAGTTCATTTGTGTCATTGGATTAACATTTAGGTCATTTTCGTCCTTCCTAGGCTTATTCTTGTCCAATTACGGTTTCTAACCAATCTTGTGCATCAAATAGGTGTGTTTGTGTCATTGGATGAACATTTAGGTCATTTTCGTCCTCCCTAGGCTTATTCTTGTCCAATTAGGGTTTTTAACCAATCTTGTGCATCCAATAAGTTCATTTGTGTCATTGGATGAACATTTAGGTCATTTTCGTCCTCCCTAGGCTTATTCTTGTTCAATTAGGGATTCTAAACAATCTGTGCATCCAATAGGTGTGTTTGTGTCATTGGATGAACATTTAGGTCTTTTTCGTCCTCCCTAGGCTTCTTCTTGTCCAATGAGGGTTTTTAACCAATCTTGTGCATCCAATAAGTTCATTTGTGTCATTGGATTAACATTTAGGTCATTTTCGTCCTCCCTAGGCTTATTCTTGTCCAATTAGGGTTTCTAACCAATCTTGTGCATCCAATAGGTGTGTTTGTGTCATTGGATGAACATTTAGGTCATTTTCGTCCTCCCTAGGCTTATTCTTGTCCAATTAGGGTTTTTAACCAATCTTGTGCATCCAATAAGTTCATTTGTGTCATTGAATTAACATTTAGGTCATTTACGTCCTCCCTAAGCTTATTCTTGTCCAATTAGGGTTTCTAAACAATCTTGTGCATCCAATAGGTGTGTTTGTGTCATTGGATGAACATTTAGGTCATTTTCGTGCTCCCTAGGCTTATTCTTGTCCAATTAGGGTTTTAAGCAATCTTGTGCATCCAATAAGTTCATTTGTGTCATTGGATTAACATTTAGGTCATTTTCGTCCTCCCTAAGCTTATTCTTGTCCAATTAGGGTTTTTAACCAATCTTGTGCATCCAATAGGTGTGTTTGTGTCATTGGATGAACATTTAGGTCATTTTCGTCCTCCCTAGGCTTATTCTTGTCCAATTAGGGTTTTTAACCAATCTTGTGCATCCAATAAGTTTTTTTGTGTCATTGGATGAACATTTAGGTCATTTTCGTCCTCCCTAGGCTTATTCTTGTCCAATTAGGGTTTCTAACCAATCTTGTGCATCCAATAGGTGTGTTTGTGTCATTGGATGAACATTTAGGTCATTTTCGTCCTCCCTAGGCTTATTCTTGTCCAATTAAGTTTTTTAACCAATCTTGTGCATACAATAAGTTCAATTGTGTCATTGGATGAACATTTAGGTCATTTTCGTCCTCCCTAGGCTTATTCTTGTCCAATTAGGGTTTCTAACCAATCTTGTGCATCCAATAGGTGTGTTTGTGTCATTGGAAGAACATTTAGGTCATTTTCGTCCTCCCTAGGCTTATTGTTGTCCAATTAGGGTTTTTAACCAATCTTGTGCATACAATAAGTTCAATTGTGTCATTGGATGAACATTTAGGTCATTTTCGTCCTCCCTAGGCTTATTCTTGTCCAATTAGGGTTTCTAACCAATCTTGTGCATCCAATAGGTGTGTTTGTGTCATTGGATGAACATTTAGGTCATTTTCGTCCTCCCTAGGCTTATTCTTGTCTAATTAGGGTTTTTAAGCAATTTTGTGCATCCAATAGGTTCATTTGTGTTATTGGATGAACATTTAGGTCATTTTCGTCCTCCCTAGGCTTATTCTTGTCCAATTAGGGTTTCTAACCAATCTTGTGCATCCAATAGGTGTGTTTGTGTCATTGGATGAACATTTAGGTCATTTTCGTCCTCCCTAGGCTTATTCTTGTCCAATTAGGGTTTTTAACCAATCTTGTGCATCCAATAAGTTCATTTGTGTCATTGGATTAACATTTAGGTCATTTTCGTCCTCCCTAGGCTTATTCTTATCCAATTAGGGTTTCTAACCAATCTTGTGCATCCAATAGGTGTGTTTGTGTCATTGGATGAACATTTAGGTTATTTTCGTCCTCCCTAGGCTTATTCTTGTCCAATTAGGGTTTTTAACCAATCTTGTGCATCCAATAAGTTCATTTTGTCATTGGATTAACATTTAGGTCATTTTCGTCCTCCCTAGGCTTATTCTTGTCCAATTAGGGTTTCTAACCAATCTTGTGCATCCAATAGGTGTGTTTGTGTCATTGGATGAACATTTAGGTCATTTTCGTCCTCCCTAGGCTTATTTTTGTCCAATTAGGGTTTTTAACCAATCTTGTTCATCCAATAAGTTCATTTGTGTCAGTGGATGAACATTTAGGTCATTTTCGTCCTCCCTAGGCTTATTCTTGTCCAATTAGGGTTTTTAACCAATCTTGTGCATCCAATAGGTGTGTTTGTGTCATTGGATGAACATTTAGGTCATTTTCGTCCTCCCTAGGCTTATTCTTGACTAATTAGGGTTTTTAACCAATCTTGTGCATCCAATAGGTGTATTTGTGTCATTGGATGAACATTTAGGTCATTTTCGTCTTCCCTAGGCTTATTCTTGTCCAATTAGGGTTTTTAAGCAATCTTGTGCATCCAATAAGTTCATTTGTGTCATTGGTTGAACATTTTGGTCATTTTCGTACTCCCTAGGCTTATTCTTGTCCAATTAGGGTTTTTAACCAATCTTGTTCATCCAATAAGTTCATTTGTGTCATTGGATGAACATTTAGGTCATTTTCGTCCTCCCTAGGCTTATTCTTGTCCAATTAGGGTTTTTAACCAATCTTGTGCATCCAATAGGTGTGTTTGTGTCATTGGATGAACATTTAGGTCATTTTTGTCCTCCCTAGGCTTATTCTTGTTCAATTAGGGTTTCTAAACAATCTTGTGCATCCAATAGGTGCGTTTGTGTCATTGGATGAACATTTAGGTCATTTTCGTCCTCCCTAGTATTATTCTTCTCCAATTTGGGTTTTAAGCAATCTTGTGCATCTAATAGGTGTGTTTGTGTCATTGGATGAACATTTAGGTCATTTTCGTCCACCCTAGGCTTATTCTTGTCCAATTAGGGTTTTTAACCAATCTTGTGCATCCAATAAGTTGATTTGTGTCATTGGATGAACATTTAGGTCATTTTCGTCCTCCCTAGGCTTATTCTTGTCCAATTAGGGTTTTTAACCAATCTTGTGTATCCAATTGGTGTGTTTGTGTCATTGGATGAACATTTAGGTCATTTTCGTCCTCCCTAGGCTTATTCTTGTCCAATTAGGGTTTCTAACTAATCTTGTGCATCCAATAAGTCCATTTGTGTCATTGGATGAACATTTAGGTCATTTTCGTCCTCCCTAGTATTATTCTTGTCCAATTTGGGTTTTAAGCAATCTTGTGCATCTAATAGGTGTGTTTGTGTCATTGGATGAACATTTAGGTCATTTTCGTCCTCCCTAGGCTTATTCTTGTCCAATTAGGGTTTTTAACCAATCTTGTGCATCCAATAGGTGTGTTTGTGTCATTAGATGAACATTTAGGTCATTTTCGTCCTCCCTAGGCTTATTCTTGTCCAATTAGGATTTTTAACCAATCTTGTGCATCCAATAAGTTCATTTGTGTCATTGGATGAACATTTAGGTCATTTTCGTCCTCCCTAGCATTATTCTTGTCCAATTAGGGTTTCTAACCAATCTTGTGCATCCAATAAGTTCATTTGTGTCATTGGATGAACATTTAGGTCATTTTCGTCCTCCCTAGGCTTATTCTTGTCCAATTAGGGTTTTTAACCAATCTTGTGCATCCAATAGGTGTGTTTGTGTCATTGGATGAACATTTAGGTCATTTTCGTCCTCCCTAGGCTTATTCTTGTCCAATTAGGATTTTTAATCAATCTTGTGCATCCAATAAGTTCATTTGTGTCATTGGATGAACATTTAGGTCATTTTCGTCCTCCCTAGAATTATTCTTGTCCAATTAGGGTTTCTAACCAATCTTGTGCATCCAATAAGTTCATTTGTGTCATTGGATGAACATTTAGGTCATTTTCGTCCTCCCTAGGCTTATTCTTGTCTAATTAGGGTTTTTAAGCAATCTTGTGCATCCAATAAGTTCATTTGTGTCATTGGAGGAACATTTAGGTCATTTTCGTCCTCCCTAGAATTATTCTTGTCCAATTAGGGTTTCTAACCAATCTTGTGCATCCAATAAGTTCATTTGTGTCATTGGATGAACATTTAGGTCATTTTCGTCCTCCCTAGGCTTATTCTTCTCCAATTAGGGTTTTTAACCAATCTTGTGCATCCAATAGGTGTGTTTGTGTCATTGGATGAACATTTAGGTCATTTTCGTCCTCCCAAGGCTTATTCTTGTCCAATTAGGGTTTTTAACCAATCTTGTGCATCCCATAAGTTCATTTGTGTCATTGGATGAACATTTAGGTCATTTTCGTCCTCCCTAGGCTTATTCTTGTCCAATTAGGGTTTTTAACCAATCTTGTGCATCCAATAGGTGTGTTTGTGTCATTGGATGAACATTTAGGTCATTTTTTTCCTCCCTAGGCTTATTCTTGTTCAATTAGGGTTTCTAAACAATCTTGTGCATCCAATAGGTGTGTTTGTGTCATTGGATGAACATTTAGGTCATTTTCGTCCTCCCTAGTATTATTCTTGTCCAATTTGGGTTTTAAGCAATCTTGTGCATCTAATAGGTGTGTTTGTGTCATTGGATGAACATTTAGGTCATTTTCGTCCACCCTAGGCTTATTCTTGTCCAATTAGGGTTTTTAACCAATCTTGTGCATCCAATAAGTTGATTTGTGTCATTGGATGAACATTTAGGTCATTTTCGTCCTCCCTAAGCTTATTCTTGTCCAATTACGGTTTTTAAGCAATCATGTGAATCCAATAAGTTCATTTGTTTCATTGGATGAACATTTGGGTCATTTTCGTCCTCCCTAGGCTTATTCTTGTTCAAATAGGGTTTCTAAACAATCTTGTGCATCCAATAGGTGTGTTTGTGTCATTGGATGAACATTTAGGTCATTTTCGTCCTCCCTAGTCTTATTCTTGTCCAATTAAGGTTTTTAACCAATCTTGTGCATCCAATAAGTTCATTTGTGTCATTGGATGAACATTTAGGTCATTTTCGTCCTCCCTAGTCTTATTCTTGTCCAATTAGGGTTTTAAGCAATCTTGTGCGTCCAATAGGTGTGTTTGTGTCATTGGATGAACATTTTGGTCATTTTCGTCCTCCCTAGGCTTATTCTTGTCCAATTACGGTTTTTAAGCAATCATGTGAATCCAATAAGTTCATTTGTTTCATTGGATGAACATTTAGGTCATTTTCGTCCTCCCTAGGCTTATTCTTGTTCAATTAGGTTTTCTAAACAATCTTGTGCATCCAATAGGTGTGTTTGTGTCATTGGATGAACATTTAGGTCATTTTCGTCCTCCCTAGGCTTATTCTTGTCCAATTAGGGTTTTTAACCAATCTTGTGCATCCAATAAGTTCATTTGTGTCATTGGATGAACAATTAGGTCATTTTCGTCCACCCTAAGCTTATTCTTGTCCAATTAGGGTTTTTAACCAATCTTATGCATCCAATAAGTTCATTTGTGTCATTGGATGAACATTTAAGTCATTTTCGTCCTCCCTAGGCTTATTCTTGTCCAATTAGGGTTTTTAACCAATCTTGTGCATCCAATAGGTGTGTTTGTGTCATTGGATGAACATTTAGGTCATTTTCGTCCTCCCTAGGCTTATTCTTGTCCAATTAGGGTTTTTAACCAATCTTGTGCATCCAATAAGTTCATTTGTGTCATTAGATGAACATTTAGGTCATTTTCGTCCTCCCTAGGCTTATTCTTGTCCAATTAGGGATTTTAACCAATCTTGTGCATCCAATAAGTTCATTTGTGTCATTGGATTAACATTTAGGTCATTTTCGTCCTCCCTAGGCTTATTCTTGTCCAATTAGGGTTTCTAACCAATCTTGTGCATCCAATAGGTGTGTTTGTGTCATTGGATGAACATTTAGGTCATTTTCGTCCTCCCTAGGCTTATTCTTGTCCAGTTAGGGTTTTTAACCAATCTTGTGCATCCAATAGGTGTGTTTGTGTCATTGGATTAACATTTAGGTCATTTTCGTCCTCCTTAGGCTTATTCTTGTCCAATTAGGATTTTTAACCAATCTTGTGCATCCAATAAGTTCGTTTGTGTCATTGGATGAACATTTAGGTCATTTTCGTCCTCCCTAGGCTTATTCTTGTCCAATTAGGGTTTTTAACCAATCTTGTGCATCCAATAGGTGTATTTGTGTCATTGGATGAACATTTAGGTCATTTTCGTCCTCCATGGGCTTATTCTTGTCCAATTAGGGTTTTTAAGCAATCTTGTGCATCCAATAAAATCATTTGTGTCATTGGATGAACATTTAGGTCATTTTCGTCCTCCCTAGGCTTATTCTTGTCCAATTAGGGTTTTTAACCAATCTTGTGCATCCAATAAGTTCATTTGTGTCATTGGATGAACATTTAGGTCATTTTCGTCCTCCCTAGGCTTATTCTTGTCCAATTAGGGTTTCTAACCAATCTTGTGCATCCAATAAGTTCATTTGTGTCATTGGATGAACATTTAGGTCATTTTCGTCCTCCCAAGGCTTATTCTTGTCCAATTAGGATTTTTAACCAATCTTGTGCATCCAATAAGTTCATTTGTGTCATTGGATGAACATTTAGGTCATTTTCGTCCTCCCTAGGCTTATTCTTGTCCAATTAGGGTTTTTAAGCAATCTTGTGAATCCAATAAGTTCATTTGTTTCATTGGATGAACATTTAGGTCATTTTGGTCCTCCCTAGGCTTATTCTTGTTCAATTAGGGTTTCTAACCAATCTTGTGCATCCAATAGGTGTTTTTGTGTCATTGGATGAACATTTAGGTCATTTTCGTCCTCCCTAGTCTTATTCTTGTCCAATTAGGGTTTTAAGCAATCTTGTGCATCCAATAAGTTCATTTGTGTCATTGGATGAACATTTAGGTCATTTTCGTCTTCCCTAGGATTATTTTTGTGCAATTAGGGTTTTTAACCAATCTTGTGCATCCAATAGGTGGGTTTGTGTCATTGGATGAACATTTAGGTCATTTTCGTCCTCCCTAGGCTTATTCTTGTCCAATTAGGGTTTTTAACCAATCTTGTGCATCCAATAGGTGTGTTTGTGTCATTGGATGAACAATTAGGTCATTTTCGTCCTCCCTAGGCTTATTCTTGTCCAATTAGGGTTTTTAACCAATCTGGTGCATCCAGTAAGTTCATTTGTGTCATTGGATGAACATTTAGGTCATTTTCGTCCTCCCTAGGCTTATTCTTGTCCAATTAGGGTTTCTAACCAATCTTGTGCATCCAATAAGTTCATTTGTGTCATTGGATGAACATTTAGGTCATTTTCGTCCTCCCTAGGCTTATTCTTGTCCAATTAGGGTTTTTAACCAATCTTGTGCATCCAATAGGTGTGTTTGTGTCATTGGATGAACATTTAGGTCATTTTCGTCTTCCCTAGGCTTATTCTTGTCCAATTAGGATTTCTAACCAATCTTATGCATCCAATAGGTGTGTTTGTGTCATTGGATGATCATTTAGGTCATTTTCGTCCTCCCTAGGCTTATTCTTGTCTAATTAGGGTTTTTAAGCAATCTTGTGCATCCAAAAAGTTCATTTGTGTCATTGGATGAACATTTAGGTCATTTTCGTCCTCCCTAGGCTTATTCTTGTCCAATTAGGGTTTTTAACCAATCTTGTGCATCCAATAAGTTCATTTGTGTCATTGGATGAACATTTAGGTCATTTTCGTCCTCCCTAGGCTTATTCTTGTCCAATTAGGGTTTCTAACCAATCTTGTGCATCCAATAAGTTCATTTGTGTCATTGGATGAACATTTAGGTCATTTTCGTCCTCCCTAAGCTTATTCTTGTCCAATTAGGATTTTTAACCAATCTTGTGCATCCAATAAGTTCATTTGTGTCATTGGATGAACATTTAGGTCATTTTCGTCCTCCCTAGGCTTATTCTTGTCCAATTAGGGTTTCTAACCAATCTTGTGCATCCAATAAGTTCATTTGTGTCATTGGATGAACATTTAGGTCATTTTCGTCATCCCTAGGCTTATTCTTGACCAATTAGGGTTTTTAACCAATCTTGTGCATCCAATAGGTGTGTTTGTGTCATTGGATGAACATTTAGGTCATTTTCGTCCCCCCTAGGCTTATTCTTGTCCAATTAGGGTTTCTAACCAATCTTGTGCATCCAATAGGTGTATTTGTGTCATTGGATGAACATTTAGGTCATTTTCGTCCTCCCTAGGATTATTCTTGTCTAATTAGGGTTTTTAAGCAATCTTGTGCATCCAGTAAGTTCATTTGTGTCATTGGATGAACATTTAGGTCATTTTCGTCCTCCCTAGGCTTATTCTTGTCCAATTAGGGTTTTTAAGCAATCTTGTGCATCCAATAGGTGTGTTTGTGTCATTGGATGAACATTTAGGTCATTTTCGTCCTCCCTAGGCTTATTCTTGTCCAATTAGGGTTTTTAACCAATCTTGTGCATCCAATAGGTGTATTTGTGTCATTGGCTGAACATTTAGGTCATTTTCGTCCTCCCTAGGCTTATTCTTGTCCAATTAGGGTTTTTAAGCAATCTTGTGCATCCAATAAGTTCATTTGTGTCATTGGATGAACATTTAGGTCATTTTCGTCCTCCCTAGGCTTATTCTTGTCCAATTAGGGTTTTTAACCAATCTTGTGCATCCAATAGGTGTATTTGTGTCATCGGATGAACATTTAGGTCATTTTCGTCCTCCCTAGGCTTATTCTTGTCTAATTAGGGTTTTTAACCAATCTTGTGCATCCAATAAGTTCATTTGTGTCATTGGATGAACATTTAGGTCATTTTCTTCCTCCCTAGGCTTATTCTTGTCCAATTAGGGTGTTTAACCAATCTTGTGCATCCAATAGGTGTATTTGTGTCATTGGATGAACATTTAGGTCATTTTCGTCCTCAATAGGTTTATTCTTGTCCAATTAGGGTTTTTAAGCAATCTTGTGCATCCAATAAGTTCATTTGTGTCATTAGATGAACATTTAGGTCATTTTCGTCCTCCCTAGGCTTATTCTTGTCCAATTAAGGTTTTTAACCAATCTTGTGCATCCAATAGGTGTGTTTGTGTCATTGGATGAACATTTAGGTCATTTTCGTCCTCCCTAAGCTTATTCTTGTCTAATTAGGGTTTTTAAGCAATCTTGTGCATCCAATAAGTTCATTTGTGTTATTGGATGAACATTTAGGTCATTTTCATCCTCCCTAGGCTTATTCTTGTCCAATTAGGGTTTCTAACCATTCTTGTGCATCCAATAGGTGTATTTGTGTCATTGGATGAACATTTAGGTCATTTTCGTCCTCCCTAGGCTTATTCTTGTCCAATTAGGGTTTCTAACCAATCTTGTGCATCCAATAGGTGTGTTTGTGTCATTGGATGAACATTTAGGTCATTTTCGTCCTCCCTAGGCTTATTCTTGTCCAATTAGGGTTTTTAACCAATCTTGTGCATCCTATAACTTCATTTGTGTCATTGGATAAACATTTAGGTCATTTTCGTCCACCCTAGGCTTATTCTTGTCCAATTAGGGTTTTTAACCAATCTTGTGCATCCAATAGGTGTGTTTGTGTCATTGGATGAACATTTAGGTCATTTTCGTCCTCCCTAGGCTTATACTTGTCCCATTAAGGTTTTTAACCAATCTTGTGCATCCAATAAGTTCATTTGTGTCATTGGATGAACATTTAGGTCATTTTCGTCCTCCCTAGGCTTATTCTTGTCCAATTAGGGTTTTTAACCAATCTTGTGCATCCAATAGGTGTGTTTGTGTCATTGGATGAACATTTAGGTCATTTTCGTCCTCCCTAGGCTTATTCTTGTCCAATTAGGGTTTTTAACCAATCTTGTGCATCCAATAAGTTCATTTGTGTCATTGGATTAACATTTAGGTCATTTTCGTCCTTCCTAGGTTATTCTTGTCCAATTAGGGTTTCTGACCAATCTTGTGCATCCAATAGGTGTGTTTGTGTCATTGGATGAACATTTAGGTCATTTTCGTCCTCCCTAGGCTTATTCTTGTCCAATTAGGGTTTTTAACCAATCTTGTGCATCCAATAAGTTCATTTGTGTCATTGGATAAATATTTAGGTCATTTTCGTCAACCCTAGGCTTATTCTTGTCCAATTAGGGTTTTTAACCAATCTTGTGCATCCAATAGGTGTATTTGTGTCATTGGATGAACATTTAGGTCATTTTCGTCCTCCCTAGGCTTATTCTTGTCCAATTAGGGTTTTTAAGCAATGTTGTGCATCAAATAAGTTCATTTGTGTCATTGGATGAACATTTAGGTCATTTTCGTCCTCCCTAGGCTTATTCTTGTCCAATTAGGGTTTTTAACCAATCTTGTGCATCCAATAGGTGTGTTTGTGTCATTGGATGAACATTTAGGTCATTTTCGTCCTCCCTAGGCTTATTCTTGTCCAATTAGGGTTTCTAACGAATCTTGTGCATCCAATAGGTTCATTTGTGTCATTGGATGAACATTTAGGTCATTTTCGTCCTCCCTAGGCTTATTCTTGTCCAATTAGGGTTTTTAACCAATCTTGTGCATCCAATAGGTGTGTTTGTGTCATTGGATGAACATTTATGTCATTTTCGTCCTCCCTAGTCTTATTCTTGTCCAATTAGGATTTTTAACCAATCTTGTGCATCCAATAAGTTCATTTGTGTCATTGGATGAACATTTAGGTCATTTTCGTCCTCCCTAGAATTATTCTTGTCCAATTAGGGTTTCTAACCAATCTTGTCCATCCAATAAGTTCATTTGTGTCATTGGATGAACATTTAGGTCATTTTCGTCCTCCCTAGGCTTATTCTTGTCCAATTAGGGTTTTTAACCAATCTTGTGCATCCAAGAGGTTCATTTGTGTCATTGGATGAACATTTAGGTCATTTTCGTCCTCCCTAGGCTTATTCTTGTCCAATTAGGGTTTTTAACCAATCTTGTGCATCCAATAGGTGTGTTTGTGTCATTGGATGAACATTTAGGTCATTTTCGTCCTCCCTAGGCTTATTCTTGTCCAATTAGGGTTTTTAACCAATCTTGTGCATCCAATAGGTGTATTTGTGTCATTGGTTGAACATTTAGGTCATTTTCGTCCTCCCTAGGCTTATTCTTGTCCAATTAGGGTTTTTAACCAATCTTGTGCATCCAATAAGTTCATTTGTGTCATTGGATGAACATTTAGGTCATTTTCTTCCTCCCTAGGCTTTTTCTTGTCCAATTAGGGTTTTTAAGCAATCTTGTGCATCCAATAAGTTCATTTGTGTCATTGGATGAACATTTAGGTCATTTTCGTCCTCCCTAGGCTTATTCTTGTCCAATTAGGGTTTTTAACCAATCTTGTGCATCCAATAGGTGTGTTTGTGTCATTGGATGAACATTTAGGTCATTTTCGTCCTCCCTAGGCTTATTCTTGTCCAATTAGGATTTTTAACCAATCTTGTAGATCCAATAAGTTCATTTGTGTCATTGGATGAACATTTAGGTCATTTTCGTCCTCCCTAGAATTATTCTTGTCCAATTAGGGTTTCTAACCAATCTTGTGCATCCAATAAGTTCATTTGTGTCATTGGATGAACATTTAGGTCATTTTCGTCCTCCCTAGGCTTATTCTTGTCCAATTAGGGTTTTTACCCAATCTTGTGCATCCAATAGGTGTATTTGTGTCATTGGATGAACATTTAGGTCATTTTCGTCCTCCCTAGGCTTATTCTTGTCTAATTAGGGTTTTTAACCAATCTTGTGCATCCAATAAGTTCATTTGTGTCATTGGATGAACATTTAGGTCATTTTCGTCTACCCTATGCTTATTCTTGTCCAATTAGGGTTTTTAACCAATCTTGTGCATCCAATAGGTGTGTTTGTGTCATTGGATGAACATTTAGGTCATTTTCGTCCTCCCTAGTCTTATTCTTGTCCAATTAGGGTTTTTATCCAATCTTGTGCATCCAATAGGTGTGTTTGTGTCATTGGACGAACATTTAGGTCAATTTCGTCCTCCCTAGGCTTATTCTTGTCCAATTAGGGTTTTTAACCAATCTTGTGCATCCAATAGGTGTGTTTGTGTCATTGGATGAACATTTAGGTCATTTTCGTCCTCCCTAGGCTTATTCTTGTCCAATTAGGGTTTTTAACCAATCTTGTGCATCCAATAAGTTCATTTGTGTCATTGGATGAACATTTAGGTCATTTACGTCCTTCCTAGGCTTATTCTTGTCCAATTAGGGTTTTTAAGCAATCTTGTGAATCCAATAAGTTCATTCGTTTCATTGGATGACCATTTAGGTCATTTTCGTCCTCCATAGGCTTATTCTTGTTCAATTAGGGTTTCTAACCAATCATGTGCATCCAATAGGTGTGTTTGTGTCATTGGATGAACATTTAGGTCATTTTCGTCCTCCCTAGTCTTATTCTTGTCCAATTAGGGTTTTAAGCAATCTTGTGCATCCAATAAGTTCATTTGTGTCATTGGATGAACATTTAGGTTATTTTCGTCCTCACTAGGCTTAGTTTTGTGCAATTAGGGTTTTTAACCAATCTTGTGCATCCAATAGGTGTGTTTGTGTCATTAGATGAACATTTAGGTCATTTTCATCCTCCCTAGGCTTATTGTTTTCCAATTAGGGTTTTTAACCAATCTTGTGCATCCAATAGGTGTGTTTGTGTCATTGGATGAACATTTAGGTCATTTTCGTCCTCCCTAGTCTTATTCTTGTCCAATTAGGGTTTTAAGCAATCTTGTGCTTCCAATAAGTTCATTTGTGTCATTGGATGAACATTTAGGTCATTTTCGTCCTCCCTAGGCTTATTCTTGTCCAATTAGGGTTTTTAACCAATCTTGTGCATCCAATAGGTGTGTTTGTGTCATTGGATGAACATTTAGGTCATTTTCGTCCTCCCTAGGCTTATTCTTGTCCAATTAGGGTTTTTAACCAATCTTGTGCATCCAATAAGTACATTTGTGTTATTGGATGAACATTTAGGTCATTTTCGTCCTCCCTACGCTTATTCTTGTCCAATTAGGGTTTCTAACCAATCTTGTGCATCCAATAGGTGTATTTGTGTCATTGGATGAACATTTAGGTCATTTTCGTTCTCCCTAGGCTTATTCTTGTCTAATTAGGGTTTTTAAGCAATCTTGTGCATCCAATAAGTTCATTTGTGTCATTGGATGAACATTTAGGTCATTTTCGTCCTCCCTAGGCTTATTCTTGTCCAATTAGGGTTTTTAACCAATCTTGTGCATCCAATAGGTGTGTTTGTGTCATTGGATGAACATTTAGGTCATTTTCGTCCTCCCTAGGCTTATTCTTGTCCAATTAGGGTTTTTAACCAATCTTGTGTATCCAATTGGTGTGTTTGTGTCATTGGATGAACATTTAGGTCATTTTCGTCCTCCCTAGGCTTATTCTTGACCAATTAGGGTTTTTAACCAATCTTGTGCATCCAATAGGTGTATTTGTGTCATTGGATGAACATTTAGGTCATTTTCGTCTTCCCTAGGCTTATTCTTGTCCAATTAGGGTTTTTAAGCAATCTTGTGCATCCAATAAGTTCATTTGTGTCATTGGTTGAACATTTAGGTCATTTTCTTCCTCCCTAGGCTTATTCTTGTCCAATTAGGGTTTTTAACCAATCTTGTGCATCCAATAAGTTCATTTGTGTCATTGGATGAACATTTAGGTCATTTTCGTCCTCCCTAGGCTTATTCTTGTCCAATTAGGGTTTTTAACCAATCTTGTGCATCCAATAAGTTCATTTGTGTCATTGGATGAACATTTAGGTCATTTTTGTCCTCCATAGGCTTATTCTTGTCCAATTACGGTTTTTAACCAATCTTTTGCATCCAATAACTTCATTTGTGTCATTGGATAAACATTTAGGTCATTTTCGTCCACCCTAGGCTTATTCTTGTCCAATTAGGGTTTTTAACCAATCTTGTGCATCCAATAAGTTGATTTGTGTCATTGGATGAACATTTAGGTCATTTTCGTCCTCCCTAGGCTTATTCTTGTCCAATTACGGTTTTTAAGCAATCATGTGAATCCAATAAGTTCATTTGTTTCATTGGATGAACATTTGGGTCATTTTCGTCCTCCCTAGGCTTATTCTTGTTCAAATAGGGTTTCTAAACAATCTTGTGCATCCAATAGGTGTGTTTGTGTCATTGGATGAACATTTAGGTCATTTTCGTCCTCCCTAGTCTTATTCTTGTCCAATTAGGGTTTTAAGCAATCTTGTGCATCCAATAAGTTCATTTGTGTCATTGGATGAACATTTAGGTTATTTTCGTCCTCACTAGGCTTAGTTTTGTGTAATTAGGGTTTTTAACCTATCTTGTGCATCCAATAGGTGTGTTTGTGTCATTAGATGAACATTTAGGTCATTTTCATCCTCCCAAGGCTTATTGTTGTCCAATTATGGTTTTTAACCAATCTTGTGCATCCAATAGGTGTGTTTGTGTCATTGGATGAACATTTAGGTCATTTTCGTCCTCCTTAGTCTTATTCTTGTCCAATTAGGGTTTTAAGCAATCTTGTGCATCCAATAAGTTCATTTGAGTCATTGGATTAAGATTTAAGTCATTTTCGTCCTCCGTAGGCTTATTCTTGTTCAATTAGGGTTTCTAACAAATCTTGTGCATCCAATAAGTTCATTTGTGTCATTGGATGAACATTTAGGTCATTTTCGTCCTCCCTAGGCTTATTCTTGTCCAATTAGGGTTTTAAGCAATCTTGTGCATCCAATAATTTCATTTATGTCATTGGATGAACATTTAGGTCATTTTCGTCCTCCTTAGGCTTATTCTTGTCCAATTAGGATTTTTAACCAATCGTGTGCATCCAATAAGTTCATTTGTGTCATTGGATGAACATTTAGGTCATTTTCGTCCTCCCTAGGCTTATTCTTGTCCAATTAGGGTTTCTAACCAATCTTGTGCATCCAATAAGTTCATTTGTGTCATTGGATGAACATTTAGGTCATTTTCGTCCTCCCTAGGCTTATTCTTGTCCAATTAGGGTTTTTAACCAATCTTGTGCATCCAATAGGTGTGTTTGTGTCATTGGATGAACATTTAGGTCATTTTCGTCCTCCCTAGGCTTATTCTTGACTAATTAGGGTTTTTAACCAATCTTGTGCATCCAATAGGTGTATTTGTGTCATTGGATGAACATTTAGGTCATTTTCGTCTTCCCTAGGCTTATTCTTGTCCAATTAGGGTTTTTAAGCAATCTTGTGCATCCAATAAGTTCATTTGTGTCATTGGTTGAACATTTTGGTCATTTTCGTACTCCCTAGGCTTATTCTTGTCCAATTAGGGTTTTTAACCAATCTTGTTCATCCAATAAGTTCATTTGTGTCATTGGATGAACATTTAGGTCATTTTCGTCCTCCCTAGGCTTATTCTTGTCCAATTAGGGTTTTTAACCAATCTTGTGCATCCAATAGGTGTGTTTGTGTCATTGGATGAACATTTAGGTCATTTTTGTCCTCCCTAGGCTTATTCTTGTTCAATTAGGGTTTCTAAACAATCTTGTGCATCCAATAGGTGCGTTTGTGTCATTGGATGAACATTTAGGTCATTTTCGTCCTCCCTAGTATTATTCTTCTCCAATTTGGGTTTTAAGCAATCTTGTGCATCTAATAGGTGTGTTTGTGTCATTGGATGAACATTTAGGTCATTTTCGTCCACCCTAGGCTTATTCTTGTCCAATTAGGGTTTTTAACCAATCTTGTGCATCCAATAAGTTGATTTGTGTCATTGGATGAACATTTAGGTCATTTTCGTCCTCCCTAGGCTTATTCTTGTCCAATTAGGGTTTTTAACCAATCTTGTGTATCCAATTGGTGTGTTTGTGTCATTGGATGAACATTTAGGTCATTTTCGTCCTCCCTAGGCTTATTCTTGTCCAATTAGGGTTTCTAACTAATCTTGTGCATCCAATAAGTCCATTTGTGTCATTGGATGAACATTTAGGTCATTTTCGTCCTCCCTAGGCTTATTCTTGTCCAATTAGGGTTTTTAACCTATCTTGTGCATCCAATAGGTGTGTTTGTGTCATTGGATGAACATTTAGGTCATTTTCGTCCTCCCTAGGCTTATTCTTGACCAATTAGGGTTTTTAACCAATCTTGTGCATCCAATAGGTGTATTTGTGTCATTGGATGAACATTTAGGTCATTTTCGTCTTCCCTAGGCTTATTCTTGTCCAATTAGGGTTTTTAAGCAATCTTGTGCATCCAATAAGTTCATTTGTGTCATTGGTTGAAAATTTTGGTCATTTTCGTACTCCCTAGGCTTATTCTTGTCCAATTAGGGTTTTTAACCAATCTTGTTCATCCAATAAGTTCATTTGTGTCATTGGATGAACATTTAGGTCATTTTCGTCCTCCCTAGGCTTATTCTTGTCCAATTTGGGTTTTTAACCAATCTTGTGCATCCAATAGGTGTGTTTGTGTCATTGGATGAACATTTAGGTCATTTTTGTCCTCCCTAGGCTTATTCTTGTCCAATTACTGTTTTTAACCAATCTTGTGCATCCAATAACTTCATTTGTGTCATTGGATAAACATTTAGGTCATTTTCGTCCACCCTAGGCTTATTCTTGTCCAATTAGGGTTTTTATCCAATCTTGTGCATCCAATAGGTGTATTTGTGTCATTGGATGAACATTTAGGTCATTTTCGTCCTCCCTAGGCTTATTCTTGTCTAATTAGGGTTTTTAACCAATCTTGTGCATCCAATAAGTTCATTTGTGTCATTGGATGAACATTTAGGTCATTTTCGTCCTCCCTAGGCTTATTCTTGTCCAATTAGGGTGTATAACCAATCTTGTGCATCCAATAGGTGTATTTGTGTCATTGGATGAACATTTAGGTCATTTTCGTCCTCCCTAGGTTTATTCTTGTCCAATTAGGGTTTTTAAGCAATCTTGTGCATCCAATCAGTTCATTTGTGTCATTGGATGAACATTTAGGTCATTTTCGTCCTCCCTAGGCTTATTCTTGTCCAATTAAGGTTTTTAACCAATCTTGGGCATCCAATAGGTGTGTTTGTGTCATTGGATGAATATTTAGGTCATTTTCGTCCTCCTTAGGCTTATTCTTGTCCAATTAGGGTTTTTAACCAATCTTGTGCATCCAATAAGTTCATTTGTGTCATTGGATAAACATTTAGGTCATTTTCGTCCACCCTAGGCTTATTCTTGTCCAATTAGGGTTTTTAACCAATCTTGTGCATCCAATAAGTTGATTTGTGTCATTGGATGAACATTTAGGTCATTTTCGTCCTCCCTAGGCTTATTCTTGTCCAATTACGGTTTTTAAGCAATCAAGTGAATCCAATAAGTTCATTTGTTTCATTGGATGAACATTTGGGTCATTTTCGTCCTCCCTAGGCTTATTCTTGTTCAATTAGGGTTTCTAAACAATCTTGTGCATCCAATAGGTGTGTTTGTGTCATTGGATGAACATTTAGGTCATTTTCGTCCTCCCTAGTCTTATTCTTGTCCAATTAGGGTTTTAAGCAATCTTGTGCATCCAATAAGTTCATTTGTGTCATTGGATGAACATTTAGGTCATTTTCGTCTTCCCTAGGATTATTTTTGTGCAATTAGGGTTTTTAACCAATCTTGTGCATCCAATAAGTTCATTTGTGTCGTTGGATGAATATTTAGGTCATTTTCGTCGTCCCTAGGCATATTCTTGTCCAATTAGGGTTTTTAACCAATCTTGTGCATCCAATAGGTGTATTTGTGTCATTGGATGAACATTTAGGTCATTTTCGTCCTCCCTAGGCTTATTCTTGTCCAATTACGGTTTTTAAGCAATCATGTGAATCCAATAAGTTCATTTGTTTCATTGGATGAATATTTGGGTCATTTTCGTCCTCCCTAGGCTTATTCTTGTTCAATTAGGGTTTCTAAACAATCTTGTGCATCCAATAGGTGTGTTTGTGTCATTGGATGAACATTTAGGTCATTTTCGTCCTCCCTAGTCTTATTCTTGTCCAATTAGGGTTTTAAGCAATCTTGTGCATCCAATAAGTTCATTTGTGTCATTGGATGAACATTTAGGTCATTTTCGTCTTCCCTAGGATTATTTTTGTGCAATTAGGGTTTTTAACCAATCTTGTGCATCCAATAGGTGGGTTTGTGTCATTGGATGAACATTTATGTCATTTTCGTCCTCCCTAGGCTTATTCTTGTCCAATTAGGGTTTTTAACCAATCTTGTGCATCCAATAGGTGTGTTTGTGTCATTGGATGAACATTTAGGTCATTTTCGTCCTCCCTAGGCTTATTCTTGTCCAATTAGGGTTTTTAACCAATCTTGTGCATCCAATAAGTTCATTTGTGTCGTTGGATGAACATTTAGGTCATTTTCGTCCTCCCTAGGCTTATTCTTGTCCAATTAGGGTTTCTAACCAATCTTGTGCATCAAATAAGTTCATTTGTGTCTTTCGATGAACATTTAGGTCATTTTCGTCCTACCTAGGCTTATTCTTGTCCAATTAGGGTTTTTAACCAATCTTGTGCATCCAATAGGTGTGTTTGTGTCATTGGATGAACATTTAGGTCATTTTCGTCCTCCCTAGGCTTATTCTTGTCCAATTAGGGTTTTTAACCAATCTTGTGCATCCAATAAGTTCATTTGTGTCATTCGATAATAATTTAGGTCATTTTCGTCCACCCTAGGCTTATTCTTGTCCAATTAGGGTTTTTAACCAATCTTTTGCATCCAATAAGTGTGTTTGTGTCATTGGATGAACATTTAGGTCATTTTCGTCCTCCCTAGGCTTATTCTTGTCCAATTAGGGTTTTTAACCAATCTTGTGCATCCGATAAGTTCATTTGTGTCATTGGATGAACATTTAGGTCATTTTCGTCCTCCCTAGGCTTATTCTTGTCCAATTAGGGTTTCTAACCAATCTTGTGCATCCAATAGGTGTGTTTGTGTCATTGGATGAACATTTAGGTCATTTTCGTCCTCCCTAGGCTTATTCTTGTCCAATTAGGGTTTTTAACCAATCTTGTGCATCCAATAGGTGTGTTTGTGTCATTGGATGAACATTTAGGTCATTTTCGTCCTCCCTAGGCTTATTCTTGGACAATTAGGGTTTATAACCAATCTTGTGCATCCAATAGGTGTATTTGTGTCATTGGATGAACATTTAGGTCATTTTCGTCCTCCCTAGGCTTATTCTTGTCCAATTAGGGTTTTTAACCAATCTTGTGCATCCAATAGGTGTGTTTGTGTCATTGGATGAACATTTAGGTCATTTTCGTCCTCCCTAGGCTTATTCTTGTCCAATTAGGTTTTTTAACCAATCTTGTGCATCCAATAAGTTCATTTGTGTCATTGGATAAACATTTAAGTCATTTTCGTCCTCCCTAGGCTTATTCTTGTCCAATTAGGGTTTTTAACCAATCTTGTGCATCCAATAGGTGTGTTTGTGTCATTGGATGAACATTTAGGTCATTTTCGTCCTCCCTAGGCTTATTCTTGTCCAATTAGGGTTTTTAACCAATCTTGTGCATCCAATAAGTTCATTTGTGTCGTTGGATGAACATTTAGGTCATTTTCGTCCACCCTAGGCTTATTCTTGTCCAATTAGGGTTTTTAACTAATCTTGTGCATCCAATAAGTTCATTTGTGTCATTGGATGAACATTTATGTCATTTTCGTCCTCCTAAGGCTTATTCTTGTCCAATTAGGGTTTTTAACCAATCTTGTGCATCCAATAAGTTAATTTGTGTCATTGGATGAACATTTAGGTCATTTTCGTCCTCCCTAGGCTTATTCTTGTCCAATTAGGGTTTTTAACCAATCTTGTGCATCCAATAGGTGTGTTTGTGTCATTGGATGAACATTTAGGTCATTTTCGTCCTCCCTAGTCTTATTCTTGTCCAATTAGGGTTTTAAGCAATCTTGTGGATCCAATAAGTTCAATTGTGTCATTGGATGAACATTTAGGTCATTTTCCTCCTCCCTAGGCTTATTCTTGCCCAATTATGGTTTCTAACCAATCTTGTGCATCCAATAGGTGTGTTTGTGTCATTGGATGAACATTTAGGTCATTTTCGTCCTCCCTAGGCTTATTCTTGTCCAATTAGGGTTTTTAACCAATCTTGTGCATCCAATAAGTTCATTTGTGTCATTGGATGAACATTTAGGTTATTTTCGTCCTCCCTATGCTTATTCTTGTCCAATTAGGGTTTTTAACCAATCTTGTGCATCCAATAAGTTCATTTGTGTCATTGGATGAACATTTAGGTCATTATCATCCTCCATAGTCTTATTCTTGTCCAATTAGGGTTTTTATGCAATCTTGTGCATCCAATAGGTGTGTTTGTGTCATTGGATGAACATTTTGGTCATTTTCGTCCTCCCTAGTCTTATTCTTGTCCAATTAGGGTTTTTAACCAATCTTGTGCATCCAATAGGTGTGTTTGTGTCATTGGATGAACATTTAGGTCATTTTCGTCCTCCCTAGGCTTATTCTTGTCCAATTAGGGTTTTTAACCAATCTTGTGCATCCAATAAGTTCATTTGTGTCATTGGATGAACATTTAGGTTATTTTCGTCCTCCCTAGGCTTATTCTTGTCCAATTAGGGTTTTTAACCAATCTTGTGCATCCTATAAGTTCATTTGTGTCATTGGATTAACATTTAGGTCATTTTCGTCCTCCCTAGGCTTATTCTTGTCCAATTAGGGTTTCTTACCAATCTTGTGCATCCAATAGGTGTGTTTGTGTCATTGGATGAACATTTAGGTCATTTTCGTCCTCCCTAGGCTTATTCTTGTCCAATTAGGGTTTTTAACCAATCTTGTGCATCCAATAAGTTCATTTGTGTCATTGGATGAACAATTAGGTCATTTTTGTCCACCCTAAGCTTATTCTTGTCCAATTAGGGTTTTTAACCAATCTTATGCATCCAATAAGTTCATTTTTGTCATTGGATGAACATTTAGGTCATTTTCGTCCTCCCTAGGCTTATTCTTGTCCAATTAGGGTTTTTAACCAATCTTGTGCATCCAATAGGTGTGTTTGTGTCATTGGATGAACATTTAGGTCATTTTCGTCCTCCCTAGGCTTATTCTTGTCCAATTAGGGATTTTAACCGATCTTGTGCATCCAATAAGTTCATTTGTGTCATTGGATTAACATTTAGGTCATTTTCGTCCTTCCTAGGCTTATTCTTGTCCAATTAGGGTTTCTAACCAATCTTGTGCATTCAATAGGTGTGTTTGTGTCATTGGATGAACATTTAGGTCATTTTCGTCCTCCCTAGGCTTATTCTTGTCCAATTAGGGTTTCTAACCAATCTTGTGCATCCAATAGGTGTGTTTGTGTCATTGGATGAACCTTTAGGTCATTTTCGTCCTCCCTAGGCTTATTCTTGTCCAATTAGGGTTTTTAACCAATCTTGTGCATCCAATAGGTGTGTTTGTGTCATTGGATGAACATTTAGGTCATTTTCGTCCTCCCTAGGCTTATTCTTGTCCAATTAGGGTTTTTAACCTATCTTGTGCATCCAATAGGTGTGTTTGTGTCATTGGATGAACATTTAGGTCATTTTCGTCCTCCCTAGGCTTATTCTTGACCAATTAGGGTTTTTAACCAATCTTGTGCATCCAATAAGTTGATTTGTGTCATTGGATGAACATTTAGGTCATTTTCGTCCTCCCTAGGCTTATTCTTGTCCAATTAGGGTTTTTAACCAATCTTGTGTATCCAATTGGTGTGTTTGTGTCATTGGATGAACATTTAGGTCATTTTCGTCCTCCCTAGGCTTATTCTTGTCCAATTAGGGTTTCTAACTAATCTTGTGCATCCAATAAGTCCATTTGTGTCATTGGATGAACATTTAGGTCATTTTCGTCCTCCCTAGGCTTATTCTTGTCCAATTAGGGTTTTTAACCTATCTTGTGCATCCAATAGGTGTGTTTGTGTCATTGGATGAACATTTAGGTCATTTTCGTCCTCCCTAGGCTTATTCTTGACCAATTAGGGTTTTTAACCAATCTTGTGCATCCAATAGGTGTATTTGTGTCATTGGATGAACATTTAGGTCATTTTCGTCTTCCCTAGTCTTATTCTTGTCCAATTAGGGTTTTTAAGCAATCTTGTGCATCCAATAAGTTCATTTGTGTCATTGGTTGAACATTTAGGTCATTTTCTTCCTCCCTAGGCTTATTCTTGTCCAATTAGGGTTTTTAACCAATCTTGTGCATCCAATAAGTTCATTTGTGTCATTGGATGAACATTTAGGTCATTTTCGTCCTCCCCAGGCTTATTCTTGTCCAATTAGGGTTTTTAACCAATCTTGTGCATCCAATAAGTTCATTTGTGTCATTGGATGAACATTTAGGTCATTTTTGTCCTCCATAGGCTTATTCTTGTCCAATTACGGTTTTTAACCAATCTTTTGCATCCAATAACTTCATTTGTGTCATTGGATAAACATTTAGGTCATTTTCGTCCACCCTAGGCTTATTCTTGTCCAATTAGGGTTTTTAACCAATCTTGTGCATCCAATAAGTTGATTTGTGTCATTGGATGAACATTTAGGTCATTTTCGTCCTCCCTAGGCTTATTCTTGTCCAATTACGGTTTTTAAGCAATCATGTGAATCCAATAAGTTCATTTGTTTCATTGGATGAACATTTGGGTCATTTTCGTCCTCCCTAGGCTTATTCTTGTTCAAATAGGGTTTCTAAACAATCTTGTGCATCCAATAGGTGTGTTTGTGTCATTGGATGAACATTTAGGTCATTTTCGTCCTCCCTAGTCTTATTCTTGTCCAATTAGGGTTTTAAGCAATCTTGTGCATCCAATAAGTTCATTTGTGTCATTGGATGAACATTTAGGTCATTTTGGTCTTCCCTAGGATTATTTTTGTGCAATTAGGGTTTTTAACCAATCTTGTGCATCCAATAGGTGGGTTTGTGTCATTGGATGAACATTTAGGTCATTTTCGTCCTCCCTAGGCTTATTCTTGTCCAATTAGGGTTTTTAACCAATCTTGTGCATCCAATAGGTGTGTTTGTGTCATTGGATGAACATTTAGGTCATTTTCGTCCTCCCTAGGCTTATTCTTGTCCAATTAGGGTTTTTAACCAATCTTGTGCATCCAATAAGTTCATTTGTGTCGTTGGATGAACATTTAGGTCATTTTCGTCCTCCCTAGGCTTATTCTTGTCCAATTAGGGTTTCTAACCAATCTTGTGCATCAAATAAGTTCATTTGTGTCATTCGATGAACATTTAGGTCATTTTCGTCCTCCCTAGGCTTATTCTTGTCCAATTAGGGTTTTTAACCAATCTTGTGCATCCAATAGGTGTGTTTGTGTCATTGGATGAACATTTAGGTCATTTTCGTCCTCCATAGGCTTATTCTTGACCAATTAGGGTTTTTAACCAATCTTGTGCATCCAATAGGTGTATTTGTGTCATTGGATGAACATTTAGGTCATTTTCGTCTTCCCTAGGCTTATTCTTGTCCAATTAGGGTTTTTAAACAATCTTGTGCATCCAATAAGTTCATTTGTGTCATTGGTTGAACATTTTGGTCATTTTCGTACTCCCTAGGCTTATTCTTGTCCAATTAGGGTTTTTAACCAATCTTGTTCATCCAATAAGTTCATTTGTGTCATTGGATGAACATTTAGGTCATTTTCGTCCTCCCTAGGCTTATTCTTGTCCAATTAGGGTTTTTAACCAATCTTGTGGATCCAATAGGTGTGTTTGTGTCATTGGATGAACATTTAGGTCATTTTTGTCCTCCCTAGGCTTATTCTTGTCCAATTACTGTTTTTAACCAATCTTGTGCATCCAATAACTTCATTTGTGTCATTGGATAAACATTTAGGTCATTTTCGTCCACCCTAGGCTTATTCTTGTCCAATTAGGGTTTTTAACCAATCTTGTGCATCCAATAGGTGTGTTGGTGTCATTGGATGAACATTTAGGTCATTTTCGTCCTCCCTAGGCTTATTTTTGTCCAATTAGGGTTTCTAACCAATCTTGTGCATCCAATAGGTGTATTTGTGTCATTGGATGAACATTTAGGTCATTTTCGTCCTCTCTAGGCTTATTCTTGTCCAATTAGGGTTTTTAACCAATCTTGTGCATCCAATAAGTTCATTTGTGTCATCGGATGAACATTTAGGTCATTTTCGTCCTCCCTTGGCTTATTCTTGTCCAATTAGGGTTTTTAACCAATCTTGTGCATCCAATAAGTTCATTTGTGTCATTGGATAAACATTTAGGTCATTTTCGTCCACCCTAGGCTTATTCTTGTCCAATTAGGGTTTTTGACCAATCTTGTGCATCCAATAAGTTGATTTGTGTCATTGGATGAACATTTAGGTCATTTTCGTCCTCCCCAGGCTTATTCTTGTCCAATTACGGTTTTTAAGCAATCATGTGAATCCAATAAGTTCATTTGTTTCATTGGATGAACATTTGGGTCATTTTCGTCCTCCCTAGGCTTATTCTTGTTCAATTAGGGTTTCTAAACAATCTTGTGCATCCAATAGGTGTGTTTGTGTCATTGGATGAACATTTAGGTCATTTTCGTCCTCCCTAGTCTTATTCTTGTCCAATTAGGGTTTTAAGCAATCTTGTGCATCCAATAAGTTCATTTGTGTCATTGGATGAACATTTGGGTCATTTTCGTCTTCCCTAGGATTATTTTTGTGCAATTAGGGTTTTTAACCAATCTTGTGCATCCAATAGGTGGGTTTGTGTCATTGGATGAACATTTAGGTCATTTTCGTCCTCCCTAGGCTTATTCTTGTCCAATTAGGGTTTTTAACCAATCTTGTGCATCCAATAGGTGTCTTTGTGTTATTGGATGAACATTTAGGTCATTTTCGTCCTCCCTAGGCTTATTCTTGTCCAATTAGGGTTTTTAACCAATCTTGTGCATCCAGTAAGTTCATTTGTGTCGTTGGATGAACATTTAGGTCATTTTCGTCCTCCCTAGGCTTATTCTTGTCCAATTAGGGTTTCTAACCAATCTTGTGCATCCAATAAGTTCATTTGTGTCATTGGATGAACATTTAGGTCATTTTCGTCTTCCCTAGGATTATTTTTGTGCAATTAGGGTTTTTAACCAATCTTGTGCATCCAATAGGTGGGTTTGTGTCATTGGATGAACATTTAGGTCATTTTCGTCCTCCCTAGGCTTATTCTTGTCCAATTAGGGTTTTTAACCAATCTTGTGCATCCAATAAGTTCATTTGTGTCATTGGATTAACATTTAGGTCATTTTCGTCCTTCCTAGGCTTATTCCTTTCCAATTAGGGTTTCTAACCAATCTTGTGCATCCAATAGGTGTGTTTGTGTCATTGGATAAACATTTAGGTCATTTTCGTCCTCCCTAGGCATATTCTTGTCCAATTAGGGTTTTTAACCAATCAAGTGCATCCGATAAGTTCATTTGTGTCATTGGGTGAACATTTAGTTTATTTTTGTCCTCCCTAGGCTTATTCTTGTCCAATTAGGGTTTCTAACCAATCTTGTGCATCCAATAGGTGTGTTTAGTCATTTGATGAACATTTAGGTCATTTTCGTCCTCCCTAGGCTTATTCTTGTCCAATTAGGGTTTTTAACCAATCTTGTGCATCCAATAGGTGTGTTTGTGTCATTGGATGAACATTTAGGTCATTTTCGTCCTCCCTAGGCTTATTCTTGTCCAATTAGGGTTTTTAACCAATCTTTTGCCTCCAATAAGTTCATTTGTGTCATTGGATTAACATTTAGGTCATTTTCGTCCTTCCTAGGCTTATTCTTGTCCAATTAGGGTTTTTAACCAATCTTGTGCATCCAATAAGTTCATTTGTGTCATTGGATTAACATTTAGGTCATTTTCGTCCTCCCTAGGCTTATTGTTGTCCAATTAGGGTTTCTAACCAATCTTGTGCATCCAATAGGTGTGTTTGTGTCATTGGATTAACATTTAGGTCATTTTCGTCCTCCCAAGGCTTATTCTTGTCCAATTAGGGTTTTTAACCAATCTTGTGCATCCAATAAGTTCATTTGTGTCATTGGATGAACATTTAGGTCATTTTCGTCCTCCCTAGGCTTATTCTTGTCCAATTAGGGTTTTTAACCAATCTTGTGCATCCAATAGGTGTGTTTGTGCCATTGGATGAACATTTAGGTCATTTTCATCCTCCCTAGGCTTATTGTTGTCCAATTAGGGTTTTTAACCAATCTTGTGCATCCAATAAGTTCATTTGTGTCATTGGATAAACATTTAGGTCATTTTCGTCCACCCTAGGCTTATTCTTGTCCAATTAGGGTTTTTAACCAATCTTGTGCATCCAATAGGTTCATTTGTGTCATTGGATGAACATTTAGGTCATTTTCGTCCTCCCAAGGCTTATTCTTGTCCAATTAGGGTTTTTAACCAATCTTGTGCATCCAATAAGTTCATTTGTGTCATTGGATGAACATTTAGGTCATTTTCGTCCTCCCTAGGCTTATTCTTGTCCAATTAGGGTTTTTAACCAATCTTGTGCAACCAATAGGTGTGTTTGTGTCATTAGATGAACATTCAGGACATTGTCATCCTCCCTAGGCTTATTGTTGTCCAATTAGGGTTTTTAACAATTCTTGTGCATCCAATAGGTGTGTTTGTGTCATTGGATGAACATTTAGGTCATTTTCGTCCTCCCTAGTCTTATTCTTGTCCAATTAGGGTTTTAAGCCAATCTTGTGCATCCAATAGGTGTGTTTGTGTCATTTGATGAACATTTAGGTCATTTTCGTCCTCTTAAGGCTTATTCTTATCCAATTAGGGTTTTAAGCAATCTTGTGCATCCAATAAGTCCATTTGTGTCATTGGATTAAGATTTAAGTCATTTTCGTCCTCCATAGGCTTATTCTTGCCCAGTTAGGGTTTTTAACCAATCTTGTGCATCCAATAGGTGTGTTTGTGTCATTGGATGAACATTTAGGTCATTTTCGTCCTCCCTAGGCTTATTCTTGTCCAATTAGGGTTTCTAACCAATCTTGTGCATCCAATAGGTGTGCTTGTGTCATTGGATGAACATTTAGGTCATTTTCGTCCTCCCTAGTCTTATTCTTGTCCAATTAGGGTTTTTAACCAATCTTGTGCATCCAATAAGTGCATTTGTGTCATTGGATGAACATTTAGGTCATTTTCGTCCTCCCTAGGCTTATTCTTGTCCAATTAGGGTTTTTAACCAATCTTGTGCATCCAATAGGTGTGTTTGTGTCATTGGATGAACATTTAGGTCATTTTCGTCCTCCCTAGGCTTATTCTTGACCAATTAGGGTTTTTAACAAATCTTGTGCATGCAATAGGTGTATTTGTGTCATTGGATGAACATTTAGGTCATTTTCGTCTTCCCTAGGCTTATTCTTGTCCAATTAGGGTTTTTAAGCAATCTTGTGCATCCAATAAGTTCATTTGTGTCATTGGTTGAACATTTTGGTCATTTTCGTCCTCCCTAGGCTTATTCTTGTCCAATTAGGGTTTTTAACCAATCTTGTGCATCCAATAAGTTCATTTGTGTCATTGGATGAACATTTAGGTCATTTTCGTCCTCCCTAGGCTTATTCTAGTCCAATTAGGGTTTTTAACCAATCTTGTGCATCCAATAAGTTCATTTGTGTCATTGGATAAACATTTAGGTCATTTTCGTCCACCCTAGGCTTATTCTTGTCCAATTAGGGTTTTTAACCAATCTTGTGCATCCAATAAGGTCATTTGTGTCATTGGATGAACATTTAGGTCATTTTCGTCCTCCCTAGGCTTATTCTTGTCCAATTAGGGTTTTTAACCAATCTTGTGCATCCAATAAGGTCATTTGTGTCATTGGATGAACATTTAGGTCATTTTCGTCCTCCCTAGGCTTATTGTTGTCCAGTTAGGGATTTTAACTAATCTTGTGCATCCAATAGGTGTGTTTGTGTCATTAGATGAACATTTAGGTCTTTTCCTCCTCCCTAGGCTTATTGTTGTCCAATTAGGGTTTTTAACCAATCTTGTGCATCCAATAGGTGTGTTTGTGTCATTGGATGAACATTTAGGTCATTTTCGTCATCCCTAGTCTTATTCTTGTCCAATTAGGGTTTTAAGCCAATCTTGTGCATCCAATAGGTGTGTTTGTGTCATTTGATGAACATTTAGGTCATTTTCGTCCTCCCAAGGCTTATTCTTATGCAATTAGGGTTTTAAGCAATCTTGTGCATCCAATAAGTTCATTTTTGTCATTGGATTAAGATTTAAGTCATTTTCGTCCTCCCTAGGCTTATTCTTGTCCAATTAGGGTTTTTAACCAATCTTGTGCATCCAATAAGTTCATTTGTGTCATTGGATGAACATTTAGGTCATTTTCGTCCTCCCTAGGCTTATTCTTGTCCAATTAGGGTTTTTAACCAATCTTGTGCATCCAATAAGTTCATTTGTGTCATTGGATGAACATTTAGGTCATTTTCGTCCTCCCAAGGCTTATTCTTGTCCAATTAGGGTTTCTAACCAATCTTGTGCATCCAATAGGTGTGTTTGTGTCAGTGGATGAACATTTAGGTCATTTTCGTCCTCCCTAGGCTTATTCTTGTCCAATTAGGGTTTTTAACCAATCTTGTGCATCCAATAAGTTCATTTGTGTCATTGGATGAACATTTAGGTCATTTTCGTCCTCCCTAGGCTTATTCTGGTCCAATTAGGGTTTTTAACCAATCTTGTGCATCCAATAAGTTCATTTGTGTCATTGGATCAACATTTAGGTCATTTTCTTCCTCCCTAGGCTTATTCTTGTCCAATTAGGGTTTTTAACCAATCTTGAGCATCCAATAAGTTCATTTGTGACATTGGATGAACATTTAGGTCATTTTCGTCCTCCCTAGGCTTATTCTTGTCCAATTAGGGTTTTTAACCAATCTTGTGCATCCAATAAGTTCATTTGTGTCATTGGATGAACATTTAGGTCATTTTCGTCCTCCCTAGGCTTATTCTTGTACAATTAGGGTTTTTAACCAATCTTGTGCATCCAATAAGTTCATTTGTGTCATCGGATGAACATTTAGGTCATTTTCGTCCTCCCTAGGCTTATTCTTGTCCAATTAGGGGTTTTAGCCAATCTTGTGCAACCAATTAGTTCATATGTCTCATTGGATGAACATTTAGGTCATTTTCGTCCTCCCTAGGCTTATTCTTGTCCAATTAGGGGTTTTAGACAATCTTGTGCAACCAATAAGTTCATTTGTGTCATTGGAGGAACATTTATGACACTTTCGTCCTCCCTAGGCTTATTCTTGTCCAATTAGGATTTTTAACCAATCTTGTGCATCCAATAGGTGTTTGTGTCATTGGAGGAACATTTAAGTCATTTTCGTCCTCCCTAGTCTTATTCTTGTCCAATTAGCGTTTTTATGCAATCTTTTGCATCCAATAGGTGTGTTTGTGTCATTGGACGAACATTTAGGACATTTTCGTCGTCCCTAGGCTTATTCTTGTCCAATTAGGGTTTTTAACCAATCTTGTGCATCCAATAAGTTCATTTGTGTCATTGGATGAACATTTAGGTCATTTTCGTCCTCCCTAGGCTTATTCTTGTCCAATTAGGGTTTTTAACCAATCTTGTGCATCCAATAAGTTCATTTGTGTCATTGGATGAACATTTAGGTCATTTTCGTCCTCCCTAGGCTTATTCTTGTCCAATTAGGGTTTTTAACCAATCTTGTGCATCCAATAAGTTCATTTGTGTCATTGGATGAACATTTAGGTCATTTTCGTCCTCCCTAGGCTTATTCTTGTCCAATTAGGGTTTTAAAGCAATCTTGTGCATCCAATAAGTTCAGTTGTGTCATTGGATGAACATTTAGGTCATTTTCGTCCTCCCTAGGCTTATTCTTGTCCAATTAGGGTTTTTAACCAATCTTGTGCATCCAATAGGTGTATTTGTGTCATTGGATGAACATTTAGGTCATTTTCATCCTCCCTAGGTTTATTCTTGTCCAATTAGGGTTTTTAAGCAATCTTGTGCATCCAATAAGTTCATTTGTGTCATTGGATGAACATTTAGGTCATTTTCGTCCTCCCTAGGCTTATTCTTGTCCAATTAAGGTTTTTAACCAATCTTGGGCATCCAATAGGTGTGTTTGTGTCATTGGATGATCATTTAGGTCATTTTCGTCCTCCGTAGGCTTATTCTTGTCCAATTAGGGTTTTTAACCAATCTTGTGCATCCAATAAGTTCATTTGTGTCATTGGATAAACATTTAGGTCATTTTCGTCCACCCTAGGCTTATTCTTGTCCAATTAGGGTTTTTAACCAATCTTGTGCATCCAATAAGTTGATTTGTGTCATTGGATGAACATTTAGGTCATTTTCGTCCTCCCTAGGCTTATTCTTGTCCAATTACGGTTTTTAAGCAATCATGTGAATCCAATAAGTTCATTTGTTTCATTGGATGAACATTTAGGTCATTTTCGTCCTCCCTAGGCTTATTCTTGTTCAATTAGGGTTTCTAAACAATCTTGTGCATCCAATAGGTGTGTTTGTGTCATTGGATGAACATTTAGGTCATTTTCGTCCTCCCTAGTCTTATTCTTGTCCAATTAGGGTTTTAAGCAATCTTGTGCATCCAATAAGTTCATTTGTGTCATTGGATGAACATTTAGGTTGTTTTCGTCCTCCCTAGGCTTAGTTTTGTGCAATTAGGGTTTTTAACCAATCTTGTGCATCCAATAGGTGTGTTTGTGTCATTGGATGAACATTTAGGTCATTTTCGTCCTCCCTAGGCTTATTCTTGTCCAATTAGGGTTTTTAAGCAATCTTGTGCATCCAATAAGTTCATTTGTGTCATTGGATGAACATTTAGGTCATTTTCGTCCTCCCTAGGCTTATTCTTGTCCAATTAGGGTTTTTAACCAATCTTGTGCATCCAATAGGTGTGTTTGTGTCATTGGATGAACATTTAGGTCATTTTCGTCCTCCCTAGGCTTATTCTTGTCTAATTAGGGTTTTTACGCAATCTTGTGCATCCAGTAAGTTCATTTGTGTCATTGGATGAACATTTAGGTCATTTTCGTCCTCCCTAGGCTTATTCTTGTCCAATTAGGGTTTTTAACCAATCTTGTGCATCCAATAGGTGTGTTTGTGTCATTGGATGAACATTTAGGTCATTTTCGTCCTCCCTAGGCTTATTCTTGACCAATTAGGGTTTTTAACAAATCTTGTGCATCCAATAGGTGTATTTGTCTCATTGGATGAACATTTAGGTCATTTTCGTCTTCCCTAGGCTTATTCTTGTCCAATTAGGGTTTTTAAGCAATCTTGTGCATCCAATAAGTTCATTTGTGTCATTGGTTGAACATTTTGGTCATTTTCGTCCTCCCAAGGCTTATTCTTGTCCAATTAGGGTTTTTAACCAATCTTGTGCATCCAATAGGTGTGTTTGTGTCATTGGATGAACATTTAGGTCATTTTTGTCCTCCATAGGCTTATTCTTGTCCAATTACTGTTTTTAACCAATCTTGTGCATCCAATAACTTCATTTGTGTCATTGGATAAACATTTAGGTCATTTTCGTCCACCCTAGTCTTATTCTTGTCCAATTAGGGTTTTTAACCAATCTTGTGCATCCAATAGGTGTGTTTGTGTCATTGGATGAACATTTAGGTCATTTTCGTCCTCCCTAGGCTTATTCTTGTCCAATTAGGGTTTTTAACCAATCTTGTGCATCCAATAAGTTCATTTGTGTCATTGGATAAACATTTAGGTCATTTTCGTCCACCCTAGGCTTATTCTTGTCCAATTAGGGTTTTTAACCAATCTTGTGCATCCAATAAGTTCATTTGAGTCATTGGATGAACATTTAGGTCATTTTCGTCCTCCCTAGGCTTATTCTTGTCCAATTACGGTTTTTAAGCAATCTTGTGAATCCAATAAGTTCATTTGTTTCATTGGATGAACATTTAGGTCATTTTCGTCCTCCCTAGGCTTATTCTTGTTCAATTAGGGTTTCTAAACAATCTTGTGCATCCAATAGGTGTGTTTGTGTCATTGGATGAACATTTAGGTCATTTTCGTCCTCCCTAGTCTTATTCTTGTCCAATTAGGGTTTTAAGCAATCTTGTGCATCCAATAAGTTCATTTGTGTCATTGGATGAACATTTAGGTCATTTTCGTCTTCCCTAGGATTATTTTTGTGCAATTAGGGTTTTTAACCAATCTTGTGCATCCAATAAGTTCATTTGTGTCGTTGGATGAATATTTAGGTCATTTTCGTCGTCCCTAGGCATATTCTTGTCCAATTAGGGTTTTTAACCAATCTTGTGCATCCAATAGGTGTATTTGTGTCATTAGATGAACATTTAGGTCATTTTCGTCCTCCCTAGGCTTATTCTTGTCCAATTACGGTTTTTAAGCAATCATGTGAATCCAATAAGTTCATTTGTTTCATTGGATGAACATTTGGGTCATTTTCGTCCTCCCTAGGCTTATTCTTGTTCAATTAGGGTTTCTAAACAATCTTGTGCATCCAATAGGTGTGTTTGTGTCATTGGATGAACATTTAGGTCATTTTCGTCCTCCCTAGTCTTATTCTTGTCCAATTAGGGTTTTAAGCAATCTTGTGCATCCAATAAGTTCATTTGTGTCATTGGATGAACATTTAGGTCATTTTCGTCTTCCCTAGGATTATTTTTGTGCAATTAGGGTTTTTAACCAATCTTGTGCATCCAATAGGTGGGTTTGTGTCATTGGTTGAACATTTATGTCATTTTCGTCCTCCCTAGGCTTATTCTTGTCCAATTAGGGTTTTTAACCAATCTTGTGCATCCAATAGGTGTGTTTGTGTCATTGGATGAACATTTAGGTCATTTTCGTCCTCCCTAGGCTTATTCTTGTCCAATTAGGGTTTTTAACCAATCTTGTGCATCCAATAAGTTCCTTTGTGTCATTGGTTTAACATTTAGGTCATTTTCGTCCTCCCTAGGCTTATTCTTGTCCAATTAGGGTTTTTAACCAATCTTGTGCATCCAATAAGTTCATTTGTGTCATTGGATTAACATTTAGGTCATTTTCGTCCTCCCTAGGCTTATTCTTGTCCAATTAGGGTTTTTAACCAATTTTGTGCATCCAATAGGTGTGTATGTTTCATTGGATGAACATTTAGGTCATTTTCGTCCTCCCTAGGCTTATTCTTGTCCAATTAGGGTTTTTAACCAATCTTGTGCATCCAATAAGTTCATTTGTGTCATTGGATGAACATTTAGGTCATTTTCGTCCTCCCTAGGCTTATTCTTGTCCAATTAGGGTTTTTAACCAATCTTGTGCATCCAATAGGTGTGTTTGTGTCATTGGATGAACATTTAGGTCATTTTCGTCCTCCCTAGGCTTATTCTTCTGCAATTAGGGGTTTTAACCAATCTTGTGCATCCAATAAGTTCATTTGTGTTATTGGATAAACATTTAGGTCATTTTCGTCCTCCCTAGGCTTATTCTTGTCCAATTAGGGTTTTTAACCAATCTTGTGCATCCAATAGGTGTGTTTGTGTCATTGGATGAACATTTAGGTCATTTTCGTCCTCCCTAGGCTTATTCTTGTCCAATTAGGCTTTCTAACCAATCTTGTGCATCCAATAGGTGTGTTTGTGTCATTGGATGAACATTTAGGTCATTTTCGTCCTCCCTAGGCTTATTCTTGTCCAATTAGGGTTTTTAACCAATCTTGTGCATCCAATAAGTTCATTTGTGTCATTGGATAAACATTTAGGTAATTTTGTCCACCCTAGGCTTATTCTTGTCCAATTAGGGTTTTTAACCAATCTTGTGCATCCAATAAGTTGATTTGTGTCATTGGATGAACATTTAGGTCATTTTCGTCCTCCCTAGGCTTATTCTTGTCCAATTACGGTTTTTAAGCAATCATGTGAATCCAATAAGTTCATTAGTTTCATTGGATGAACATTTAGGTCATTTTCGTCCTCCCTAGGCTTATTCTTGTCCAATTAGGGTTTCTAAACAATCTTGTGCATCCAATAGGTGTGTTTGTGTCATTGGATGAACATTTAGGTCATTTTCGTCCTCCCTAGGCTTATTCTTGTCCAATTAGGGTTTTAACCAATCTTGTGTATCCAATTGGTGTGTTTGTGTCATTGGATGAACATTTAGGTCATTTTTGTCCCCCCTAGGCTTATTCTTGTCCAATTACGGTTTTTAACCAATCATGTGAATCCAATAAGTTCATTTGTTTCATTGGATGAATATTTAGGTCATTTTCGTCCTCCCTAGGCTTATTCTTGTTCAATTAGGGTTTCTAAACAATCTTGTGTATCCAATTGGTGTGTTTGTGTCATTGGATGAACATTTAGGTCATTTTTGTCCCCCCTAGGCTTATTCTTGTCCAATTACGGTTTTTAACCAATCTTGTGCATCCAATAAGTTCATTTGTGTCATTGGATGAACATTTAGGTCATTTTCGTCCTCCCTAGGCTTATTCTTGTCCAATTAGGGTTTTTAACCGATCTTGTGCATCCAATAGGTGTGTTTGTGTCATTGGATGAACATTTAGGTCATTTTTGTCCTCCCTATGCTTATTCTTGTCCAATTACGGTTTTTAACCAATCTTGTGCATCCAATAAGTTCATTTGTGTCATTGGATAAACATTTAGGTCATTTTCGTTCACCCTAGGCTTATTCTTGTCCAATTAGGGTTTTTAAGCAATCTTGTGCATCCAATAAGTTCATTTGTGTCATTGGATGAACATTTAGGTCATTTTCGTCCTCCCTAGGCTTATTCTTGTCCAATTAGGGTTTTTAACCAATCTTGTGGATCCAATTGGTGTGTTTGTGTCATTGGATGAACATTTAGGTCATTTTCGTCCTACCTAGGCTTATTCTTGTCCAATTAGGGTTTCTAACCAATCTTGTGCATCCAATAGGTGTATTTGTGTCATTGGATGAACATTTAGGACATTTTCGTCCTCCCTAGGCTTATTCTTGTCCAATTACGGTTTTTAACCAATCTTGTGCATCCAATAAGTTCATTTATGTCATTGGATGAACATTTAGGTCATTTTTGTCCACCCTAGGCTTATTCTTGTCCAATTAGGGTTTTTAACCAAGCTTGTGCATCCAATAAGTTCATTTGTGTCATTGGATGAACATTTAGGTCACTTTCGTCCTCCCAAGGCTTATTGTTGTCCAATTAGGGTTTTTAACCAATCTTGTGCATCCAATAGGTGTGTTTGTGTCATTGGATGAACATTTAGGTCATTTTCGTCCTCCCTAGTATTATTCTTGTCCAATTAGGGTTTTAAGCAATCTTGTGCATCCAATAAGTTCATTTGTGTCATTGGATGAACATTTAGGTTATTTTCGTCCTCACTAGGCTTAGTTTTGTGCAATTAGGGTTTTTAACCAATCTTGTGCATCCAATAGGTGTGTTTGTGTCATTGGATGAACATTTAGGTCATTTTCGTCCTCCCTAGGCTTATTCTTGTCCAATTAGGGTTTTTAACCAATCTTGTGCATCCAATAAGTTCATTTGTGTCATTGGATAAGCATTTAGGTCATTTTCGTCCACCCTAGGCTTATTCTTGTCCAATTAGGGTTTTTAACCAATCTTGTGCATCCAATAAGTTCATTTGTGTCATTGGATGAACATTTAGGTCATTTTCGTCCTCCCAAGGCTTATTCTTGTCCAATTAGGGTTTTTAACCAATCTTGTGCATCCAATAAGTTCATTTGTGTCATTGGATGAACATTTAGGTCATTTTCATCCTCCTTAGGCTTATTCTTGTCCAATTAGGGTTTTTAACCAATCTTGTGCATCCAATAAGTTCATTTGTGTCATTGGATAAACTTTTAGGTCATTTTCGTCCACCCTAGGCTTATTCTTGTCTAATTAGGGTTTTTAACCAATCTTGTGCATCCAATAAGTTCATTTGTGTCATTGGATGAACATTTAGGTCATTTTCGTCCTCCCAAGGCTTATTCTTGTCCAATTAGGGTTTTTAACCAATCTTGTGCATCCAATAAGTTCATTTGTGTCATTGGATGAACATTTAGGTCATTTTCGTCCTCCCTAGGCTTATTCTTGTCCAATTAGGGTTTCTAACCAATCTTGTGCATCCAATAAGTTCATTTGTGTCATTGGATGAACATTTAGGTCATTTTCGTCCTCCCTAGGCTTATTCTTGTCCAATTAGGATTTTTAAGCAATCTTGTGCATCCAATAAGTTCATTTGTGTCATTGGATAAATATTTAGGTCATTTTCGTCCTCCCTAGGCTTATTCTTGTTCAATTAGGGTTTCTAACCAATCTTGTGCATCTAATAGGTGTGTTTGTGTCATTGGATGAACATTTAGGTCATTTTCGTCCTCCCTAGGCTTATTCTTGTCTAATTAGGGTTTTTAGGCAATCTTGTGCATCCAATAAGTTCATTTGTGTCATTGGATGAACAATTAGGTCATTTTCGTCCTCCCTAGGCTTATTCTTGTTCAATTAGGGTTTCTCACCAAACTTGTGCATCCAATAGGTGTGTTTGTGTCATTGGATGAACATTTAGGTCATTTTCGTCCTCCCTAGTCTTATTCTTGTCCAATTAGGGTTTTAAGCAATCTTGTGCATCCAATAAGTTCATTTGTGTCATTTGATGAACATTTAGGTTATTTTCGTCCTCACTAGGCTTAGTTTTGTGCAATTAGGGTTTTTAACCAATCTTGTGCATCCAATAGGTGTGTTTGTGTCATTAGATGAACATTTAGGTCATTTTCATCCTCCCTAGGCTTATTGTTGTCCAATTAGGGTTTTTAACCAATCTTGTGCATCCAATAGGTGTGTTTGTGTCATTGGATGAACATTTAGGTCATTTTCGTCCTCCCTAGTCTTATTCTTGTCCAATTAGGGTTTTAAGCAATCTTGTGCATCCAATAAGTTCATTTGTGTCATTGGATTAAGATTTAAGTCATTTTCGTCCTCCCTAGGCTTATTCTTGTTCAATTAGGGTTTCGAACCAATCTTGTGCATCCAATAGGTGTGTTTGTGTCATTGGATGAACATTTAGGTCATTTTCGTCCACCCTAGTCTTATTCTTGTCCAATTAGGGTTTTAAGCAATCTTGTGCATCCAATAAGTTCATTTGTGTCATTGGATGAACATTTAGGTCATTTTCGTCCTCCCTAGGCTTATTCTTGTCCAATTAGGATTTTTAACCAATCTTGTGCATCCAATAAGTTCATTTGTGTCATTGGATGAACATTTAGCTCATTTTCGTCCTCCCTAGGCTTATTCTTGTCCAATTAGGGTTTCTAACCAATCTTGTGCATCCAATAAGTTCATTTGTGTCATTGGATGAACATTTAGGTCATTTTCGTCCTCCCTAGGCTTATTCTTGTCCAATTAGGGTTTTTAACCAATCTTATGCATCCAATAGGTGTGTTTGTGTCATTGGATGAACATTTAGGTCATTTTCGTCCTCCCTAGGCTTATTCTTGTCCAATTAGGGTTTTTAAGCAATCTTGTGCATCCAATAAGTTCATTTGTGTCATTGGATAAACATATAGGTCATTTTCGTCCTCTCTAGGCATATTCTTGTCCAATTATGGTTTTTAACCAATCTTGTGCATCCAATAAGTTCATTTGTGTCATTGGATAAACATTTAGGTCATTTTCGTCCACCCTAGGCTTATTCTTGTCCAATTAGGGTTTTTAACCAATCTTGTGCATCCAATAGGTGTATTTTTGTCATTGGATGAACATTTAGGTCATTTTCGTCCTCCCTAGGCTTATTCTTGTCCAATTAGGGTTTTTAACCAATCTTGTGCATCCAATAGGTGTATTTGTGTCATTGGATGAACATTTAGGTCATTTTCGTCTTCCCTAGGCTTATTCTTGTCCAATTAGGGTTTTTAAGCAATCTTGTGCATCCAATAAGTTCATTTGTGTCATTGGTTGAAAATTTTGGTCATTTTCGTACTCCCTAGGCTTATTCTTGTCCAATTAGGGTTTTTAACCAATCTTGTTCATCCAATAAGTTCATTTGTGTCATTGGATGAACATTTAGGTCATTTTCGTCCTCCCTAGGCTTATTCTTGTCCAATTTGGGTTTTTAACCAATCTTGTGCATCCAATAGGTGTGTTTGTGTCATTGGATGAACATTTAGGTCATTTTTGTCCTCCCTAGGCTTATTCTTGTCCAATTACTGTTTTTAACCAATCTTGTGCATCCAATAACTTCATTTGTGTCATTGGATAAACATTTAGGTCATTTTCGTCCACCCTAGTCTTATTCTTGTCCAATTAGGGTTTTTAACCAATCTTGTGCATCCAATAGGTGTGTTTGTGTCATTGGATGAACATTTAGGTCATTTTCGTCCTCCCTAGGCTTATTCTTGTCCAATTAGGGTTTTTAACCAATCTTGTGCATCCAATAAGTTCATTTGTGTCATTGGATAAACATTTAGGTCATTTTCGTCCACCCTAGGCTTATTCTTGTCCAATTAGGGTTTTTAACCAATCTTGTGCATCCAATAAGTTCATTTGAGTCATTGGATGAACATTTAGGTCATTTTCGTCCTCCCTAGGCTTATTCTTGTCCAATTACGGTTTTTAAGCAATCTTGTGAATCCAATAAGTTCATTTGTTTCATTGGATGAACATTTAGGTCATTTTCGTCCTCCCTAGGCTTATTCTTGTTCAATTAGGGTTTCTAAACAATCTTGTGCATCCAATAGGTGTGTTTGTGTCATTGGATGAACATTTAGGTCATTTTCGTCCTCCCTAGTCTTATTCTTGTCCAATTAGGGTTTTAAGCAATCTTGTGCATCCAATAAGTTCATTTGTGTCATTGGATGAACATTTAGGTTGTTTTCGTCCTCACTAGGCTTAGTTTTGTGCAATTATGGTTTTTAACAAATCTTGTGCATCCAATAGGTGTGTTTGTGTCATTGGATGAACATTTAGGTCATTTTCGTCCTCCCTAGTCTTATTCTTGTCCAATTAGGGTTTTAAGCAATCTTGTGCATCCAATAAGTTCATTTGTGTCATTGGATGAACATTTAGGTTATTTTCGTCCTCACTAGGCTTAGTTTTGTGTAATTAGGGTTTTTAACCTATCTTGTGCATCCAATAGGTGTGTTTGTGTCATTAGATGAACATTTAGGTCATTTTCATCCTCCCAAGGCTTATTGTTGTCCAATTATGGTTTTTAACCAATCTTGTGCATCCAATAGGTGTGTTTGTGTCATTGGATGAACATTTAGGTCATTTTCGTCCTCCTTAGTCTTATTCTTGTCCAATTAGGGTTTTAAGCAATCTTGTGCATCCAATAAGTTCATTTGAGTCATTGGATTAAGATTTAAGTCATTTTCGTCCTCCGTAGGCTTATTCTTGTTCAATTAGGGTTTCTAACAAATCTTGTGCATCCAATAAGTTCATTTGTGTCATTGGATGAACATTTAGGTCATTTTCGTCCTCCCTAGGCTTATTCTTGTCCAATTAGGGTTTTAAGCAATCTTGTGCATCCAATAATTTCATTTATGTCATTGGATGAACATTTAGGTCATTTTCGTCCTCCTTAGGCTTATTCTTGTCCAATTAGGATTTTTAACCAATCGTGTGCATCCAATAAGTTCATTTGTGTCATTGGATGAACATTTAGGTCATTTTCGTCCTCCCTAGGCTTATTCTTGTCCAATTAGGGTTTCTAACCAATCTTGTGCATCCAATAAGTTCATTTGTGTCATTGGATGAACATTTAGGTCATTTTCGTCCTCCCTAGGCTTATTCTTGTCCAATTAGGGTTTTTAACCAATCTTGTGCATCCAATAGGTGTGTTTGTGTCATTGGATGAACATTTAGGTCATTTTCGTCCTCCCTAGGCTTATTCTTGACCAATTAGGGTTTTTAACAAATCTTGTGCATGCAATAGGTGTATTTGTGTCATTGGATGAACATTTAGGTCATTTTCGTCTTCCCTAGGCTTATTCTTGTCCAATTAGGGTTTTTAAGCAATCTTTTGCATCCAATAAGTTCATTTGTGTCATTGGTTGAACATTTTGGTCATTTTCGTCCTCCCTAGGCTTATTCTTGTCCAA
The DNA here is from genome assembly GCA_037974775.1 of Cicer pinnatifidum. Taxonomy (NCBI): domain Eukaryota; kingdom Viridiplantae; phylum Streptophyta; class Magnoliopsida; order Fabales; family Fabaceae; genus Cicer; species Cicer pinnatifidum. The sequence continues at coordinate 17,989 of JBBPBR010000555.1, read as the reverse complement.
TTAGGGTTTTTATCCAATCTTGTGCATCCAATAAGTTCATTTGTGTCATTGGATGAACATTTAGGTCATTTTCGTCCTCCCTAGGCTTATTCTTGTCCAATTAGGGTTTTTAACCAATCTTGTGCATCCAATAGGTGTGTTTGTGTCATTGGATGAACATTTAGGTCATTTTTGTCCTCCCTAGGCTTATTCTTGTCGAATTACTGTTTTTAACCAATCTTGTGCATCCAATAACTTCATTTGTGTCATTGGATAAACATTTAGGTCATTTTCGTCCACCCTAGTCTTATTCTTGTCCAATTAGGGTTTTTAACCAATCTTGTGCATCCAATAGGTGTGTTTGTGTCATTGAATGAACATTTAGGTCATTTTCGTCCTCCCTAGGCTTATTTTTGTCCAATTAGGGTTTCTAACCAATCTTGTGCATCCAATAGGTGTATTTGTGTCATTGGATGAACATTTAGGTCATTTTCGTCCTC
>JBBPBR010000555.1:0-16781 GCA_037974775.1 Cicer pinnatifidum | reverse complement strand
GCTTATTCTTGTCCAATTACGGTTTTTAACCAATCATGTGAATCCAATAAGTTCATTTGTTTCATTGGATGAATATTTAGGTCATTTTCGTCCTCCCTAGGCTTATTCTTGTTCAATTAGGGTTTCTAAACAATCTTGTGTATCCAATTGGTGTGTTTGTGTCATTGGATGAACATTTAGGTCATTTTTGTCCTCCCTAGGCTTATTCTTGTCCAATTACGGTTTTTAACCAATCTTGTGCATCCAATAAGTTCATTTGTGTCATTGGATAAACATTTAGGTCATTTTTGTCCACCCTAGGCTTATTCTTGTCCAATTAGGGTTTTTAAGCAATCTTGTGCATCCAATAAGTTCATTTGTGTCATTGGATGAACATTTAGGTCATTTTCGTCCTCCCTAGGCTTATTCTTGTCCAATTAGGGTTTCTAACCAATCTTGTGCTTCCAATAAGTTCATTTGTGTCATTGGATGAACATTTAGGTCATTTTCGCCCTCCCTAGGCTTATTCTTGTCCAATTAGGGTTTTTAACCAATCTTGTGCATCCAATAGGTGTGTTTGTGTCATTGGATGAACATTTAGGTCATTTTCGTCCTCCCTAGGGTTATTCTTGTCTAATTAGGGTTATTAAGCAATCTTGTGCATCCAATAAGTTCATTTGTGTAATTGGATGAACATTTAGGTCATTTTCGTCCACCCTAGGCTTATTCTTGTCCAATTAGGGTTTTTAAGCAATCTTGTGCATCCAATAAGTTCATTTGTGTCATTGGATGAACATTTAGGTCATTTTCGTCCTCCCTAGGCTTATTGTTGTCCAATTAGGGTTTTTAACCAATCTTGTGGATCCAATTGGTGTGTTTGTGTCATTGGATGAACATTTAGGTCATTTTCGTCCTACCTGGGCTTATTCTTGTCCAACTAGGGTTTCTAACCAATCTTGTGCATCCAATAGGTGTATTTGTGTCATTGGATGAACATTTAGGACATTTTCGTCCTCCCTATGCTTATTCTTGTCCAATTAGGGTTTTTAAGCAATCTTGTGCATCCAATAAGTTCATTTGTGTCATTGGATGAACATTTAGGTCATTTTCGTCCTCCCTAGGCTTATTCTTGTCCAATTAGGGTTTTTAACCAATCTTGTGCATCCAATAGGTGTATTTGTGTCGTTGGATGAACATTTAGGTCATTTTCGTCCTCCCTAGGCTTATTCTTGTCCAATTAGGGTTTTAAGCAATCTTGTGCATCCAATAAGTTCATTTGTGTCATTGGTTGAACATTTAGGTCATTTTCGTCCTCCCTAGGCTTATTCTTGTCCAATTAGGGTTTTTAACCAATCTTGTGCATCCAATAAGTTCATTTGTGTCATTGGATGAACATTTAGGTCATTTTCGTCCTCCCTAGGCTTATTCTTGTCCAATTAGGGTTTTTAACCGATCTTGTGCATCCAATAGGTGTGTTTTTGTCATTGGATGAACATTTAGGTCATTTTTGTCCTCCCTATGCTTATTCTTGTCCAATTACGGTTTTTAACCAATCTTGTGCATCCAATAAGTTCATTTGTGTCATTGGATAAACATTTAGGTCATTTTCGTCCACCCTAGGCTTATTCTTGTCCAATTAGGGTTTTTAAGCAATCTTGTGCATCCAATAAGTTCATTTGTGTCATTGGATGAACATTTAGGTCATTTTCGTACTCCCTTAGCTTATTCTTGTCCAATTAGGGTTTTTAACCAATCTTGTGCATCCAATAAGTTCATTTGTGTCATTGGATGAACATTTAGGTCATTTTCGTCCTCCCTAGGCTTATTCTTGTCCAATTAGGGTTTTTAACCAATCTTGTGCATCCAATAAGTTCATTTGTGTCATTGGATGAACATTTAGGTCATTTTCGTCCTCCCTAGGCTTATTCTTGTCCAATTAGGGTTTCTAACCAATCTTGTGCATCCAATAGGTGTATTTGTGTCATTGGATGAACATTTAGCTCATTTTCGTCCTCCCTAGGCTTATTCTTGTCCAATTAGGGTTTTTAAGCAATCTTGTGCATCCAATAAGTTCATTTGTGTCATTGGATGAACATTTAGGTCATTTTCGTCCTCCCTAGGCTTATTCTTGTCCAATTAGGGTTTTTAACCAATCTTGTGCATCCAATTGGTGTGTTTGTGTCATTGGATGAACATTTAGGTCATTTTCGTCCTACCTAGGCTTATTCTTGTCCAATTAGGGTTTCTAACCAATCTTGTGCATCCAATAGGTGTATTTGTGTCATTGGATGAACATTTAGGACATTTTCGTCCTCCCTAGGCTTATTCTTGTCCAATTACGGTTTTTAACCAATCTTGTGCATCCAATAAGTTCATTTATGTCATTGGATGAACATTTAGGTCATTTTTGTCCACCCTAGGCTTATTCTTGTCCAATTAGGGTTTTTAACCAAGCTTGTGCATCCAATAAGTTCATTTGTGTCATTGGATGAACATTTAGGTCACTTTCGTCCTCCCAAGGCTTATTGTTGTCCAATTAGGGTTTTTAACCAATCTTGTGCATCCAATAGGTGTGTTTGTGTCATTGGATGAACATTTAGGTCATTTTCGTCCTCCCTAGTATTATTCTTGTCCAATTAGGGTTTTAAGCAATCTTGTGCATCCAATAAGTTCATTTGTGTCATTGGATGAACATTTAGGTTATTTTCGTCCTCACTAGGCTTAGTTTTGTGCAATTAGGGTTTTTAACCAATCTTGTGCATCCAATAGGTGTGTTTGTGTCATTGGATGAACATTTAGGTCATTTTCGTCCTCCCTAGGCTTATTCTTGTCCAATTAGGGTTTTTAACCAATCTTGTGCATCCAATAAGTTCATTTGTGTCATTGGATAAGCATTTAGGTCATTTTCGTCCACCCTAGGCTTATTCTTGTCCAATTAGGGTTTTTAACCAATCTTGTGCATCCAATAAGTTGATTTGTGTCATTGGATGAACATTTAGGTCATTTTCGTCCTCCCTAGGCTTATTCTTGTCCAATTACGGTTTTTAAGCAATCATGTGAATCCAATAAGTTCATTAGTTTCATTGGATGAACATTTAGGTCATTTTCGTCCTCCCTAGGCTTATTCTTGTTCAATTAGGGTTTCTAAACAATCTTGTGCATCCAATAGGAGTGTTTGTGTCATTGGATGAACATTTAGGTCATTTTCGTCCTCCCTAGGCTTATTCTTGTCCAATTAGGGTTTTAACCAATCTTGTGTATCCAATTGGTGTGTTTGTGTCATTGGATGAACATTTAGGTCATTTTTGTCCCCCCTAGGCTTATTCTTGTCCAATTACGGTTTTTAACCAATCATGTGAATCCAATAAGTTCATTTGTTTCATTGGATGAATATTTAGGTCATTTTCGTCCTCCCTAGGCTTATTCTTGTTCAATTAGGGTTTCTAAACAATCTTGTGTATCCAATTGGTGTGTTTGTGTCATTGGATGAACATTTAGGTCATTTTTGTCCCCCCTAGGCTTATTCTTGTCCAATTACGGTTTTTAACCAATCTTGTGCATCCAATAAGTTCATTTGTGTCATTGGATGAACATTTAGGTCATTTTCGTCCTCCCTAGGCTTATTCTTGTCCAATTAGGGTTTTTAACCGATCTTGTGCATCCAATAGGTGTGTTTGTGTCATTGGATGAACATTTAGGTCATTTTTGTCCTCCCTATGCTTATTCTTGTCCAATTACGGTTTTTAACCAATCTTGTGCATCCAATAAGTTCATTTGTGTCATTGGATAAACATTTAGGTCATTTTCGTTCACCCTAGGCTTATTCTTGTCCAATTAGGGTTTTTAAGCAATCTTGTGCATCCAATAAGTTCATTTGTGTCATTGGATGAACATTTAGGTCATTTTCGTCCTCCCTAGGCTTATTCTTGTCCAATTAGGGTTTTTAACCAATCTTGTGGATCCAATTGGTGTGTTTGTGTCATTGGATGAACATTTAGGTCATTTTCGTCCTACCTAGGCTTATTCTTGTCCAATTAGGGTTTCTAACCAATCTTGTGCATCCAATAGGTGTATTTGTGTCATTGGATGAACATTTAGGACATTTTCGTCCTCCCTATGCTTATTCTTGTCCAATTAGGGTTTTTAAGCAATCTTGTGCATCCAATAAGTTCATTTGTGTCATTGGATAAACATTTAGGTCATTTTCGTCCACCCTAGGCTTATTCTTGTCCAATTAGGGTTTTTAAGCAATCTTGTGCATCCAATAAGTTCATTTGTGTCATTGGATGAACATTTAGGTCATTTTCGTCCTCCCTAGGCTTATTCTTGTCCAATTAGGGTTTTTAACCAATCTTGTGGATCCAATTGGTGTGTTTGTGTCATTGGATGAACATTTAGGTCATTTTCGTCCTCCCTAGGCTTATTCTTGTCCAATTAGGGTTTTTAACCGATCTTGTGCATCCAATAGGTGTGTTTGTGTCATTGGATGAACATTTAGGTCATTTTTGTCCTCCCTATGCTTATTCTTGTCCAATTACGGTTTTTAACCAATCTTGTGCATCCAATAAGTTCATTTGTGTCATTGGATAAACATTTAGGTCATTTTCGTCCACCCTAGGCTTATTCTTGTCCAATTAGGGTTTTTAAGCAATCTTGTGCATCCAATAAGTTCATTTGTGTCATTGGATGAACATTTAGGTCATTTTCGTCCTCCCTAGGCTTATTCTTGTCCAATTAGGGTTTTTAACCAATCTTGTGGATCCAATTGGTGTGTTTGTGTCATTGGCTGAACATTTAGGTCATTTTCGTCCTACCTAGGCTTATTCTTGTCCAATTAGGGTTTCTAACCAATCTTGTGCATCCAATAGGTGTATTTGTGTCATTGGATGAACATTTAGGACATTTTCGTCCTCCCTATGCTTATTCTTGTCCAATTAGGGTTTTTAAGCAATCTTGTGCATCCAATAAGTTCATTTGTGTCATTGGATGAACATTTAGGTCATTTTCGTCCTCCCTAGGCTTATTCTTGTCCAATTAGGGTTTTTAACCAATCTTGTGCATCCAATAGGTGTATTTGTGTCGTTGGAAGAACATTTAGGTCATTTTCGTCCTCCCTAGGCTTATTCTTGTCCAATTAGGGTTTTAAGCAATCTTGTGCATCCAATAAGTTCATTTGTGTCATTGGTTGAACATTTAGGTCATTTTCGTCCTCCCTAGGCTTATTCTTGTCCAATTAGGGTTTTTAACCAATCTTGTGCATCCAATAAGTTCATTTGTGTCATTGGATGAACATTTAGGTCATTTTCGTCCTCCCTAGGCTTATTCTTTCCCAATTAGGGTTTTCAACCAATCTTGTGCATCCAATAAGATCATTTGTGTCATTGGATGAACATTTAGGTCATTTTCGTCCTCCCTAGGCTTATTCTTGTCGAATTAGGATTTTTAACCAATCTTGTGCATCCAATAACTTCATTTGTGTCATTGGATGAACATTTAGGTCATTTTCGTCCTCCTTAGTCTTATTCTTGTCCAATTAGGGTTTTTATGCAATCTTGTGCATCCAATAGGCGTGTTTGTGTCATTGGAGGAACATTTAGGTCATTTTCGTCCTCCCTAGGCTTGTTCTTGTCCAATTAGGGTTTTTAACCAACCTTGTGCATCCAATAAGTTCATTTGTGTCATTGGTTGAACATTTAGGTCATTTTCGTCCTCCCTAGGCTTATTCTTGTCCAATTAGGGTTTTTAACCAATCTTGTGCATCCAATAAGTTCATTTGTGTCATTGGATGAACATTTAGGTCATTTTCGTCCTCCCTAGGCTTATTCTTGTCCAATTAGGGTTTTCAACCAATCTTGTGCATCCAATAAGATCATTTGTGGCATTGGATGAACATTTAGGTCAATTTCGTCCTCCCTAGGCTTATTCTTGTCGAGTTAGGATTTTTAACCAATCTTGTGCATCCAATAACTTCATTTGTGTCATTGGATGAACATTTAGGTCATTTTCGTCCTCCTTAGTCTTATTCTTGTCCAATTAGGGTTTTTATGCAATCTTGTGCATCCAATAGGCGTGTTTGTGTCATTGGATGAACATTTAGGTCATTTTCGTCCTCCCTAGGCTTATTCTTGTCCAATTAGGGTTTTTAACCAATCTTGTGCATCCAATAAGTTCATTTGTGTCATTGGATTAACATTTAGGTCATTTTCGTCCTTCCTAGGCTTATTCCTTTCCAATTAGGGTTTCTAACCAATCTTGTGCATCCAATAGGTGTGTTTGTGTCATTGGATAAACATTTAGGTCATTTTCGTCCTCCCTAGGCATATTCTTGTCCAATTAGGGTTTTTAACCAATCAAGTGCATCCGATAAGTTCATTTGTGTCATTGGGTGAACATTTAGTTTATTTTTGTCCTCCCTAGGCTTATTCTTGTCCAATTAGGGTTTCTAACCAATCTTGTGCATCCAATAGGTGTGTTTAGTCATTTGATGAACATTTAGGTCATTTTCGTCCTCCCTAGGCTTATTCTTGTCCAATTAGGGTTTTTAACCAATCTTGTGCATCCAATAGGTGTGTTTGTGTCATTGGATGAACATTTAGGTCATTTTCGTCCTCCCTAGGCTTATTCTTGTCCAATTAGGGTTTTTAACCAATCTTTTGCCTCCAATAAGTTCATTTGTGTCATTGGATTAACATTTAGGTCATTTTCGTCCTTCCTAGGCTTATTCTTGTCCAATTAGGGTTTTTAACCAATCTTGTGCATCCAATAAGTTCATTTGTGTCATTGGATTAACATTTAGGTCATTTTCGTCCTCCCTAGGCTTATTGTTGTCCAATTAGGGTTTCTAACCAATCTTGTGCATCCAATAGGTGTGTTTGTGTCATTGGATTAACATTTAGGTCATTTTCGTCCTCCCAAGGCTTATTCTTGTCCAATTAGGGTTTTTAACCAATCTTGTGCATCCAATAAGTTCATTTGTGTCATTGGATGAACATTTAGGTCATTTTCGTCCTCCCTAGGCTTATTCTTGTCCAATTAGGGTTTTTAACCAATCTTGTGCATCCAATAAGTTCATTTGTGTCATTGGATGAACATTTAGGTCATTTTCGTCCTCCCTAGGCTTATTCTTGTTCAATTAGGGTTTCTAACCAATCTTGTGGATCCAATAGGTGTGTTTGTGTCATTGGATGAACATTTAGGTCATTTTCGTCCTCCCTAGTCTTATTCTTGTCCAATTAGGGTTTTAAGCAATCTTGTGCATCCAATAAGTTCATTTGTGTCATTGGATGAACATTTAGGTTATTTTCGTCCTCCCTAGGCTTAGTTTTGTGCAATTAGGATTTTTAACCAATCTTGTGCATCCAATAGGTGTGTTTGTGTCATTAGATGAACATTTAGGTCATTTTCATCCTCCTTAGGCTTATTGTTGTCCAATTAGGGTTTTTAACCAATCTTGTGCATCCAATAGGTGTGTTTGTGTCATTGGATGAACATTTAGGTCATTTTCGTCCTCCCTAGTCTTATTCTTGTCCAATTAGGGTTTTAAGCAATCTTGTGCATCCAATAAGTTCATTTGTGTCATTGGATTAAGATTTAAGTCATTTTCGTCCTCCCTAGGCTTATTCTTGTTCAATTAGGGTTTCTAACCAATCTTGTGCACCCAATAGGTGTGTTTGTGTCATTGGATGAACATTTAGGTCATTTTCGTCCTCCCTAGTATTATTCTTGTCCAATTAGGGTTTTAAGCAATCTTGTGCATCCAATAAGTTCATTTGTGTCATTGGATGAACATTTAGGTTATTTTCGTCCTCACTAGGCTTAGTTTTGTGCAATTAGGGTTTTTAACCAATCTTGTGCATCCAATAGGTGTGTTTGTGTCATTAGATGAACATTTAGGTCATTTTCGTCCTCCCAAGGCTTATTCTTGTCCAATTACGGTTTTTAAGCAATCATGTGAATCCAATAAGTTCATTTGTTTCATTGGATGAACATTTAGGTCATTTTCGTCCTCCCTAGGCTTATTTTTGTCCAATTAGGGTTTTAACCAATCTTGTGTATCCAATTGGTGTGTTTGTGTCATTGGATGAACATTTTGGTCATTTTCGTCCTACCTAGGCTTATTCTTGTCCAATTAGGGTTTTTAACCAATCTTGTGCATCCAATAGGTGTATTTGTGTCGTTGGATGAACATTTAGGTCATTTTCGTCCTCCCTAGGCTTATTCTTGTCCAATTAGGGTTTTTAACCAATCTTGTGCATCCAATAGGTGTATTTGTGTCATTGGATGAACATTTAGGTCATTTTCGTCCTCCCTAGGCTTATTCTTGTCCAATTAGGGTTTTTAAGCAATCTTGTGCATCCAATAAGTTCATTTGTGTCATTGGTTGAACATTTAGGTCATTTTCGTCCTCACTAGGCTTATTCTTGTCCAATTAGGGTTTTTAACCAATCTTGTGCATCCAATAAGTTCATTTGTGTCATTGGATGAACATTTAGGTCATTTTCGTCCTCCCTAGGCTTATTCTTGTCCAATTAAGGTTTTTAACCAATATTGTGCATCCAATAAGTTCATTTGTGTCATTGGATGAACATTTAGGTCATTTTCGTCCTCCCTAGGCTTATTCTTGTCCAATTAGGGTTTTTAACCAATCTTGTGCATCCAATAGGTGTGTTTGTGTCATTGGATGAACATTTAGGTCATTTTCGTCCTCCCTAGGCTTATTCTTGTCCAATTAGGGTTTTTAACCAATCTTGTGCATCCAATAAGTTCATTTGTGTCATTGGATAAACATTTAGGTCATTTTCGTCCACCCTAGGCTTATTCTTGTCCGATTAGGGTTTTTAAGCAATCTTGTGCATCCAAATAAGTTCATTTGTGTCATTGGATAAACATTTAGGTCATTTTCGTCCCCCCTAGGCTTATTCTTGTCCAATTAGGGTTTTTAACCAATCTTGTGCATCCAATAGGTGTGTTTGTGTCATTGGATGAACATTTAGGTCATTTTCGTCCTCCCTAGGCTTATTCTTGTCCAATTAGGGTTTTTAACCAATCTTGTGCATCCAATAAGTTCATTTGTGTCATTGGATAAACATTTAGGTCATTTTCGTCCACCCTAGGCTTATTCTTGTCCAATTAGGGTTTTTAACCAATCTTGTGCATCCAATAAGTTCATTTGTGTCATTGGATGAACATTTAGGTCACTTTCGTCCTCCTAAGGCTTATTGTTGTCCAATTAGGGTTTTTAACCAATCTTGTGCATCCAATAGGTGTGTTTGTGTCATTGGATGAACATTTAGGTCATTTTCGTCCTCCCTAGTATTATTCTTGTCCAATTAGGGTTTTAAGCAATCTTGTGCATCCAATAAGTTCATTTGTGTCATTGGATGAACATTTAGGTTATTTTCGTCCTCACTAGGCTTAGTTTTATGCAATTAGGGTTTTTAACCAATCTTGTGCATCCAATAGGTGTGTTTGTGTCATTAGATGAACATTTAGGTCATTTTCGTCCTCCCTAGGCTTATTCTTGTCCAATTAGGGTTTTTAACCAATCTTGTGCATCCAATAGGTGTATTTGTGTCATTGGATGAACATTTAGGTCATTTTCGTCCTCCCTAGGCTTATTCTTGTCTAATTAGGGTTTTTAAGCAATCTTGTGCATCCAATAGGTGTATTTGTGTTATTGGATGAACATTTAGGTCATTTTCGTCCTCCCTAGGCTTATTCTTGTCCAATTAGGGTTTTTAACCAATCTTGTGCATCCAATAGGTGTGTTTGTGTCATTGGATGAACATTTAGGTCATTTTCGTCCTCCCTAGGCTTATTCTTGTCCAATTAGGGTTTTTAACCAACATTGTGCATCCAATAAGTTCATTTGTGTCATTGGATGAACATTTAGGTCATTTTCGTCCTCCCTAGGCTTATTCTTGTCCAATTAGGGTTTTTAACCAATCTTGTGCATCCAATAAGTTCATTTGTGTCATTGGATGAACATTTAGGTCATTTTCGTCCTCCCTAGTCTTATTCTTGTCCAATTCGGGTTTTTATGCAATCTTATGCATCCAATATGTGTGTTTGTGTCATTGGATGAACATTTAGGTCATTTTCGTCCTCCCTAGGCTTATTCTTGTCCAATTAGTGTTTTTAACCAATCTTGTGCATCCAATAAGTTCATTTGTGTCATTGGATGAACATTTAGGTCATTTTCGTCCTCCCTATGCTTATTCTAGTCCAATTAGGGTTTTTATGCAATCTTGTGCATCCAATAGGTGTGTTTGTGTCATTGGACGAACATTTAGGTCATTTTCGTCATCCCTAGTCTTATTCTAGTCGAATTAGGGTTTTTAACCAATCTTGTGCATCCAATAAGTTCATTTGTGTCATTGGTTGAACATTTACGTCATTTTCGTCCCCCCTAGGCTTATTCTTGTCCAATTAGGGTTTTTAACCAATCTTGTGCATCCAATAAGTTCATTTGTGTCATTGGAGGAACATTTAGGTCATTTTCATCCTCCCTAGTCTTATTCTTGTCCAATTAGGATTTTAAGCAATCTTGTGCATCCAATAAGTGTATTTGTGTCATTGGATGAACATTTAGGTCATTTTCGTTCTCCCTATGCTTATTGTTGTCCAATTAGGGTTTTTAACCAATCTTGTGCATACAATAAGTTCATTGGTGTCATTGGATGAACATTTAGGTCATTTTCGTCCTCCCTAGTCTTATTCTTGTCCAATTAGGGTTTTTATGCAATCTTGTGCATCCAATAGGTGTGTTTGTGTAATTGGACGAACATTTAGGTCATTTTCGTCCTCCCTAGGCTTATTCTTGTCCAATTAGGGTTTTTAACCAATCTTGTGCATCCAATAAGTTCATTTGTGTCATTGGATGAACATTTAGGTCATTTTCGTCCTCCCTAGGCTTATTCTTGTCTAATTAGGGTTTTTATGCAATCTTGTGCATCCAATAGGTGTGTTTGAGTCATTGGACGAACATTTAGGTCATTTTCGTCCTCCCTAGGCTTATTCTTGTCCAATTACGGTTTTTAACCAACCTTGTGCGTCCAATAAGTTCATTTGTGTCATTGATTTAACATTTAGGTCATTTTCGTCCTCCCTAGGCTTATTCTTGTCCAATTAGGGTTTTTAACCAATCTTGTGCATCTAATAAGTTCATTTGTGTCATTGGATGAACATTTAGGTCATTTTCGTCCTCCCTAGGCTTATTCTTGTCCAATTAGGGTTTTTAACCAATCTTGTGCATCCAATAGGTGTGTTTGTATCATTGGATGAACATTTAGGTCATTTTCGTCCTCCCTTGGCGTATGCTTATCCAATTAGGGTTTTTAACCAATCTTGTGCATCCAATAAGTTCATTTGTGTCATTGGATAAACATTTAGGTCATTTTCGTCCACCCTAGGCTTATTCTTGTCCAATTAGGGTTTTTAACCAATCTTGTGCATCCAATAGGTGTGTTTGTGTCATTGGATGAACATTTAGGTCATTTTCGTCCTCCCTAGGCTTATTCTTGTCCAATTAGGGTTTCTAACCAATCTTGTTCATCCAATAGGTATGTTTGTGTCATTGGATGAACATTTAGGTCATTTTCGTCCTCCCTAGGCTTATTCTTGTCCAATTAGGGTTTTTAACCAATCTTGTGCATCCAATAAGTTCATTTGTGTCATTGGATGAACATTTAGGTCATTTTCGTCCTCCCTAGGCTTATTCTTGTCCAGTTAGGGTTTTTAACCAACCTTGTGCATCCAATAAGTTCATTTGTGTCATTGGAGGAACATTTAGGTCATTTTTCGTCCTCCCTAGTCTTATTCTTGTCCAATTCGGGTTTTTATGCAATCTTGTACATCCATTAGGTGTGTTTGTGTCATTGGACGAACATTTAGGTCATTTTCGTCCTCCCTAGGCTTATTCTTGTCCAATTAGGGTTTTTAACCAATCTTGTGCATCCAATAAGTTCATTTGTGTCATTGGATGAACATTTAGGTCATTTTCGTCCTCCCTAGGCTTATTCTTGTCCAATTAGGGTTTTCAACCCATCTTGTGCATCCAATAAGTTCATTTGTGTCATTGGATGAACATTTAGGTCATTTTCGTCCTCCCTAGGCTTATTCTTGTCCAATTAGGGTTTTTAACCAATCTTGTGCATCCAATAAGTTCATTTGTGTCATTGGATGAACATTTAGGTCATTTTCGTCCTCCCTAGGCTTATTCTTGTCCAATTATGGTTTTTTACCAATCTTGTGCATCCAATAAGTTCATTTGTGTCATTGGACGAACATTTAGGTCATTTTCGTCCTCCCTAGGCTTATTCTTGTCCAATTAGGGTTTTTAACCAATCTTGTGCATCCAATAAGTTCATTTGTGTCATTGGATGAACATTTAGGTCATTTTCGTCCTCCCTAGGCTTATTCTGGTCCAATTAGGGTTTTTAACCAATCTTGTGCATCCAATAAGTTCATTTGTGTCATTGGATCAACATTTAGGTCATTTTCTTCCTCCCTAGGCTTATTCTTGTCCAATTAGGGTTTTTAACCAATCTTGAGCATCCAATAAGTTCATTTGTGACATTGGATGAACATTTAGGTCATTTTCGTCCTCCCTAGGCTTATTCTTGTCCAATTAGGGTTTTTAACCAATCTTGTGCATCCAATAAGTTCATTTGTGTCATTGGATGAACATTTAGGTCATTTTCGTCCTCCCTAGGCTTATTCTTGTACAATTAGGGTTTTTAACCAATCTTGTGCATCCAATAAGTTCATTTGTGTCATTGGATGAACATTTAGGTTATTTTCGTCCTCCCTAGGCTTATTCTTGTCCAATTAGGGTTTTTAACCAATCTTGTGCATCCAATAAGTTCATTTGTGTCATTGGATGAACATTTAGGTCATTTTCGTCCTCCCTAGGCTTATTCTTGTCCAATTAGGGTTTTTAACCAATCTTGTGCATCCAATAGGTGTGTTTGTGTCATTGGATGAACATTTAGGTCATTTTCGTCCTCCCTAGGCTTATTCTTTTCCAATTAGGGTTTTAAGCAATCTTGTGCATCCAATAAGTTCATTTGTGTCATTGGATGAATATTTAGGTCATTTTCATCCTCCCTAGGTTTATTCTTGTCCAATTAGGGTTTCTAACCAATCTTGTGCATCCAATTGGTGTGCTTGTGTCATTGGATGAACATTTAGGTCATTTTCGTCCTCCCTAGGCTTATTCTTGTCCAATTAGGGTTTTTAACCAATCTTGTGCATCCAATAAGTTCATTTGTGTCATTGGATGAACATTTAGGTCATTTTCGTCCTCCCTAGGCTTATTCTTGTCCAATTAGGGTTTTTAACCAATCTTGTGCATCCAATAGGTGTGTTTGTGTCATTGGATGAACATTTAGGTCATTTTCGTCCTCCCTAGGCTTATTCTTGTCCAATTAGGGTTTTTAACCAATCTTGTGCATCCAATAAGTTCATTTGTGTCATTGGATTAACATTTAGGTCATTTTCGTCCTTCCTAAGCTTATTCTTGTCCAATTAGGGTTTTTAACCAATCTTGTGCATCCAATAAGTTCATTGGTGTCATTGGATTAACATTTAGGTCATTTTTGTCCTCCCTAGTCTTATTCTTGTCCAACTAGGGTTTTAAGCAATCTTGTTCATCAAATAAGTTCATTCGTGTCATTGGATGAACATTTAGGTCATTTTCGTCCTCCCTAGGCTTATTCTTGTCCAATTAGGGTTTTTAACCAATCTTGTGCATCCAATAGGTGTGTTTGTGTCATTGGATGAACATTTAGGTCATTTTCGTCCTCCCTAGGCTTATTCTTGTCCAACTAAGGTTTTTAACCAATCTTGTGCATCTAATAAGTTCATTTGTGTCATTGGATGAACATTTAGGTCATTTTCGTCCTCCCTAGGCATATTCTTGTCCAATTAGGGTTTTTAACCAATCTTGTGCATCCAATAGGTGTATTTGTGTCATTGGATGAACATTTAGGTCATTTTCGTCCTCCCTAGGCTTATTCTTGTCCAATTAGGGTTTTTAACCAATCTTGTGCATCCAATAGGTGTATTTGTGTCATTGGATGAACATTTAGGTCATTTTCGTCCTCCCTAGGCTTATTCTTGTCCAATTAGGGTTTTTAAGCAATCTTGTGCATCCAATAAGTTCATTTGTGTCACTTGATGAACATTTAGGTCATTTTCGTCCTCCCTATGCTTATTCTTGTCCAATTAGGGTTTTTAACCAATCTTGTGCATCCAATAGGTGTATTAGTGTCATTGGATGAACATTTAGGTCATTTTCGTCCTCCCTAGGCTTATTCTTGTCCAATTAGGGTTTTTAACCAATCTTGTGCATCCAATAGGTGTATTTGTGTCATTGGATGAACATTTAGGTCATTTTCGTCCTCCCTAGGCTTATTCTTGTCCAATTAGGGTTTTTAAGCAATCTTGTGCATCCAATAAGTTCATTTGTGTCATTGGATAAACATTTAGGTCATTTTAATCAACCCTAGGCTTATTCTTGTCCAATTAGGGTTTTTAACCAATCTTGTGCATCCAATAAGTTCATTTGTGTCATTGGATAAACATTTAGGTCATTTTCGTCCACCCTAGGCTTATTCTTGTCCAATTAGGGTTTTTAACCAATCTTGTGCATCCAATAAGTTCATTTGTGTCTTTGGATAAACATTTAGGTCATTTTCGTCCACCCTAGGCTTATTCTTGTCCAATTAGGGTTTTTAACCAATCTTGTGCATCCAATAGGTGTGTTTGTGTCATTGGATGAACATTTAGGTCATTTTCGTCCTCCCTATTCTTATTCTTGCCCAATTAGGATTTTTAACCAATCTTGTGCATCCAATAAGTTCATTTGTGTCATTGGATGAACATTTAGGTCATTTTCGTCCTCCCTAGGCTTATTCTTGTCCAATTAGGGCTTTTAACCAATCTTGTGCATCGAATAGGTGTGTTAGTGTCATTGGATGAACATTTAGGTCATTTACGTCCTCACTAGGCTTATTCTTGTCCAATTAGGGTTTTTAACCAATCTTGTGCATCCAATAAGTTCATTTGTGTCATTGGATAAACATTTAGGTCATTTTCGTCCACCCTAGGCTTATTCTTGTCCAATTAGGGTTTTTAACCAATCTTGTGCATCCAATAGGTGTGTTTGTGTCATTGGATGAACATTTAGGTCATTTTCGTCCTCCCTAGGCTTATTTTTGTCCAATTAGGGTTTCTAACCAATCCTGTACATCCAATAGGTGTATTTGTGTCATTGGATGAACATTTAGGTCATTTTCGTCCTCCCTAGGCTTATTCTTGTCCAATTAGGGTTTTTAACCAATCTTGTGCATCCAATAGGTGTGTTTGTGTCATTGGATGAACATTTAGGTCATTTTCGTCCTCCCTAGGCTTATTCTAGTCCAATTAGGGTTTCTAACCAATCTTGTGCATCCAATAGGTGTGTTTGTGTCATTGGATGAACATTTAGGTCATTTTCGTCCTCCCTAGGCTTATTCTTGTCCAATTAGGGTTTTTAACCAATCTTGTGCTTCCAATAAGTTCATTTGTGTCATTGGATAAACATTTAGGTCATTTTCGTCCACCCTAGGCTTATTCTTGTCCAATTAGGGTTTTTAACCAATCTTGTGCATCCAATAGGTGTGTTTGTGTCATTGGATGAACATTTAGGTCATTTTCGTCCTCCCTAGGCTTATTCTTGTCCAATTAGGGTTTTTAACCAATCTTGTGTATACAATTGGTGTGTTTGTGTCATTGGATGAACATTTAGGTCATTTTTGTCCCCCCAAGGCTTATTCTTGTCCAATTACGGTTTTTAACCAATCTTGTGCATCCAATAAGTTCATTTGTGTCATTGGATGAACATTTAGGTCATTTTCGTCCTCCCTAGGCTTATTCTTGTCCAATTAGGGTTTTTAACCAATCTTGTTCATCCAATAGGTGTGTTTGTGTCATTGGATGAACATTTAGGTCATTTTTGTCCTCCCTAGGCTTATTCTTGTCCAATTACGGTTTTTAACCAATCTTGTGCATCCAATAAGTTCATTTGTGTCATTGGATAAACATTTAGGTCATTTTTGTCCACCCTAGGCTTATTCTTGTCCAATTAGGGTTTTTAAGCAATCTTGTGCATCCAATAAGTTCATTTGTGTCATTGGATGAACATTTAGGTCATTTTCGTCCTCCCTAGGCTTATTCTTGTCCAATTAGGGTTTTTAAGCAATCTTGTGCATCCAATAAGTTCATTTGTGTCATTAAATGAACATTTAGGTCATTTTCTGTTGGTACCAGTAACCTCTGTTAAATGAAAATTATGCGGAAGATTATCTATTTTTAGAGATATGCGCAGCAGTTTAACAAATCGTACATTTATTAAACACAGCATCAGAATAAGGTCCCAAAACTACAATACAAATGAATGCACAAAGTATATGGATCAAAGAATATATTGAGAGATGCACCAGTTACGTTTATTGTTCAAGATATTGATTCACTTACAATCATGCTGGAAACAGTCTTTCATGTAGTATCAAAGTATGCAGAAAGATATTCAAGCATTCAATCAATATCAGACAAATACACACTGCAGAAATTAAAAAAGAGATAAGGGTAAGAAAGATTGTACGCAGTGATTTATACTGGTTCAGCCGTTGTTGAACGACCTACATCCAGTCCCAAGATCAAATCCAATCTTGGCCTTTCCAATAGAATATCTCAGAATCCGTTTACAGATGTTCTAGCTCCTCGCCTATCAATCTAAAACGATTCTTCTTATTCTATTC
>JBBPBR010000554.1:0-14963 GCA_037974775.1 Cicer pinnatifidum | reverse complement strand
ACACCTATTGGATGCACAAGATTGGTTAAAATCCCTAATTGGACAATAATAAGCCTAGGGAGGACGAAAATGACCTAAATGTTCATCCAATGACACAAATGAACTTATTGGATGCACAAGATTGGTTAAAAACCGTAATTGGACAAGAATAAGCCTAGGGAGGACAAAAATGACCTAAATGTTCATCCAATGACACAAATGAACTTATTGGATGCACAAGATTGGTTAAAAACCGTAATTGGACAAGAATAAGCCTAGGGGGGACAAAAATGACCTAAATGTTCATCCAATGACACAAACACACCAATTGTATACACAAGATTGGTTAAAAACCCTAATTGGACAAGAATAAGCCTAGGGAGGACGAAAATGACCTAAATGTTCATCCAATGACACAAACACACCTATTGGATGCACAAGATTGGTTAAAAACCCTAATTGGACAAGAATAAGCCTAGGGTGGACGAAAATGACCTAAATGTTTATCCAATGACACAAATGAACTTATTGGAAGCACAAGATTGGTTAAAAACCCTAATTGGACAAGAATAAGCCTAGGGAGGACGAAAATGACCTAAATGTTCATCCAATGACACAAACACACCTATTGGATGCACAAGATTGGTTAGAAACCCTAATTGGACAAGAATAAGCCTAGGAAGGACGAAAATGACCTAAATGTTAATCCTATGACACAAATGAACTTATTGGATGCACAAGATTGGTTAAAAACCCTAATTGGACAAGAATAAGCCTAGGGAGGACGAAAATGATCTAAATGTTCATCCAATGACACAAATGAACTTATTGGATGCACAAGATTGGTTAAAAACCCTAATTGGACAAGAATAAGCCTAGGGAGGACGAAAATGACCTAAATGTTCATCCAATGACACAAACACACGTGTTGGATGCACAAGATTGGTTAAAAACCCTAATTGGACAAGAATAAGCCTAGGGAGGACGAAAATGACCTAAATGTTCATCCAATGACACAAATGAACTTATTGGATGCACAAGATTGCTTAAAAACCCTAATTGGACAAGAATAAGCCTAGGGAGCACGAAAATGACCTAATTGTTCATCCAATGACACAAATACACCTATTGGATGCAAAAGATTGGTTAGAAACCCTAATTTGACAAGCATAAGCCTAGGGAGGACGAAAATGACCTAAATGTTCATCCAATGACACAAACACACCTATTGGATGCACAAGATTGGTTAAAAACCCTAATTGGACAAGAATAAGCCTAGGGAGGACGAAAATGACCTAAATGTTCATCCAATGACACAAATGAACTTATTGGATGCACAAGATTGGTTAGAAACCCTAATTGGACAAGAATAAGCCTAGGGAGGACGAAAATGACCAAAATGTTCATCCAATGACACAAATGAACTTATTGGATGCACAAGATTGCTTATAAACCCTAATTGGACAAGAATAAGCCTAGGCAGGACGAAAATGACCTAAATGTTCATCCAATGACACAAATGAACTTATTGGATGCACACGATTGCTTAAAAACCCTAATTGGACAAGAATAAGCCTAGGGAGGACGAAAATGACCTAAATGTTCATCCAATGACACAAATACACCTATTGGATGCAAAAGATTGGTTAGAAACCCTAATTTGACAAGAATAAGCCTAGGGAGGACGAAAATGACCTGAATGTTCATCCAATGACACAAACACACCTATTGGATGCACAAGATTGGTTAAAAACCCTAATTGGACAACAATAAGCCTTGGGAGGACGAAAATGACCTAAAT
Organism: Cicer pinnatifidum; assembly: GCA_037974775.1. Taxonomy (NCBI): domain Eukaryota; kingdom Viridiplantae; phylum Streptophyta; class Magnoliopsida; order Fabales; family Fabaceae; genus Cicer; species Cicer pinnatifidum. The sequence goes on along the minus strand of JBBPBR010000554.1, from coordinate 13,183 downwards.
GTTCATCCAATGACACAAATGAACTTATTGGATGCACAAGATTGGTTAAAAACCCTAATTGGACAAGAATAAGCCTAGGGTGGACGAAAATGACCTAAATGTTTATCCAATGACACAAATGAACTTATTGGATGCACAAGATTAGTTAAAAACCCTAATTGGACAAGAATAAGCCTAGGGAGGACGAAAATGACCTAAATGTTCATCCAATGACACAAACACACATATTGGATGCACAAGATTGGTTAAAAACCCTAATTGGACAAGAATAAGCCTAGGGAGGACGAAAATGACCTAAATGTTCATCCAATGACACAAATGAACTTATTGGATGCACAAGATTGCTTAAAAACCCTAATTGGACAAGAATAAGCCTACGGAGGACGAAAATGACCTAAATGTTCATCCAATGACACAAATACACCTATTGGATGCAAAAGATTGGTTAGAAACCCTAATTTGACAAGAATAAGCATAGGGAGGACGAAAATGACCTAAATGTTCATCCAATGACACAAACACACCTATTGGATGCACAAGATTGGTTAAAAACCCTAATTGGACAAGAATAAGCCTAGGGAGGACGAAAATGACCTAAATGTTCATCCAATGACACAAATGAACTTATGGGATGCACAAGATTGCTTAAAAACCCTAATTGGACAAGAATAAGCCTAGGGAGGACGAAAATGACCTAAATGTTCATCCAATGACACAAATACACCTATTGGATGCACAAGATTGGTTAAAAACCCTAATTGGACAAGAATAAGCCTAGGGAGGACGAAAATGACCTAAATGTTCATCCAATGACACAAATGAACTTATTGGATGCACAAGATTGGTTAAAAACCGTAATTGGACAAGAATAAGCCTAGGGGGGACAAAAATGACCTAAATGTTCATCCAATGACACAAACACACCAATTGGATACACAAGATTGGTTAAAAACCGTAATTGGACAAGAATAAGCTTAGGGAGGACCAAAATGACCTAAATGTTCATCCAATGACACAAACACACCTATTGGATGCACAAGATTGGTTAAAAACCCTAATTGGACAAGAATAAGCCTAGGGTGGACGAAAATGACCTAAATGTTTATCCAATGACACAAATGAACTTATTGGATGCACAAGATTGGTTAAAAACCATAATTGGACAAGAATAAGCCTAGGGAGGAAAAAAATGACCTAAATGTTCATCCAATGACACAAACACACCTATTGGATGCACAAGATTGGTTAAAAACCCTAATTGCACAAGAATAAGCCTAGGAAGGACGAAAATGACCAAAATGTTCATCCAATGACACAAACACACCAATTGGATACACAAGATTGGTTAAAACCCTAATTGGACAAAAATAAGCCTAGGGAGGACGAAAATGACCTAAATGTTCATCCAATGACACAAACACACCTATTGGATGCACAAGATTGTTTAGAAACCCTAATTGAACAAGACTAAGCTTAGGGAGGACGAAAATGACCTAAATGTTCATCCAATGAAACAAATGAACTTATTGGATTCACATGATTGCTTAAAAACCGTAATTGGACAAGAATAAGCCTAGGGAGGACGAAAATGACCTAAATGTTCATCTAATGACACAAACACACCTATTGGATGCACAAGATTGGTTAAAAACCCTAATTGCATAAAACTAAGCCTAGTGAGGACGAAAATAACCTAAATGTTCATCCAATGACACAAATGAACTTATTGGATGCACAAGATTGCTTAAAACCCTAATTGGACAAGAATAATACTAGGGAGGACGAAAATGACCTAAATGTTCATCCAATGACACAAACACACCAATTGGATACACAAGATTGGTTAAAACCCTAATTGGACAAAAATAAGCCTAGGGAGGACGAAAATGACCTAAATGTTCATCCAATGAAACAAATGAACTTATTAGATTCACATGATTGCTTAAAAACCGTAATCGGACAAGAATAAGCCTAGGGAGGACGAAAATGACCTAAATGTTCATCTAATGACACAAACACACCCAATGGATGCACAAGATTGGTTAAAAACCCTAATTGCACAAAACTAAGCCTAGTGAGGACGAAAATAACCTAAATGTTCATCCAATGACACAAATGAACTTATTGGATGCACAAGATTGCTTAAAACCCTAATTGGACAAGAATAATACTAGGGAGGACGAAAATGACCTAAATGTTCATCCAATGACACAAACACACCTATTGGATGCACAAGATTGGTTAAAAACCCTAATTGCACAAAACTAAGCCTAGTGAGGACGAAAATAACCTAAATGTTCATCCAATGACACAAATGAACTTATTGGATGCACAAGATTGCTTAAAACCCTAATTGGACAAGAATAATACTAGGGAGGACGAAAATGACCTAAATGTTCATCCAATGACACAAACACACCTATTGGATGCACAAGATTGGTTAAAAACCCTAATTGGACAACAATAAGCCTTGGGAGGACGAAAGTGACCTAAATGTTCATCCAATGACACAAATGAACTTATTGGATGCACAAGCTTGGTTAAAAACCCTAATTGGACAAGAATAAGCCTAGGGTGGACAAAAATGACCTAAATGTTCATCCAATGACATAAATGAACTTATTGGATGCACAAGATTGGTTAAAAACCGTAATTGGACAAGAATAAGCCTAGGGAGGACGAAAATGTCCTAAATGTTCATCCAATGACACAAATACACCTATTGGATGCACAAGATTGGTTAGAAACCCTAATTGGACAAGAATAAGCCTAGGTAGGACGAAAATGACCTAAATGTTCATCCAATGACACAAACACACCAATTGGATCCACAAGATTGGTTAGAAACCCTAATTGGACAAGAATAAGCCTAGAGAGGACGAAAATGACCTAAATGTTCATCCAATGACACAAACACACCTATTGGATGAACAAGATTGGTTAAAAACCCTAATTGGACAAGAATAAGCCTAGGGAGGACGAAAATGACCTAAATGTTCATCCAATGACACAAATGAACTTATTGGATGCACAAGAATGGTTAAAAACTGTAATTGGACAAGAATAAGCCCAAGGGGGACAAAAATGACCTAAATATTCATCCAATGACACAAACACACCAATTGTATACACAAGATTGGTTAAAAACCCTAATTGGACAAGAATAAGCCTAGGGAGGACGAAAATGACCTAAATGTTCATCCAATGACACAAACACACCTATTGGATGCACAAGATTGGTTAAAATCCCTAATTGGACAATAATAAGCCTAGGGAGGACGAAAATGACCTAAATGTTCATCCAATGACACAAATGAACTTATTGGATGCACAAGATTGGTTAAAAACCGTAATTGGACAAGAATAAGCCTAGGGAGGACAAAAATGACCTAAATGTTCATCCAATGACACAAATGAACTTATTGGATGCACAAGATTGGTTAAAAACCGTAATTGGACAAGAATAAGCCTACGGAGGACGAAAATGACCTAAATGTTCATCCAACGACACAAATACACCTATTGGATGCACAAGATTGGTTAAAAACCCTAATTGGACAAGAATAAGCCTAGGGAGGACGAAAATGACCTAAATGTTCATCCAACGACACAAATACACCTATTGGATGCACAAGATTGGTTAAAAACCCTAATTGGACAAGAATAAGCCTATGGAGGACGAAAATGACCTAAATGTTCATCCAATGACACAAATGAACTTATTGGATGAAAAACCCTAATTGGACAAGAATAAGCCTAGGGAGGACGAAAATGTCCTAAATGTTCATCCAATGACACAAATACACCTATTGGATGCACAAGATTGGTTACAAACCCTAATTGGACAAGAATAAGCCTAGGGAGGACGAAAATGACCTAAATGTTCATCCAATGACACAAACACACCTATTGGATGCACAAGATTGGTTAAAATCCCTAATTGGACAATAATAAGCCTAGGGAGGACGAAAATGACCTAAATGTTCATCCAATGACACAAATGAACTTATTGGATGCACAAGATTGGTTAAAAACCGTAATTGGACAAGAATAAGCCTAGGGAGGACGAAAATGACCTAAATGTTCATCCAATGACACAAACACACCTATTGGATGCACAAGATTTGTTAGAAACCCTAATTGGACAAGAATAAGCCTAGGAAGGACGAAAAAGACCTAAATGTTAATCCGATGACACAAATGAACTTATTGGACGCACAAGATTGGTTAAAAACCCTAATTGGACAAGAATAAGCCTAGGGAGGACGAAAATGACCTAAATGTTCATCCAATGACACAAACACACCTATTGGATGCACAAGATTGGTTAGAAACCCTAATTGGACAAGAATAAGCCTAGGGAGGACGAAAATGACCTAAATGTTCGTCCAATAACACAAACACGCCTATTGGATGCACAAGATTGGTTAAAAACCCTAATTGGACAAGAATAAGCCTAGGGTGGACGAAAATGACCTAAATGTTTATCCAATGACACAAATGAACTTATTGGATGCACAAGATTGGTTAAAAACCCTAATTGGACAAGAATAAGCCTAGGGAGGACGAAAATGACCTAAATGTTCATCCAATGACACAAATGAACTTATTGGATGCACAAGATTGCTTAAAAACCCTAATTGGACAAGAATAAGCCTAGGGTGGACGAAAATGACCTAAATGTTTATCCAATGACACAAATGAACTTATTGGAAGCACAAGATTAGTTAAAAACCCTAATTGGACAAGAATAAGCCTAGGGAGGACGAAAATGACCTAAATGTTCATCCAATGACACAAACACACCTATTGGATGCACAAGATTGGTTAAAAACCCTAATTGGACAAGAATAAGCCTAGGGAGGACGAAAATGACCTAAATGTTCATCCAACGACACAAATACACCTATTGGATGCACAACATTGGTTAGAAACGCTAATTGGACAAGAATAAGCCTAGGGAGGACGAAAATGACCTAAATGTTCATCCAATAACACAAATGAACTTATTGGATACACAAGATTGCTTAAAAACCCTAATTAGACAAGAATAAGCCTAGGGAGGACGAAAATGACCTAAATGTTCATCCAATGACACAAATACACCTATTGGATGCACAAGATTGGTTAAAAACCCTAATTGGACAAGAATAAGCCTAGGGAGGACGAAAATGACCTAAATGTTCATCCAATGACACAAATGAACTTATTGGATGCACAAGATTGCTTAAAAACCCTAATTGGACAAGAATAAGCTTAGGGAGGACGAAAATGACCTAAATGTTCATCCAATGACACAAATACACCTATTGGATGCACAAGATTGGTTAGAAACCCTAATTGGACAAGAATAAGCCTAGGGAGGACGAAACTGACCTAAATGTTCATCCAATGACACAAACACTCCTATTGGATGCACAAGATTGGTTAAAAACCCTAATTGGACAAGAATAAGCCTAGGGAGGACGAAAATGACCTAAATGTTCATCCAATGACACAAATGAACTTATTGGATGCACAAGATTGCTTAAAAACCCTAATTGGACAAGAATAAGCCTTGGGAGGACGAAAATGACCTAAATGTTCATCCAATGACACAAATGAACCTCTTGGTTGCACAAGATTGGTTAAAAACCCTAATTGGACAAGAATAATTCTAGGGAGGACGAAAATGACCTAAATGTTCATCCAATGACACAAATGAACTTATTGGACGCACAAGATTGGTTAAAAATCCTAATTGGACAAGAATAAGACTAGGGAGGACGAAAATGACCTAAATGTTCATCCAATGACACAAACACACCTATTGGATGCACAAGATTGGTTAAAAACCCTAATTGGACAAGAATAAGCCTAGGGAGGACGAAAATGACCTAAATGTTCATCCAATGACACAAATGAACTTATTGGATGCACAAGATTGCTTAAAAACCCTAATTGGACAAGAATAAGCCTTGGGAGGACGAAAATGACCTAAATGTTCATCAAATGACACAAACACACCTATTGGATGCACAAGATTGGCTTAAAACCCTAATTGGACAAGAATAATTCTAGGGAGGACGAAAATGACCTAAATGTTCATCCAATGACACAAATGAACTTATTGGACGCACAAGATTGGTTAAAAATCCTAATTGGACAAGAATAAGACTAGGGAGGACGAAAATGACCTAAATGTTCATCCAATGACACAAACACACCTATTGGATGCACAAGATTGGTTAAAAACCCTAATTGGACAAGAATAAGCCTAGGGAGGACGAAAATGACCTAAATGTTCATCCAATGACACAAATGAACTTATTGGATGCACAAGATTGCTTAAAAACCCTAATTGGACAAGAATAAGCCTAGGGTGGGTGAAAATGACCTAAATGTTTATCCAATGACACAAAGGAACTTATTGGATGCACAAGATTGGTTAAAAACCCTAATTGGACAAGAATAAGCCTAGGGAGGACGAAAATGACCTAAATGTTCATCCAATGACACAAACACACCTATTGGATGCACAAGATTGGTTAAAAACCCTAATTGGAAAAGAATAAGCGTAGGGAGGACGAAAATGACCTAAATGTTCATCCAATGACACAAACACACCTATTGGATGCACAAGATTGGTTAAAAACCCTAATTGGACAAGAATAAGCCTAGGGTGGACGAAAATGACCTAAATGTTTATCCAATGACACAAATGAACTTATTGGATGAACAAGATTGGTTAAAAACCGTAATTGGACAAGAATAAGCCTAGGGAGGACAAAAATGACCTAAATGTTCATCCAATGACACAAACACACCTATTGGATGCACAAGATTGGTTAAAAACCCTAATTGGACAAGAATAAGCCTAGGGTGGACGAAAATGACCTAAATGTTTATCCAATGACACAAATGAACTTATTGGATGCACAAGATTGGTTAAAAACCATAATTGGACAAGAATAAGCCTAGGGAGGAAAAAAATGACCTAAATGTTCATCCAATGACACAAACACACCTATTGGATGCACAAGATTGGTTAAAAACCCTAATTGGACAAGAATAAGCCTAGGAAGGACGAAAATGACCAAAATGTTCATCCAATGACACAAACACACCAATTGGATACACAAGATTGGTTAAAACCCTAATTGGACAAAAATAAGCCTAGGGAGGACGAAAATGACCTAAATGTTCATCCAATGACACAAACACACCTATTGGATGCACAAGATTGTTTAGAAACCCTAATTGAACAAGAATAAGCCTAGGGAGGACGAAAATGACCTAAATGTTCATCCAATGAAACAAATGAACTTACTGGACTCACATGATTGCTTAAAAACCGTAATTGGACAAGAATAAGCCTAGGGAGGACGAAAATGACCTAAATGTTCATCTAATGACACAAACACACCTATTGGATGCACAAGATTGGTTAAAAACCCTAATTGCATAAAACTAAGCCTAGTGAGGACGAAAATAACCTAAATGTTCATCCAATGACACAAATGAACTTATTGGATGCACAAGATTGCTTAAACACCCTAATTGGACAAGAATAAGCCTAGGGAGGAAGAAAATGACCTAAATGTTCATCCAATGACACAAATGAACTTATTGGATGCACAAGATTGGTTAAAAACCCTAATTGGACAAGAATAAGCCTAGGGAGGATGAAAATGACCTAAATGTTCATCCAATGACACAAATGAACTTATTGGATGCGCAAGATTGGTTAAAAACCCTAATTGGACAAGAATAAGCCTAGGGAGGACGAAAATGACCTAAATGTTCATCCAATGACACAAATGAACTTATTGGATGCACAAGATTGCTTAAAAACCCTAATTGGACAAGAATAAGCCTAGGGAGGACGAAAATGACCTAAATGTTCATCCAATGACACAAATACAACTATTTGATGCACAAGATTGGTTAGAAACACTAATTGGACAAGAATAAGCCTAGGTAGGACGAAAATGACCTAAATGTTCATCCAATGACACAAACACACCTATTGGATGCACAAGATTGGTTAAAAACCCTAATTGGACAAGAATAAGCCTAGGGAGGACGAAAATGACCTAAATGTTCATCCAATGACACAAATGAACTTATTGGATGCACAAGATTGCTTATAAACCCTAATTGGACAAGAATAAGCCTAAGGAGGACGAAAATGACCTAAATGTTCATCCAATGACACAAACACACCTATTGGATGCACAAGATTGGTTAAAAACCCTAATTGGACAAGAATAAGCCTAGGGAGGACGAAAATGACCTAAATGTTCATCCAATGACACAAATGAACTTATTGGATGCACAAGATTGGTTAAAAACCGTAATTGGACAAGAATAAGCCTAGGGAGGACAAAAATGACCTAAATGTTCATCCAATGACACAAATGAACTTATTGGATGCACAAGAATGGTTAAAAACCGTAATTGGACAAGAATAAGCCTAGGGGGGACAAAAATGACCTAAATGTTCATCCAATGACACAAACACACCAATTGTATACACAAGATTGGTTAAAAACCCTAATTGGACAAGAATAAGCCTAGGGAGGACGAAAATGACCTAAATGTTCATCCAATGACACAAACACACCTATTGGATGCACAAGATTGGTTAAAAACCCTAATTGGACAAGAATAAGCCTAGGGTGGACGAAAATGACCTAAATGTTTATCCAATGACACAAATGAACTTATTGGAAGCACAAGATTGGTTAAAAACCGTAATTGGACAAGAATAAGCCTAGGGAGGACAAAAATGACCTAAATGTTCATCCAATGACACAAACACACCTATTGGATGCACAAGATTGGTTAAAAACCCTAATTGGACAAGAATAAGCCTAGGGTGGACGAAAATGACCTAAATGTTTATCCAATGACACAAATGAACTTATTGGATGCACAAGATTGGTTAAAAACCCTAATTGGAAGAGAATAAGCCTAGGGAGGACGAAAATGACCTAAATGTTCATCCAATGACACAAACACACATATTGGATGCACAAGATTGGTTAAAAACCCTAATTGGACAAGAATAAGCCTAGGGAGGACGAAAATGACCTAAATGTTCATCCAATGACACAAATACACCTATTGGATGCACAAGATTCGTTAGAAACCCTAATTGGACAAGAATAAGCCTAGGGAGGACAAAACTGACCTAAATGTTCATCCAATGACGCAAACACACCTATTGGATGCACAAGATTGGTTAAAAACCCTAATTGGACAAGAATAAGCCTAGGGTGGACGAAAATGACCTAAATGTTTATCCAATGACACAAATGAACTTATTGGATGCACAAGATTGGTTAAAAACCCTAATTGGACAAGAATAAGCCTAGGGAGGACGAAAATGACCTAAATGTTCATCCAATGACACAAATACACCTATTGGATGCACAAGATTGCTTAAAAACCCTAATTGGACAATAATATGCCTAGGGAGGACGAAAATGACCTAAATGTTCATCCAATGACACAAATGAACTTATTGGATGCACAAGATTGCTTAAAAACCCTAATTGGAAAAGAATAAGCCTAGGGAGGACGAAAATGACCTAAATGTTCATCCAATGACACAAATACAACTATTGGATGCACAGGATTGGTTAGAAACCCTAATTGGACATGAATAAGCCTAGGGAGGACGAAAATGACCTAAATGTTCATCCAATGACACAAACACACCTATTGGATGCACAAGATTGGTTAAAAACCCTAATTGGACAAGAATAAGCCTAGGGTGGACGAAAATGACCTAAATGTTTATCCAATGACACAAATGAACTTATTGGATGCACAAGACTGGTTAAAAACCCTAATTGGATAAGCATAAGCCAAGGGAGGACGAAAATGACCTAAATGTTCATCCAATGACACAAACACACCTATTGGATGCACAAGATTGGTTAAAAACCCTAATTGGACAAGAATAAGCCTAGGGAGGACGAAAATGACCTAAATGTTCATCCAATGACACAAATACACCTATTGGATGCACAAGATTGGTTAGAAACTCTAATTGGACAAGAATAAGCCTAGGGAGGACGAAAATGACCTAAATGTTCATCCAATGACACAAACACACCTATTGGATGCACAAGATTGGTTAGAAACCCTAATTGGACAAGAATAAGCCTAGGGAGGACGAAAATGACCAAAATGTTAATCCAATGACACAAATGAACTTATTGGATGCACAAGATTGGTTAAAAACCCTAATTGGACAAGAATAAGCCTAGGGAGGACGAAAATAACCTAAATGTTCTTCCAATGACACAAATGAACTTATTGGATGCACAAGAATGGTTAAAAACCCTAATTGGACAAGAATAAGCCTAGGGAGGACGAAAATGACCTAAATGTTCATCCAATGACACAAACACACCTATTTGATGCACAAGATTGGTTAGAAACCCTAATTGGACAAGAATAAGCCTAGGAAGGACGAAAATGACCTTAATGTTAATCCAATGACACAAATGAACTTATTGGATGCACAAGATTGGTTGAAAACCCTAATTGGACAAGAATAAGCCTAGGGAGGACGAAAATGACCTAAATGTTCATCCAATGACACAAACACACCTATTGGATGCACAAGATTGGTTAAAAACCCTAATTGGACAAGAATAAGCCTAGGGAGGACGAAAATGACCTAAATGTTCATCCAATGACACAAATGAACCTATTGGATGCATAAGATTGGTTAAAAACCCTAATTGGACAAGAATAAGCTTAGGGTGGACGAAAATGACCTAATTGTTCATCCAATGACACAAATGAACTTATTGGAATCACATGATTGGTTAAAAACCCTAATTGGACAAGAATAAGCCTAGGGAGGACGAAAATGACCTAAATGTTAATTCAATGACACAAATGAACTTATTGGATGCACAAGATTGCTTAAAACCCTAGTTGGACAAGAATAAGCCTAGGGAGGACGAAAATGACCTAAATGTTCATTCAATGACACAAACACACCTATTGGGTGCACAAGATTGGTTAAAAACCCTAATTGCACAAGAATAAGCCTAGGGAGGACGAAAATGACCTAAATGTTCATCCAATGACACAAATGAACTTATTGGATGCACAAGATTGGTTAAAAACCCTAATTGGACAAGAATAAGACTAGGGAGGACGAAAATGACCTAAATGTTCATCCAATGACACAAACACACCTATTGGATGCACAAGATTGGTTAGAAACCCTAATTGGACAAGAATAAGCCTAGGGAGGATGAAAATGACCTAAATATTCATCCAATGACACAAATGAACTTATTGGATGCACAAGATTGCTTAAAACCCTAATTGGACAAGAATAAGACTAGGGAGGACGAAAATGACCTAAATGTTAATCCAACGACACAAATGAACTTATTGGATGCACAAGATTGGTTAAAAACCCTAATTGAACAATAATAAGCCTAGGGAGGATGAAATTGACCTAAATGTTCATCCAATGACACAAACACACCTATTGGATGCACAAGATTGGTTAAAAACCCTAATTGGACAAGAATAAGCCAAGGGAGGACGAAAATGACCTAAATGTTAATCCAATACACAAATGAACTAATTGGATGCACAAGATTAGTTAAAAACCCTAACTGGACAAGAATAAGCCTAGGGAGGACGAAAATGACCTAAATGTTCATCCAATGACACAAACACACCTATTGGATGCACAAGATTGGTACAAAACCCTAATTGGACAAGAATAAGCCTAGGGAGGACGAAATGACCTAAATGTTAATCCAATGAAACAAATGAACTTATTGGATGCACAAGATTGGTTAAAAACCCTAATTGGACAAGAATAAGCCTAGGGAGGATGAAAATGACCTAAATATGCATCCAATGACACAAACACACCTATTGGATGCACAAGATTGGTTAAAAACCCTAATTGGACAAGAATAAGCCTAGGGAGGACGAAAATGACCTAAATGTTCATCCAATGACACAAACACACCTATTGGATGCACAAGATTGGTTAAAACCCCTAATTGGACAAGAATAAGCCTAGGGTGGACGAAAATGACCTAAATGTTTATCCAATGACACAAATGAACTTATTGGATGCACAAGATTGGTTAAAAACCGTAATTGGACAAGAATAAGCCTAGGGAGGACAAAAATGACCTAAATGTTCATCCAATGACACAAACACACCTTTTGGATGCACAAGATTGGTTAAAAACCCTAATTGGACAAGAATAAGCCTAGGGTGGACGAAAATGACCTAAATGTTTATCCAATGACACAAATGAACTTATTGGATGCACAAGATTGGTTAAAAACCGTAATTGGACAAGAATAAGCCTAGGGAGGACAAAAATGACCTAAATGTTCATCCAATGACACAAACACACCTATTGGATGCACAAGATTGGTTAAAAACCCTAATTGGACAAGAATAAGCCTAGGAAGGACGAAAATGACCAAAATGTTCATCCAATGACACAAACACACCAATTGGATACACAAGATTGGTTAAAACCCTAATTGGACAAAAATAAGCCTAGGGAGGACGAAAATGACCTAAATGTTCATCCAATGACACAAACACACCTATTGGATGCACAAGATTGTTTAGAAACCCTAATTGAACAAGAATAAGCCTAGGGAGGACGAAAATGACCTAAATGTTCATCCAATGAAACAAATGAACTTATTGGACTCACATGATTGCTTAAAAACCGTAATTGGACAAGAATAAGCCTAGGGAGGACGAAAATGACCTAAATGTTCATCTAATGACACAAACACACCTATTGGATGCACAAGATTGGTTAAAAACCCTAATTGCATAAAACTAAGCCTAGTGAGGACGAAAATAACCTAAATGTTCATCCAATGACACAAATGAACTTATTGGATGCACAAGATTGCTTAAACACCCTAATTGGACAAGAATAAGCCTAGGGAGGAAGAAAATGACCTAAATGTTCATCCAATGACACAAATGAACTTATTGGATGCACAAGATTGGTTAAAAACCCTAATTAGACAAGAATAAGCCTAGGGAGGACGAAAATGACCTAAATGTTCATCCAATGACACAAATACACCTATTGGATGCACAAGATTGGTTAAAAACCCTAATTGGACAAGAATAAGCCTAGGGAGGACGAAAATGACCTAAATGTTCATC
>JBBPBR010000553.1:0-16159 GCA_037974775.1 Cicer pinnatifidum | reverse complement strand
GACAAGAATAAGCCTAGGGAGGACGAAAATGACCTAAATGTTCATCCAATAACACAAATGAACTTATTGGATGCACAAGATTGCTTAAAAACCCTAATTAGACAAGAATAAGCCTAGGGAGGACGAAAATGACCTAAATGTTCATCCAATGACACAAATACACTTATTGGATGCACAAGATTCGTTAGAAACCCTAATTGGACAAGAATAAGCCTAGGGAGGACGAAACTGACCTAAATGTTCATCCAATAACACAAACACACCTATTGGATGCACAAGATTGGTTAAAAACCCTAATTGGACAAGAATAAGCCTAGGGAGGACGAAAATGACCTAAATGTTCATCCAATGACACAAATACACCTATTGGATGCACAAGATTCGTTAGAAACTCTAATTGGAAAAGAATAAGCCTAGGGAGGACGAAACTGACCTAAATGTTCATCCAATGACACAAACACACCTATTGGATGCACAAGATTGGTTAAAAACCATAATTGGACAAGAATAAGCCTAGGGTGGACGGAAATGACCTAAATGTTTATCCAATGACACAAACACACCTATTGGATGCACAAGATTGGTTAAAAACCCTAATTGGACAAGAATAAGCCTAGGGAGGACGAAAATGACCTAAATGTTCATCCAATGACACAAATACACCTATTGGATGCACAAGATTGGTTAGAAACCCTAATTGGACAAGAATAAGCCTAGGGAGGACGAAAATGACCTAAATGTTCATCCAATAACAAAAATGAACTTATTGGATGCACAAGATTGCTTCAAAACCCTAATTAGACAAGAATAAGCCTAGGGAGGACGAAAATGACCTAAATGTTCATCCAATGACACAAACACACCTATTGGATGCACAAGATTGGTTAAAAACCCTAATTGGACAAGAATAAGCCTAGGGAGGACGAAAATGACCTAAATGTTCATCCAATGACACAAATACACCTATTGGATGCACAAGATTGGTTAGAAACCCTAATTGGACAAGAATAAGCCTAGGGAGGACGAAAATGACCTAAATGTTCATTCAATGACACAAATACACCTATTGGATGCACAAGATTGGTTAAAAACCCTAATTGGACAAGAATAAGCCTAGGGTTGACGAAAATGACCTAAATGTTTATCCAATGACACAAATGAACTTATTGGATGCACAAGATTGGTTAAAAACCCTAATTGGACAAGAATAAGCCTAGGGAGGACGAAAATGACCTAAATGTTCATCCAATGACACAAACACACCTATTGGATGCACAAGATTGGTTAGAAACCCTAATTGGACAAGAATAAGCCTAGGGAGGACGAAAATGACCTAAATGTTCATCCAATAACTCAAACACGCCTATTGGATGCACAAGATTGGTTAAAAACCCTAATTGGACAAGAATAAGCCTAGGGTGGACGAAAATGACCTAAATGTTTATCCAATGACACAAATGAACTTATTGGATGCACAAGATTGGTTAAAAACCGTAATTGGACAAGAATAAGCATAGGGAGGACAAAAATGACCTAAATGTTCATCCAATGACACAAACACACCTATTGGATGCACAAGATCGGTTAAAAACCCTAATTGGACAAGAATAAGCCTAGGGAGGACGAAAATGACCTAAATGTTCATCCAATGACACAAACACACCAATTGGATCCACAAGATTGGTTAAAAACCCTAATTGGACAAGAATAAGCCTAGGGAGGACGAAAATGACCTAAATGTTCATCCAATGACACAAATGAACTTATTGGATGCACAAGATTGCTTAAAAACCCTAATTGGACAAGAATAAGCCTAGGGTGGACAAAAATGACCTAAATGTTTATCCAATGACACAAATGAACTTATTGGATGCACAAGATTGGTTAAAAACCCTAATTGGACAAGAATAAGCCTAGGGAGGACGAAAATGACCTAAATGTTCATCCAATGGTACAAACACACCTATTGGATGCACAAGATTGGTTAAAAACCCTAATTGGACAAGAATAAGCCTAGGGAGGACGAAAATGACCTAAATGTTCATCCAATGACACAAATGAACTTATTGGATGCACAAGATTGCTTAAAAACCCTAATTGGACAAGAATAAGCCTAGGGAGGACGAAAAGGACCTAAATGTTCATCCAATGACACAAACACACCTATTGGATGCACAAGATTGGTTAAAAACCCTAATTGGACAAGAATAAGCCTAGGGAGGACGAAAATGACCTAAATGTTCATCCAATAACACAAATGCACTTATTGGATGCACAAGATTGGTTAAAAACCCTAATTGGACAAGAATAAGCCTAGGGAGGACGAAAATGACCTAAATGTTCATCCAATAACACAAATGAACTTATTGGATGCACAAGATTGCTTAAAAACCCTAATAAGACAAGAATAAGCCTAGGGAGGACGAAAATGACCTAAATGTTCATCCAATGACACAAATACACCTATTGGATGCACAAGATTGGTTAGAAACCCTAATTGGACAAGAATAAGCCTAGGGAGGACGAAAATGACCTAAATGTTCATCCAATGACACAAATACACCTATTGGATGCACAAGATTCGTTAGAAACCCCAATTGGACAAGAATAAGCCTAGGGAGGACGAAACTGACCTAAATGTTCATCCAATGACACAAACACACCTATTGGATGCACAAGATTGGTTAAAAACCCTAATTGGACAAGAATAAGCCTAGGGAGGACGAAAATGACCTAAATGTTCATCCAATGACACAAATGAAGTTATTGGATGCACAAGATTAGTTAGAAACCCTAATTGGACAAGAATAAGCCTAGGGAGGACGAAAATGACCTAAATGTTCATCCAATGACACAAACACACCTATTGGATGCACAAGATTGGTTAAAAACCCTAATTGGACAACAATAAGCCTAGGGTGGACGAAAATGACCTAAATGTGTATCCAATGACACAAATGAACTTATTGGATGCACAAGATTGCTTAAAACCAATAATTGGACAAGAATAAGCCTAGGGAGGACGAAAATGACCTAAATGTTCATCCAATGACACAAATACACCTATTGGATGCACAAGATTGGTTAGAAACCCTAATTGGACAAGAATAAGCCTAGGGAGGACGAAAATGACCTAAATGTTCATCCAATGACACAAACACACCTATTGGATGCACAAGATTGGTTAAAAACCCTAATTGGACAAGAATAAGCCTAGGGAGGAGGAAAATGACCTAAATATTCATCCAATGACACAAATGAACTTATTGGATGCACAAGATTGGTTAAAAACCTTATTTGGACAAGAATAAGCCTAGGGAGGACGAAAATGACCTAAATGTTCATTCAATGACACAAATGAACTTATTGGATGCACAAGATTGCTTAAAAACCCTAATTGGACAAGAATAAGCCTAGGGAGGACGAAAATGACCTAAATGTTCATCCAATGACACAAATACACCTATTGGATGCACAAGATTGGTTAAAAACCCTAATTGGACAATAATATGCCTAGGGAGGACGAAAATGACCTAAATGTTCATCCAATGACACAAACACACCTATTGGATGCACAAGATTGGTTAAAAACCCTAATTGGACAAGAATAAGCCTAGGGTGGACGAAAATGACCTAAATGTTTATCCAATGACACAAATGAACTTATTGGATGCACAAGATTGGTTAAAAACCCTAATTGGAAGAGAATAAGCCTAGGGAGGACGAAAATGACCTAAATGCTCATCCAATGACACAAACACACCTATTGGATGCACAAGATTGGTTAAAAACCCTAATTGGACAAGAATAAGCCTAGGGAGGACGAAACTGACCTAAATGTTCATCCAATGACACAAACACACCTATTGGATGCACAAGATTGGTTAAAAACCCTAATTGGACAAGAATAAGCCTAGGGAGGACGAAAATGACCTAAATGTTCATCCAATAACACAAATGAACTTATTGGATGCACAAGATTGCTTAAAAACCCTAATTAGACAAGAATAAGCCTAGGGAGGACGAAAATGACCTAAATGTTCATCCAATGACACAAATACACCTATTCGATGCACAAGATTGGTTAAAAACCCTAATTGGACAAGAATAAGCCTAGGGAGGACGAAAATGACCTAAATGTTCATCCAATGACACAAACACACCTATTGGATGCACAAGATTGGTTAAAAACCCTAATTGGACAAGAATAGGCCTAGGGAGGACGAAAATGACCTAAATGTTCATCCAATGACACAAATGAACTTACTGGATGCACAAGATTGCTTAAAAACCCCAATTAGACAAGAATAAGCCTAGGGAGGACGAAAATGACCTAAATGTTCATCCAATGACACAAATACACCTATTGGATGCACAAGATTGGTTAGAAACCCTAATTGGACAAGAATAAGCCTAGGGAGGACGAAAATGACCTAAATGTTCATCCAATGACACAAATACACCTATTGGATGCACAAGATTCGTTAAACACCCTAATTGGACAAGAATAAGCCTAGGGAGGACGAAACTGACCTAAATGTTCATCCAAAGACACAAACACACCTATTGGATGCACAAGATTGGTTAAAAACCCTAATTGGACAAGAATAAGCCTAGTAAGGACGAAAATGACCTAAATGTTCATCCAATAACACAAATGAACTTATTGGATGCACAAGATTGCTTAAAAACCCTAATTAGACAAGAATAAGCCTAGGAAGGACGAAAATGACCTAAATGTTCATCCAATGACACAAATACACCTATTGGATGCACAAGATTGGTTAGAAACCCTAATTGGACAAGAATAAGCCTAGGGAGGACGAAAATAACCTAAATGTTCATCCAATGACACAAACACACTTATTGGATGCACAAGATTGGTTAAAAACCCAAATTGGACAAGAATAAGCCTAGGGAGGACGAAAATGACCTAAATGTTCATCCAATGACACAAATACACCTATTGGATGCACAAGATTCGTTAGAAACCCTAATTGGATAAGAATAAGCCTAGGGAGGACGAAACTGACCTAAATGTTCATCCAATGACACAAACACACCTATTGGATGCACAAGATTGGTTAAAAACCCTAATTGGACAAGAATAAGCCTAGGGAGGACTAAAATGACCTAAATGTTCATCCAATGACACAAATGAACTTATTGGATGCACAAGATTGCTTAAAAACCCTAATTGGACAAGAATAAGCCTAGGGAGGACGAAAATGACCTAAATGTTCATCCAATGACACAAATACGCCTATTGGATGCACAAGATTCGTTAGAAACCCTAATTGGACAAGAATAAGCCTAGGGAGGACGAAACTGACCTAAATGTTCATCCAATGACACAAACACACCTATTGGATGCACAAGATTGGTTAAAAACACTAATTGGACAAGAATAAGCCTAGGGAGGACGAAAATGACCTAAATGTTCATCCAATAACACAAATGAACTTATTGGATGCACAAGATTGCTTAAAAACCCTAATTAGACAAGAATAAGCCTAGGGAGGACGAAAATGACCTAAATGTTCATCCAATGACACAAATACACTTATTGGATGCACAAGATTCGTTAGAAACCCTAATTGGACAAGAATAAGCCTAGGGAGGACGAAACTGACCTAAATGTTCATCCAATAACACAAACACACCTATTGGATGCACAAGATTGGTTAAAAACCCTAATTGGACAAGAATAAGCCTAGGGAGGACGAAAATGACCTAAATGTTCATCCAATGACACAAATACACCTATTGGATGCACAAGATTCGTTAGAAACTCTAATTGGAAAAGAATAAGCCTAGGGAGGACGAAACTGACCTAAATGTTCATCCAATGACACAAACACACCTATTGGATGCACAAGATTGGTTAAAAACCATAATTGGACAAGAATAAGCCTAGGGTGGACGGAAATGACCTAAATGTTTATCCAATGACACAAATGAACTTATTGGATGCACAAGATTGGTTAAAAACCCTAATTGGAAGAGAATAAGCCTAGGGAGGACGAAAATGACCTAAATGTTCATCCAATGACACAAACACACCTATTGGATGCACAAGATTGGTTAAAAACCCTAATTGGACAAGAATAAGCCTAGGGAGGACGAAAATGACCTAAATGTTCATCCAATGACACAAATACACCTATTGGATGCACAAGATTCGTTAGAAACCCTAATTGGATAAGAATAAGCCTAGGGAGGACGAAACTGACCTAAATGTTCATCCAATGACACAAACACACCTATTGGATGCACAAGATTGGTTAAAAACCATAATTGGACAAGAATAAGCCTAGGGTGGACGAAAATGACCTAAATGTTTATCCAATGACACAAATGAACTTATTAGATGCACAAGATTGGTTAAAAACCCTAATTGGAAGAGAATAAGCCTAGGGAGGACGAAAATGACCTAAATGTTCATCCAATGACACAAACACACCTATTGGATGCACAAGATTGGTTAAAAACCCAAATTGGACAAGAATAAGCCTAGGGAGGACGAAAATGACCTAAATGTTCATCCAATGACACAAATACACCTATTGGATGCACAAGATTCGTTAGAAACCCTAATTGGATAAGAATAAGCCTAGGGAGGACGAAACTGACCTAAATGTTCATCCAATGACACAAACACACCTATTGGATGCACAAGATTGATTAAAAACCCTAATTGGACAAGAATAAGCCTAGGGAGGACGAAAATGACCTAAATGTTCATCCAATGACACAAATGAACTTATTGGATGCACAAGATTGGTTAGAAACCCTAATTGGACAAGAATAAGTTTAGGGAGGTCGAAAATGACCTAAATGTTCATCCAATGACACAAATGAACTTATTGGATGCACAAGATTGCTTAAAAACCCTAATTGGACAAGAATAAGCCTAGGGAGGACGAAAATGACCTAAATGTTCATCCAATGACACAAATGAACTTATTGGATGCACAAGATTGCTTAAAAACCCTAATTGGACAAGAATAAGCCTAGGGAGGACGAAAATGACCTAAATGTTCATCCAATGACACAAATACACCTATTGGATGCACAAGATTCGTTAAACACCCTAATTGGACAAGAATAAGCCTAGGGAGGACGAAACTGACCTAAATGTTCATCCAATGACACAAACACACCTATTGGATGCACAAGATTGGTTAAAAACCCTAATTGGAAAAGAATAAGCCTAGTAAGGACGAAAATGACCTAAATGTTCATCCAATAACACAAATGAACTTATTGGAAGCACAAGATTGCTTAAAAACCCTAATTAGACAAGAATAAGCCTAGGAAGGACGAAAATGACCTAAATGTTCATCCAATGACACAAATACACCTATTGGATGCACAAGATTGGTTAGAAACCCTAATTGGACAAGAATAAGCCTAGGGAGGACGAAAATGACCTAAATGTTCATCCAATGACACAAACACACATATTGGATGCACAAGATTGGTTAAAAACCGAAATTGGACAAGAATAAGCCTAGGGAGGACGAAAATGACCTAAATGTTCATCCAATGACACAAATACACCTATTGGATGCACAAGATTCGTTAGAAACCCTAATTGGATAAGAATAAGCCTAGGGAGGACGAAACTGACCTAAATGTTCATCCAATGACACAAACACACCTATTGGATGCACAAGATTGGTTAAAAACCCTAATTGGACAAGAATAAGCCTAGTAAGGACGAAAATGACCTAAATGTTCATCCAATGACACAAATGAACTTATTGGATGCACAAGATTGGTTAAAAACCCTAATTGGACAAGAATAAGCCTAGGGAGGACGAAAATGACCTAAATGTTCATCCAATGACACAAATGAACTTATTGGATGCACAAGATTGCTTAAAAACCCTAATTGGACAAGAATAAGCCTAGGGAGGACGAAAATGACCTAAATGTTCATCCAATGACACAAATACACCTATTGGATGCACAAGATTGGTTAAAAACCTTAATTGGACATGAATATGCCTAGGGAGGACGAAAATGACCTAAATGTTCATCCAATGACACAAATGAACTTATTGGATGCACAAGATTGGTTAAAAACCCTAATTGGACAAGAATAAGCCTAGGGAGGATGAAAATGACCTAAATGTTCATCCAATGACACAAATGAACTTATTGGATGCGCAAGATTGGTTAAAAACCCTAATTGGACAAGAATAAGCCTAGGGAGGACGAAAATGACCTAAATGTTCATCCAATGACACAAATGAACTTATTGGATGCACAAGATTGCTTAAAAACCCTAATTGGACAAGAATAAGCCTAGGGAGGACGAAAATGACCTAAATGTTCATCCAATGACACAAATACACCTATTGGATGCACAAGATTGGTTAAAAACCCAAATTGGACAAGAATATGCCTAGGGAGGACGAAAATGACCTAAATGTTCATCCAATGACACAAATGAACTTATTGGATGCACAAGATTGCTTAAAAACCCTAATTGGACAAGAATAAGCCTAGGGAGGACGAAAATGACCTAAATGTTCATCCAATGACACAAATAAACTTATTGGATCCACAAGATTGGTTAAAAACCCTAATTGGACAAGAATAAGCCTAGGGAGGACGAAAATGACCTAAATGTTCATCCAATGACACAAATGAACTTATTGGATGCACAAGATTGCTTAAAAACCCTAATTGGACAAGAATAAGCCTAGGGAGGACGAAAATGACCTAAATGTTCATCCAATGACACAAATACACCTATTGGATGCACAAGATTGGTTAAAAACCCTAATTGGACAAGAATAAGCCTGGGGAGGACGAAAATGACCTAAATGTTCATCCAATGACACAATCGAACTTATTGGATGCACAAGATTGCTTAAAAACCCTAATTGGACAAGAATAAGCCTAGGGAGGACGAAAATGACCTAAATGTTCATCCAATGACACAAATACACATATTGGATGCACAAGATTGGTTAAAAACCCTAATTGGACAAGAATAAGCCTAGGGAGGACGAAAATGACCTAAATGTTCATCCAATGACACAAACACACCTATTGGATGCACAAAATTGGTTAAAAACCCTAATTGGACAAGAATAAGCCTAGGGTGGACTAAAATGACCTAAATGTTTGTCCAATGACACAAATGAACTTATTGGATGCACAAGATTGGTTAAAAACCTTAATTGGACAAGTATAAGCCTAGGGAGGAAGAAAATGACCTAAATGTTCATCCAATGACACAAATGAACTTATTGGATGCACAAGATTGGTTAAAAACCCTAATTGGACAAGAATAAGCCTAGGGAGGACGAAAATGACCTAAATGTTCATCCAATGACACAAATGAACTTATTGGATGCACAAGATTGCTTAAAAACCCTAATTGGACAAGAATAAGCCTAGGGAGGACGAAAATGACCTAAATGTTCATCCAATGACACAAATACACCCATTGGATGCACAAGATTGCTTAAAAATCCTAATTGGACAAGAATAAGCCTAGGGAGGACAAAAATGACCTAAATGTTCATCCAATGACACAAATGAACTTATTGGATGCACAAGATTGCTTAAAAACCCTAATTGGACAAGAATAAGCCTAGGGAGGACGAAAATGACCTAAATGTTCATCCAATGACACAAATTCACCTATTGGATGCACAAGATTGGTTAAAAACCCTAATTGGACAAGAATAAGCCTAGGGAGGACGAAAATGACCTAAATGTTCATCCAATGACACAAATGAACTTATTGGATGCACAAGATTGCTTAAAAACCCTAATTGGACAAGAATAAGCCTAGGGAGGACGAAAATGACCTAAATGTTCATCCAATGACACAAATACACCTATTGGATGCACAAGATTGGTTAAAAACCCTAATAGGACAAGAATAAGCCTAGGGAGGACGAAAATGACCTAAATGTTCATCCAATGACACAAATGAACTTATTGGATGCACAAGATTGCTTAAAAACCCTAATTGGACAAGAATAAGCCTAGGGAGGACGAAAATGACCTAAATGTTCATCCAATGACACAAATACAACTATTTGATGCACAAGATTGGTTAGAAACACTAATTGGACAAGAATAAGCCTAGGTAGGACGAAAATGACCTAAATGTTCATCCAATGACACAAACACACCTATTGGATGCACAAGATTGGTTAAAAACCCTAATTGGACAAGAATAAGCCTAGGGAGGACGAAAATGACCTAAATGTTCATCCAATGACACAAATGAACTTATTGGATGCACAAGATTGCTTAAAAACCCTAATTGGACAAGAATAAGCCTAGGGAGGACGAAAATGACCTAAATGTTCATCCAATGACACTATATACATATTGGAATCACAAGATTGGTTAGAAACCTTAATTGGACAAGAATAAGCCTAGCGAGGACGAAAATGACCTAAATGTTCATCCAATGACACAAACACACCTATTGGATGCACAAGATTGGTTAAAAACCATAATTGGACAAGAATAAGCCTAGGGAGGACGAAAATGACCTAAATGTTCATCCAATGACACAAATGAACTTATTGGATGCACAAGATTGGTTAAAAACCCTAATTGGACAAGAATAAGCCTAGGGTGGACGAAAATGACCTAAATGTTTATCCAATGACACAAATGAACTTATTGGTTGCACAAGATTGGTTAAAAACCCTAATTGGACAAGAATAAGCCTAGGGAGGACGAAAATGACCTAAATGTTCATCCAATGACACAAACACACATATTGGATGCACAAGATTGGTTAAAAACCCTAATTGGACAAGAATAAGCCTAGGGAGGACGAAAATGACCTAAATGTTCATCCAATGACACAAATGAACTTATTGGATGCACAAGATTGCTTAAAAACCCTAATTGGACAAGAATAAGCCTACGGAGGACGAAAATGACCTAATTGTTCATCCAATGACACAAATACACCTATTGGATGCAAAAGATTGGTTAGAAACCCTAATTTGACAAGAATAAGCCTAGGGAGGACGAAAATGACCTAAATGTTCATCCAATGACACAAACACACCTATTGGATGCACAAGATTGGTTAAAAACCCTAATTGGACAAGAATAAGCCTAGGGAGGACGAAAATGACCTAAATGTTCATCCAATGACACAAATGAACTTACTGGATGCACAAGATTGCTTAAAAACCCTAATTGGACAAGAATAAGCCTAGGGAGGACGAAAATGACCTAAATGTTCATCCAATGACACAAACACACCTATTGGATGCACAAGACTGGTTAAAAACTCTAATTGGACAAGAATAAGCCTAGGGAGGACGAAAATGACCTAAATGTTCATCCAATGACACAAATTAACTTATTGGATGCACAAGATTGGTTAAAAACCCTAATAAGACAAGAATATGCCTAGGGAGGACGAAAATGACCTAAATGTTCATCCAATAACACAAATGAACTTATTGGATGCACAAGATTGCTTAAAAACCCTAATTAGACAAGAATAAGCCTAGGGAGGACGAAAATGACCTAAATGTTCATCCAATGACACAAATACACCTATTGGATGCACAAGATTGGTTAGAAACCCTAATTGGACAAGAATAAGCCTAGGGAGGACGAAAATGACCTAAATGTCCATCCAATGACACAAATACACCTATTGGATGCACAAGATTGGTTAAAAACCCTAATTGGACAAGAATAAGCCTAGGGAGGACGAAAATGACCTAAATGTTCATCCAATGACACAAATGAACTTATTGGATGCACAAGATTGCTTAAAAACCCTAATTGGACAAGAATAAGCCTAGGGAGGACGAAAATGACCTAAATGTTCATCCAATGACACAAATACACCTATTGGATGCACATGATTGGTTAGAAACCCTAATTGGACAAGAATAAGCCTAGGGAGTACGAAAATGACCTAAATGTTCATCCAATGACACAAACACACCTATTGGATGCACAAGATTGGTTAAAAACCCTAATTGGACAAGAATAAGCCTAGGGAGGACGAAAATGACCTAAATGTACATCCAATGACACAAATGAACTTATTGGATGCACAAGATTGCTTAAAAACCCTAATTGGACAAGAATAAGCCTAGGGAGGACGAAAATGACCTAAATGTTCATCCAATGACACAAATACACCTATTGGATGCACAAGATTGGTTAAAAACCCTAATTGGAAAAGAATAAGACTAGGGAGGACGAAAATGACCTAAATGTTCATCCAATGACACAAATGAACTTATTGGATGCACAAGATTGGTTAAAAATCCTAATTGGACAAGAATAAGCCTAGGGAGGACGAAAATGACCTAAATGTTCATCCAATGACAAAAATGAACTTATTGGATGCACAAGATTGCTTAAAAACCCTAATTGGACAAGAATAAGCCTAGGGAGGACGAAAATGACCTAAATGTTCATCCATTGACACAAATACACCTATTGGATGCACAAGATTGGTTAAAAACCCTAATTGGACAAGAATAAGACTAGGCAGGACGAAAATGACCTAAATGTTCATCCAATGACACAAATGAACTTATTGGATGCACAAGATTGCTTAAAAACCCTAATTGGACAAGAATAAGCCTAGGGAGGACGAAAATGACCTAAATGTTCATCCAATGACACAAATACACCTATTGGATGCACAAGATTGGTTAGAAACCCTAATTGGACAAGAATAAGCCTAGGGAGGACGAAAATGACCTAAATGTTCATCCAATGACACAAACACACCTATTGGATGCACAAGATTCGTAAGAAACCCTAATTGGACAAGAATAAGCCTAGGGAGGAAGAAACTGACCTAAATGTTCATCCAATGACACAAACACACCTATTGGATGCACAAGATTGGTTAAAAACCCTAATTGGAGAAGAATAAGCCTAGGGAGGACGAAAATGACCTTAATGTTCATCCAATGACACAAATACACCTATTGGATGCACAAGATTGGTTAGAAACCCTAATTGGACAAGAATAAGCCTAGGGAGGACGAAAATGATCTAAATGTTTATCCAATAACACAAATGAACCTATTGGATGCAC
Source organism: Cicer pinnatifidum (assembly GCA_037974775.1). Classification (NCBI taxonomy): domain Eukaryota; kingdom Viridiplantae; phylum Streptophyta; class Magnoliopsida; order Fabales; family Fabaceae; genus Cicer; species Cicer pinnatifidum. The sequence continues at coordinate 3,084 of JBBPBR010000553.1, read as the reverse complement.
AAGATTGCTTAAAAACCCTAATTAGACAAGAATAAGCCTAGGGAGGACGAAAATGACCTAAATGTTCATCCAATGACACAAATACACCTATTGGATGCACAAGATTGGTTAGAAACCCTAATTGGACAAGAATAAGCCTAGGGAGGACGAAAATGACCTAAATGTTCATCCAATGACACAAATGAACTTATTGGATGCACAAGATTGGTTAAAAACCCTAATTGGACAAGAATAAGCCTAGGGAGGACGAAAATGACCTAAAGGTTCATCCAATGACACAAACACACCTATTGGATGCACAAGATTGGTTAAAAACCCTAATTGGACAAGAATAAGCCTAGGGAGGACGAAAATGACCTAAATGTTCATCCAATAACACAAATGAACTTATTGGATGCACAAGATTTATTAAAAACCCTAATTACACAAGAATAAGCCTAGGGAGGACGAAAATGACCTAAATGTTCATCCATTGACACAAATACACCTATTGGATGCACAAGATTCGTTAGAAACCCTAATTGGACAAGAATAAGCCTAGGGAAGATGAAACTGACCTAAATATTCATCCAATGACACAAACACACCTATTGGATGCACAAGATTGGTTAAAAACCCTAATTGGACATGAATAAGCCTAGGGAGGACGAAAATGACCTAAATGTTCATCCAATGACACAAATACACCTATTGGATGCACAAGATTGGTTAAAAACCCTAATTGGACAAGAATAAGCCTAGGGAGGACGAAAATGACCTAAATGTTCATCCAATGACACAAATACACCTATTGGATGCACAAGATTGGTTAAAAACCCTAATTGGACAATAATATGCCTAGGGAGGACGAAAATGACCTAAATGTTCATCCAATGACACAAACACACCTATTGGATGCACAAGATTGGTTAAAAACCCTAATTGGACAAGAATAAGCCTAGGGTGGACGAAAATGACCTAAATGTTTATCCAATGACACAAATGAACTTATTGGATGCACAAGATTGGTTAAAAACCCTAATTGGAAGAGAATAAGCCTAGGGAGGACGAAAATGACCTAAATGCTCATCCAATGACACAAACACACCTATTGGATGCACAAGATTGGTTAAAAACCCTAATTGGACAAGAATAAGCCTAGGGAGGACGAAACTGACCTAAATGTTCATCCAATGACACAAACACACCTATTGGATGCACAAGATTGGTTAAAAACCCTAATTGGACAAGAATAAGCCTAGGGAGGACGAAAATGACCTAAATGTTCATCCAATAACACAAATGAACTTATTGGATGCACAAGATTGCTTAAAAACCCTAATTAGACAAGAATAAGCCTAGGGAGGACGAAAATGACCTAAATGTTCATCCAATGACACAAATACACCTATTAGATGCACAAGATTGGTTAGAAACCCTAATTGGACAAGAATAAGCCTAGGGAGGACGAAAATGACCTAAATGTTCATCCAATGACACAAACACACCTATTGGATGCACAAGATTGGTTAAAAACCCTAATTGGACAAGAATAAGCCTAGGAAGGACGAAAATGATTTAAATGTTCATCCAATGACACAAATGAACTTATTGGATGCACAAGATTGGTTAAAAACCCTAATTGGACAAGAATAAGCCTAGGGAGGACGAAAATGACCTAAATGTTCATTCAATGACACAAATGAACTTATTGGATGCACAAGATTGCTTAAAAACCCTAATTGGACAAGAATAAGCCTAGGGAGGACGAAAATGACCTAAATGTTCATCCAATGACACAAATACACCTATTGGATGCACAAGATTGGTTAAAAACCCTAATTGGACAAGAATATGCCTAGGGAGGACGAAAATGACCTAAATGTTCATCCAATGACACAAATGAACTTATTGCATGTACAAGATTGCTTAAAAACCCTAATTGGACAAGAATAAGCCTAGGGAGGATGAAATCGACCTAAATGTTCATCCAATGACACAAATACACCTATTGGATGCACAAGATTCGTTAAACACCCTAATTGGACAAGAATAAGCCTAGGGAGGACGAAACTGACCTAAATGTTCAACCAATGGCACAAACACACCTATTGGATGCACAAGATTGGTTAAAAACCCTAATTGGACAAGAATAAGCCTAGTAAGGACGAAAATGACCTAAATGTTCATCCAATAACACAAATGAACTTATTGGATGCACAAGATTGCTTAAAAACCCTAATTAGACAAGAATAAGCCTAGGGAGGACGAAAATGACCTAAATGTTCATCCAATGACACAAATACACCTATTGGATGCACAAGATTGGTTAGAAACCCTAATTGGACAAGAATAAGCCTAGGGAGGACGAAAATGACCTAAATGTTCATCCAATGACACAAACACACATATTGGATGCACAAGATTGGTTAAAAACCCAAATTGGACAAGAATAAGCCTAGTGAGAACGAAAATGACCTAAATGTTCATCCAATGACACAAATACACCTATTGGATGCACAAGATTCGTTAGAAACCCTAATTGGACAAGAATAAGCCAAGGGAGGACGAAACTGACCTAAATGTTCATCCAATGACACAAACACACCTATTGGATGCACAAGATTGGTTAAAAACCCTAATTCGACAAGAATAAGCCTAGGGAGGACGAAAATGACCTAAATGTTCATCCAATAACACAAATGAACTTATTGGATGCACAAGATTGGTTAAAAACCCTAATTGGAAGAGAATAAGCCTAGGGAGGACGAAAATGACCTAAATGTTCATCCAATGACACAAACACACCTATTGGATGCACAAGATTGGTTAAAAACCCTAATTGGACAAGAATAAGCCTAGGGAGGACGAAAATGACCTAAATGTTCATCCAATGACACAAATACACCTATTGGATGCACAAGATTGGTTAAAAACCCTAATTGGACAAGAATAAGCCTAGGGAGGACGAAAATAACCTAAATGTTCATCCAATGACACAAATACACCTATTGGATGCACAAGATTGGTTAAAAACCCTAATTGGACAATAATATGCCTAGGGAGGACGAAAATGACCTAAATGTTCATCCAATGACACAAATG
>JBBPBR010000552.1:0-21704 GCA_037974775.1 Cicer pinnatifidum | reverse complement strand
TTATTCTTGTCCAATTAGGGTTTTTAACCAATCTTGTGCATCCAATAAGTTCATTTGTGTCATTGGATGAACATTTAGGTCATTTTCGTCCTCCCTAGGCTTATTCTTGTCCAATTAGGGTTTTTAACCAATATTGTGCATCCAATAGGTGTGTTTGTGTCATTGGATGAACATTTAGGTCATTTTCGTCCTCCCTAGGCTTATTCTTGTCCAATTAGGGTTTCTAACCAATCTAGTGCATCCAATAGGTGTATTTGTGTCATTGGATGAAAATTTAGGTCATTTTCGTCCTCCCTATGCTTATTCTTGTCCAATTATGGTTTTTAACCAATCTTGTGCATCCAATAGGTGTGTTTGTGTCATTGGATGAACATTTAGGTCATTTTCGTCCTCCCTAGGTTTATTCTTGTCCAATTAGGGTTTTTAACCAATCTAGTGCATCCAATGACCTAAGTTCATTTGTGTCATTGGATAAACATTTAGGTCATTTTCATCCTCCCTAGGCTTATTCTTGTCCAATTAGGGTTTTTAAGCAATCTTGTGCATCCAATAAGTTCATTTGTGTCATTGGATGAACATTTAGGTCATTTTCGTCCTCCCTAGGCTTATTCTTGTCCAATTAGGGTTTTTAACCAATCTTGTGCATCCAATAAGTGTGTTTGTGTCATTGGATGAACATTTAGGTCATTTTCATCCTCCCTAGGCTTATTCTTGTCCAATTAGGGTTTCTAACCAATCTTGTGCATCCAATAGGTGTGTTTGTGTCATTGGATGAACATTTAGGTCATTTTCGTCCTCCCTAGTCTTATTCTTGTCCAATTAGGGTTTTTAACCAATATTGTGCATCCAATAAGTTCATTTGTGTCATTGGATGAACATTTAGGTCATTTTCGTCCTCCCTAGGCTTATTCTTGTCCAATTAGGGTTTCTAACCAATCTTGTGCATCCAATAGGTGTGTTTGTGTCATTGGATGAACATTTAGGTCATTTTTGTCCTCGCTAGTCTTATTCTTGTCCAATTAGGGTTTTAAGCAATCTTGTGCATCCAATAAGTTCATTTGTGTCATTGGATGAATATTTAGGTCATTTTCATCCTCCCTAGACTTATTCTTGTCCAATTAGGGTTTCTAACCAATCTTGTGCATCCAATAGGTGTGTTTGTGTCATTAAATGAACATTTAGGTCATTTTCGTCCTCCCTAGTCTTATTCTTGTCCAATTAGGGTTTTTAACCAATATTGTGCATCCAATAAGTTCATTTGTGTCATTGGATGAACATTTAGGTCATTTTCGTCCTCCCTAGGCTTATTCTTGTGCAATTAGGGTTTTTAACCAATCTTGTGCATCCAATAGGTGTGTTTGTGTCATTGGATGAACATTTAGGTCATTTTCGTCCTCCCTAGGCTTATTCTTGTCCAATTAGGGTTTTAAGCAATCTTGTGCATCCAATAAGTTCATTTGTGTCATTGGATGAATATTTAGGTCATTTTCGTCCTCCCTAGGCTTATTCTTGTCCAATTAGGGTTTCTAACCAATCTTGTGAATCCAATAGGTGTGTTTAGTCATTTGATGAACATTTAGGTCATTTTTGTCCTGCCTAGGCTTATTCTTGTCCAATAAGGGTTTTTAACCAATCTTGTGCATCCAATAAGTTCATTTGTGTCATTGGATGAACATTTAGGTCATTTTCGTCCTCCCTAGGCTTATTCTTGTCCAATTAGGGTTTTTAACCAATCTTGTGCATCCAATAGGTGTGTTTGTGTCATTGGATGAACATTTAGGTCATTTTCGTCCTCCCTAGGCTTTTTCTTGTCCAATTAGGGTTTTTAACCAATCTTGTGCATCCAATAAGTTCATTTGTGTCATTGGATGAACATTTAGGTCATTTTCGTCCTCCCTAGGCTTATTCTTGTCAAATTAGGGTTTCTAACCAATCTTTTGCATCCAATAGGTGTATTTGTTTCATTGGATGAACATTTAGGTCATTTTCGTCCTCCCTAGGCTTATTCTTGTCCAATTAGGGTTTTTAAGCAATCTTGTGCATCCAATAAGTTCATTTGTGTCATTGGATGAACATTTAGGTCATTTTCGTCCTCCCTAGGCTTATTCTTGTCCAATTAGGGTTTTTAACCAATCTTGTGCATCCAATAGGTGTATTTGTGTCATTGGATGAACATTTAGGTCATTTTTGTCCTCCCTAGTCTTATTCTTGTCCAATTAGGGTTTTTAAGCAATCTTGTGCATCCAATAAGTTAATTTGTGTCATTGGATGAACATTTAGGTCATTTTCATCATCCCTAGGCTTATTCTTGTCCAATTTAGGTTTTTAACCAATCTTGTGCATCCAATAAGTTCATTTGTGTCATTGGATGAACATTTAGGTCATTTTCGTCCTCCCTAGGCTTATTCTTGTCCAATTAGGGTTTTTAACCAATCTTGTGCATCCAATAAGTTCATTTGTGTCATTGGATAAACATTTAGGTCATTTTCGTCCACCCTAGGCTTATTCTTGTCCAATTAGGGTTTCTAACCAATCTTTTGCATCCAATAGGTGTATTTGTGTCATTGAATGAACATTTAGGTCATTTTCGTCCTCCGTAGGCTTATTCTTGTCCAATTAGGGTTTTTAAGCAATCTTGTGCATCCAATAAGTTCATTTGTGTCATTGGATGAACATTTAGGTCATTTTCGTCCTCCCTAGGCTTATTCTTGTCCAATTAGGGTTTTTAACCAATCTTGTGCACCCAATAGGTGTATTTGTGTCATTGGATGAACATTTAGGTCATTTTCGTCCTCCCTAGGCTTATTCTTGTCCAATTAGGGTTTTTAAGCAATCTTGTGCATCCAATAAGTTCATTTGTGTCATTGGATGAACATTTAGGTCATTTTCGTCCTCCCTAGGCTTATTCTTGTCCAATTAGGGTTTTTAAGCAATCTTGTGCATCCAATAAGTTCATTTGTGTCATTGGATGAACATTTAGGTCATTTTCGTCCTCCCTAGGCTTATTCTTGTCCAATTATGGTTTTTAACCAATCTTGTGCATCCAATAAGTGTGTTTGTGTCATTGGATGAACATTTAGGTCATTTTCGTCCTCCCTTGTCTTATTCTTGTCCAATTAGGGTTTCTAACCAATCTTGTGCATCCAATAGGTGTATTTGTGTCATTGGATGAACATTTAGGTCATTTTCGTCCTCCCTAGGCTTATTCTTGTCCAATTAGGATTTTTAAGCAATCTTGTGCACCCAATAAGTTCATTTGTGTCATTGGATGAACATTTAGGTCATTTTCGTCCTCCCAAGGCTCATTATTGTCCAATTATGGTTTTTAACCAATCATGTGCATCCAATAAGTTCATTTGTGTCATTGGATGAACATTTAGGTCATTTTCGTCCTCCCTAGGCTTATTCTTGTTCAATTAGGGTTTCTAACCAATCTTGTGCATCCAATAGGTGTGTTTGTGTCATTGGATGAACATTTAGGTCATTTTCGTCCTCCCTAGTCTTATTCTTGTCCAATTAGGGTTTTAAGCAATCTTGTGCATCCAATAAGTTCATTTGTGTCATTGGATGAACATTTAGGTCAGTTTTCGTCCTCCCAAGGCTTATTCTTGTCCAATTAGGGTTTTTAAGCAATCTTGTGCATCCAATAAGTTCATTTGTGACATTGGATGAACATTTAGGTCATTTTCGTCCTTCCTAGGCTTATTCTTGTCCAATTAGGGTTTATAAGCAATCTTGTGCATCCAATAAGTTCATTTGTGTCATTGGATGAACATTTAGGTCATTTTCATCCTCCCTAGGCTTAATGTTGTCCAATTAGGGTCTCTAACCAATCTTGTGCATCCAATAGGTGTATTTGTGTCATTGGATGAAAATTTAGGTCATTTTCGTCCTCCCTAGGCTTATTCTTGTCTAATTAGGGTTTTTAAGCAATCTTGTGCATCCAATAAGTTCATTTGTGTCATTGGATGAACATTTAGGTCATTTTCGTCCTCCCTAGGGTTATTCTTGTCCAATTAGGGTTTTTAACCAATCTTGTGCATCCAATAGGTGAGTTTGTGTCATTGGATGAACATTTAGGTCATTTTCGTCCTCCCTAGGCTTATTCTTGTCCAATTAGGGTTTCTAACCAATCTTGTGCATCCAATAGGTGTATTTGTGTCATTGGATGAACATTTAGGTCATTTTCGTCCTCCCTAGGCTTATTCTTGTCCAATTAGGGTTTGTAACCAATCTTGTGCATCCAATAAGTTCATTTGTGTCATTGGATGAACATTTAGGTCATTTTCGTCCTACCTAGGCTTATTCTTGTCCAATTAGGGTTTTTAACCAATCTTGTGCATCCAATAAGTTCATTTGTGTCATTGGATGAACATTTAGTTCATTTTCGTCCTCCCTAGGCTTATTCTTGTCCAATTATGGTTTTTAACCAATCTTGTGCATCCAATTGGTGTGTTTGTGTCATTGGATGAACATTTAGGTCATTTTCGTCCTCCCTAGGCTTATTCTTGTCCAATTAGGGTTTCTAACCAATCTTGTGCATCCAATAGGTGTGTTTCTGTCATTTGATGAACATTTAGGTCATTTTCGTCCTCCCTAGGCTTATTCTTGTCCAATTAGGGTTTTTAAGCAATCTTGTGCATCCAATAAGTTCATTTGTGTCATTGGATGAACATTTAGGTCATTTTCGTCCTCCCTAGGCTTATTCTTGTCCAATTAGGGTTTTTAACCAATCTTGTGCATCCAATAGGTGTATTTGTGTCATTGGATGGACATTTAGGTCATTTTCGTCCTCCCTAGGCTTATTCTTGTCCAATTAGGGTTTCTAACCAATCTTGTGCATCCAATAGGTGTATTTGTGTCATTGGATGAACATTTAGGTCATTTTCGTCCTCCCTAGGCTTATTCTTGTCTAATTAGGGTTTTTAAGCAATCTTGTGCATCCAATAAGTTCATTTGTGTCATTGGATGAACATTTAGGTCATTTTCGTCCACCCAAGGCTTATTATTGTCCAATTAGGGTTTTTAACCAATCTTGTGCATCCAATAAGTTCATTTGTGTCATTGGATGAACATTTAGGTCATTTTCGTCCTCCCTAGGCTTATTCTTGTTCAATTAGGGTTTCTAACCAATCTTGTGCTTCCAATAGGTGTGTTTGTGTCATTGGATGAACATTAAGGTCATTTTCGTCCTCCCTAGTCTTATTCTTGTCCAATTAGGGTTTCTAACCAATCTTGTGCATCCAATAGGTGTATTTGTGTCATTGGATGAACATTTAGGTCATTTTCGTCCTCCCTAGTCTTATTCTTGTCCAATTAGGGTTTCTAACCAATCTTGTGCATCCAATAGGTGTATTTGTGTCATTGGATGAACATTTAGGTCATTTTCGTCCTCCCTAGGCTTATTCTTGTCCAATTAGGGTTTGTAACCAATCTTGTGCATCCAATAAGTTCATTTGTGTCATTGGATGAACATTTAGGTCATTTTCGTCCTCCCTAGGCTTATTCTTGTCCAATTAGGGTTTTTAACCAATCTTGTGCATCCAATAAATTCATTTGTGTCATTGGATGAACATTTAGGTCATTTTCGTCTTCCCAAGGCTTATTCTTGTCCAATTAGGGTTTCTAACCAATCTTGTGCATCCAATAGGTGTGTTTGTGTCATTGGATGAACATTTAGGTCATTTTCGTCCTCCCTAGTCTTATTCTTGTCCAATTAGGGTTTTAAGCAATCTTGTGCATCCAATAAGTTCATTTGTGTCATTGGATGAACATTTAGGTCATTTTCGTCCTCCCTATGCTTATTCTTGTCCAATTAGGATTTTTAACCAATCTTGTGCATCCAATAGGTGTGTTTGTGTCATTGGATGAACATTTAGGTCATTTTCGTCCTCCCTAGGCTTATTCTTGTCCAATTAGGGTTTTTAACCAATCTTGTGCATCCAATAAGTTCATTTGTGTCATTGGATGAACATTTAGGTCATTTTCGTCCACCCTAGTCTTATTCTTGTCCAATTAGGGTTTTAAGCAATCTTGTGCATCCAATAAGTTCATTTGTGTCATTGGATGAACATTTAGGTCATTTTCGTCCTCCCTAGTCTTATTCTTGTCCAATTAGGGTGTTAAGCAATCTTGTGCATCCAATAAGTTCATTTGTGTCATTGGATTAACATTTAGGTCATTTTCGTCCTTCCTAGGCTTATTCTTGTCCAATTAGGGTTTCTAACCAATCTTGTGCATCCAATAGGTGTGTTTGTGTCATTGGATGAACATTTAGGTCATTTTCGTCCTCCCTAGGCTTATTCTTGTCCAATTAGGGTTTTTAACCAATCTTGTGCATCCAATAAGTTCATTTGTGTCATTGGATGAACATTTAGGTCATTTTCGTCCTCCAAAGGCTTATTCTTGTCCAATTAGGGTTTTTAACCAATCTTGTGCATCCAATAGGTGTGTTTGTGTCATTGGATGAACATTTAGGTCATTTTCGTCCTCCCTAGTCTTATTCTTGTCCAATTAGGGTTTTAAGCAATCTTGTGCATCCAATAAGTTCATTTGTGTCATTGGATTAAGATTTAAGTCATTTTCGTCCTCCATAGGCTTATTCTTGTCCAGTTAGGGTTTTTAACCAGTCTTGTGCATCCAATAGGTGTGTTTGTGTCATTGGATGAACATTTAGGTCATTTTCGTCCTCCCTAGTCTTATTCTTGTGCAATTAGGGTTTTAAGCAATCTTGTGCATCCAATAAGTTCATTTGTGTCATTGGATGAACATTTAGGTTATTTTCGTCCTCACTAGGCTTAGTTTTGTGCAATTAGGGTTTTTAACCAATCTTGTGCATCCAATAGGTGTGTTTGTGTCATTAGATGAACATTTAGGTCATTTTCATCCTCCCTAGGCTTATTGTTGTCCAATTAGGGTTTTTAAGCAATCTTGTGCATCAAATAAGTTCATTTGTGTCATTGGATGAACATTTAGGTCATTTTCGTCCACCCTAGGATTATTCTTGTCCAATTAGGGTTTTTAACCAATCTTGTGCATCCAATGAGTTCATTTGTGTCATTGGATGAACATTTAGGTCATTTTCGTCCTCCCTAGGCTTATTCTTGTCCAATTAGGGTTTTTAACCAATCTTGTGCATCCAATAAGTTCATTTGTGTCATTGGATGAACATTTAGGTCATTTTCGTCCTCCCTAGGCTTATTCTTGTCCAATTAGGGTTTCTAACCAATCTTGTGCATCCAATAGGTGTATTTGTGTCATTGGATGAACATTTAGGTCATTTTCGTCCTCCCTAGGCTTATTCTTGTCTAATTAGGGTTTTTAAGCAATCTTGTGCATCCAATAGGTTCATTTGTGTTATTGGATAAACATTTAGATCATTTTCGTCCTCCCTAGGCTTATTCTTGTCCAATTAGGGTTTCTAACCAATCTTGTGCATCCAATAGGTGTATTTGTGTCATTGGATGAACATTAAGGTCATTTTCGTCCTCCCTAGGCTTATTCTTCTCCAATTAGGGTTTTTAACCAATCTTGTGCATCCAATAGGTGTGTTTGTGTCATTGGATGAACATTTAGGTCAGTTTCTTCCTCCCTAGGCTTATTCTTGTCCAATTAGGGTTTCTTACGAATCTTGTGCATCCAATAGGTGTGTTTGTGTCATTGGATGAACATTTAGGTCATTTTCGTCCTCCCTAGGCTTATTCTTGTCCAATTAGGGTTTCTAACCAATCTTGTGCATCCAATAGGTGTGTTTGTGTCATTGGATGAACATTTAGGTCATTTTCGTCCTCCCTAGGCTTATTCTTGTCCAATTAGGGTTTTTAACCAATCTTGTGCATCCAATAAGTTCACTTGTGTCATTGGATTAACATTTAAGTCATTTTCGTCCTCCCTAGCCTTATTATTGTCCAATTAGGGTTTCTAACCAATCTTGTGCATCCAATAGGTGTGTTTGTGTCATTGGATGAACATTTAGGTCATTTTCGTCCTCCCAATGCTTATTCTTGTACAATTAGGGTTTTTAACCAATCTTGTGCATCCAATAGGTGTGTTTGTGTCATTGGATGAACATTTAGGTTATTTGCGTCCTCCCTAGGCTTATTCTTGTCCAATTAGGGTTTTTAACCAATCTTGTGCATCCAATAAGTTCATTTGTGTCATTGGGTGAACATTTAGGTCATTTTCGTCCTCCCTAGGCTTATTCTTGTCCAATTAGGGTTTCTAACCAATCTTGTGCATCCAATAGGTGAGTTTAGTCATTTGATGAACATTTAGGTCATTTTCATCCTCTCTAGGCTTATTCCTGTCCAATTAGGGTTTTTAACCAATCTTGTTTATCCAATAAGTTCATTTGTGTCATTGGATGAACATTTAGGTCATTTTCGTCCTCCCTAGGCTTATTCTTGTCCAATTAGGGTTTTTAACCAATCTTGTGCATCCAATAAGTTCATTTGTGTCATTGGATGAACATTTAGGTCATTTTCGTCCACCCAAGGCTTATTGTTGTCCAATTAGGGTTTTTAACCAATCTTGTGCATCCAATAAGTTCATTTGTGTCATTGGATAAACATTTAGGTCATTTTCGTCCTCCCTAGGCTTAATCTTGTCCAATTAGGGTTTTTAACCAATCTTGTGCATCCAATAAGTTCATTTGTGTCATTGGATGAACATTTAGGTCATTTTCGTCCTCCCTAGGCTTATTCTTGTCCAATTAGGGTTTTTAACCAATCTTGTGCATCCAATAAGTTCATTTGTGTCATTGGATGAACATTTAGGTCATTTTCGTCCTTCCTAGGCTTATTCTTGTCCAATTAGAGTTTTTAACCAATCTTGTGCATCCAATAGGTGTGTTTGTGTCATTGGATGAACATTTAGGTCATTTTCGTCCTCCCTAGGCTTATTCTTGTCCAATTAGGGTTTTTAACCAATCTTGTGCATCCAATAAGTTCATTTGTGTCATTGGATGAACATTTAGGTCATTTTCGTCCTTACTAGGCTTATTCTTGTCCAATTAGGGTTTTTAACCAATCTTGTGCATCCAATAGGTGTGTTTGTGTCATTGGATGAACATTTAGGTCAGTTTCGTCCTCCCTAGGCTTATTCTTGTCCAATTTGGGTTTTTAACCAATCTTGTGCATCCAATATGTGTGTTTGTGTCATTGGATGAACATTTAGGTCATTTTCGTCCTCCCTAGGCTTATTCTTGTCCAATTAGGGTTTCTAACCAATCTTGTGCATCCAATAGGTGTATTTGTGTCATTGGATGAACATTTAGGTCATTTTCGTCCTCCCTAGGCTTATTCTTGTCTAATTAGGGTTTTTAAGCAATCTTGTGCATCCAATAAGTTCATTTGTGTCGTTGGATGAACATTTAGGTCATTTTCGTCCTCCCTAGGCTTATTCTTGTCCAATTAGGGTTTCTAACCAATCTTGTGCATCCAATAGGTGTGTTTGTGTCATTGGATGAACATTTAGGTCATTTTCGTCCTCCCTAGGCTTATTCTTGTCCAATTAGGGTTTTTAACCAATCTTGTGCATCCAACAGGTGTGTTTGTGTCATTGGATGAACATTTAGGTCATTTTCGTCCTCCCTAGGCTTATTCTTGTCCAATTAGGGTTTCTAACCAATCTTGTGCATCCAATAGGTGTATTTGTGTCATTGGATGAACATTTAGGTCATTTTCGTCCTCCCTAGGCTTATTCTTGTCAAATTAGGGTTTCTAACCAATCTTTTGCATCCAATAGGTGTATTTGTGTCATTGGATGAACATTTAGGTCATTTTCGTCCTCCCTAGGCTTATTCTTGTCCAATTAGGGTTTTAAACCAATCTTGTGCATCCAATATGTTCATTTGTGTCATTGGATGAACATTTAGGTCATTTTCGTCCTCCCTAGGCTTATTCTTGTCCAATTAGGGTTTCTAACCAATCTTGTGCATCCAATAAGTTCATTTGTGTCATTGGATGAACATTTTGGTCATTTTCGTCCTCCCTAGGCTTATTCTTGTGCAATTACGGTTTTTAACCAATCTTGTGCATCCAATAGGTGTGTTTGTGTCATTGGATGAACATTTAGGTCATTTTCGTCTTCCCTAGGCTTATTCTTGTCCAATTAGCGTTTCTAACAAATCTTGTGCATCCAATAGGTGTGTTTGTGTCGTTGGATGAACATTTAGGTCATTTTCATCCTCCCTAGGCTTATTCTTGTCTAATTAGGGTTTTTAAGCAATCTTGTGCATCCAATAAGTTCATTTGTGTCATTTGATGAACATTTAGATCATTTTCGTCCTCCTTAGGCTTATTCTTGTTCAATTAGGGTTTCTAACCAATCTTGTGCATCCAATAGGTGTGTTTGTGTCATTGGATGAACATTTAGGTCATTTTCGTCCTCCCTAGTCTTATTCTTGTCCAATTAGGGTTTTAAGCAATCTTGTGCATCCAATAAGTTCATTTGTGTCATTGGATGAACATTTAGGTCATTTTCGTCCTCCCTAGGCTTTTTATTGTCCAATTAGGGGTTTTAAGCAATCTTGTGCATTTAATAAGTTCATTTGTGTCATTGGATGAACATTTAGGTCATTTTCGTCCTCCCTAGGCTTATTCTTGTCCAATTAGGGTTTCTAACCAATCTTGTGCATCCAATAGGTGTGTTTGTGTCATTGGATGAACATTTAGGTCATTTTCATCCTCCCTAGTCTTATTCTTGTCCAATTAGGGTTTTAAGCAATCTTGTGCATACAATAAGTTCATTTGTGTCATTGGATGAACATTTAGGTCATTTTCGTCCTCCCAAGGCTTATTCTTGTCCAATTAGGGTTTTTAAGCAATCTTGTGCATCCAATAAGTTCATTTGTGTCATTGGATAAACATTTAGGTCATTTTCGTCCTCCCTAGTCTTATTCTTGTCCAATTAGGGTTCTAAGCAATCTTGTGCATCCAATTAGTTCATTTGTGTCATTGGATGAACATTTAGGTCATTTTCGTCCTCCCTAGGCTTATTCTTGTCCAATTAGGGTTTCTAACCAATCTTGTGCATCCAATAGGTGTGTTTGTGTCATTGGATGAACATTTAGGTCATTTTCTTCTTCCCTAGGCTTATTCTTGTCCAATTAGGGTTTCTAACCAATCTTGTGCATCCAATAGGTGTGTTTGTGTCATTGGATGAACATTTAGGTCATTTTCGTCCTCCCTAGGCTTATTCTTGTCCAATTAGGGTTTTTAAGCAATCTTGTGCATCCAATAAGTTCATTTGTGTCATTGGATGAACATTTAGGTCATTTTCGTCCTCCCTAGGCTTATTCTTGTCCAACTATGGTTTTTAACCAATCTTGTGCATCCAATAGGTGTGTTTGTGACATTGGATGAACATTTAGGTCATTTTCGTCCTCCCTAGTCTTATTCTTGTCCAATTAGGGTTTCTAACCAATCTTGTGCATCCAATAGGTGTATTTGTGTCATTGGATGAACATTTAGGTCATTTTCGTCCTCCCTAGTCTTATTCTTGTCCAATTAGGGCTTTAAGCAATCTTGTGCATCCAATAAGTTCATTTGTGTCATTGGATGAACATTTAGGTCATTTTCATCCTCCCTAGGCTTAATGTTGTCCAATTAGGGTCTCTAACCAATCTTGTGCATCCAATAGGTGTATTTGTGTCATTGGATGAAAATTTAGGTCATTTCGTCCTCCCTAGGCTTATTCTTGTCTAATAAAGGTTTTTAAGCAATCTTGTGCATCCAATAAGTTCATTTGTGTCATTGGATGAACATTTAGGTCATTTTCGTCCTCCCTAGGCTTATTCTTGTCCAATTAGGGTTTTTAACCAATCTTGTGCATCCAATAAGTTCATTTGTGTCATTGGATGAACATTTAGGTCATTTTCGTCCTTCCTAGGCTTATTCTTGTTCAATTAGGGTTTCTAACCAATCTTGTGCATCCAATAGGTGTGTTTGTGTCATTGGATGAACATTTAGGTCATTTTCGTCCTCCCTAGTCTTATTCTTGTCCAATTAGGGCTTTAAGCAATCTTGTGCATCCAATAAGTTCATTTGTGTCATTGGATGAACATTTAGGTCATTTTCATCCTCCCTAGGCTTAATGTTGTCCAATTAGGGTCTCTAACCAATCTTGTGCATCCAATAGGTGTATTTGTGTCATTGGATGAAAATTTAGGTCATTTCGTCCTCCCTAGGCTTATTCTTGTCTAATAAAGGTTTTTAAGCAATCTTGTGCATCCAATAAGTTCATTTGTGTCATTGGATGAACATTTAGGTCATTTTTGTCCTCCCAAGGCTTATTATTGTCCAATTAAGGTTTTTAACCAATCTTGTGCATCCAATAAGTTCATTTGTGTCATTGGATGAACATTTAGGTCATTTTCGTCCTTCCTAGGCTTATTCTTGTTCAATTAGGGTTTCTAACCAATCTTGTGCATCCAATAGGTGTGTTTGTGTCATTGGATGAACATTTAGGTCATTTTCGTCCTCCCTAGTCTTATTCTTGTCCAATTAGGGTTTTAAGCAATCTTGTGCATCCAATAAGTTCATTTGTGTCATTGGATGAACATTTAGGTCGTTTTTCCTCCTCCCTAGGCTTATTCTTGTCCAATTAGGTTTTCAAGCAATCTTGTGCATCCAATAAGTTCATTTGTGTCATTGGATGAACATTTAGGTCATTTTCGTCCTCCCTAGTCTTATTCTTGTCCAATTAGGGTTTTAAGCAATCTTGTGCATCCAATAAGTTCATTTGTGTCATTGAATTAAGATTTAAGTGATTTTCGTCCTCCCTAGGCTTATTCTTGTTCAATTAGGGTTTCTAACCAATCTTGTGCATCCAATAGGTGTGTTTGTGTCATTGGATGAACATTTAGGTCATTTTCGTCCTCCCTAGTCTTATTCTTGTCCAATTAGGGTTTTAAGCAATCTTGTGCATCCAATAAGTTCATTTGTGTCATTGGATGAACATTTAGGTCATTTTTCCTCCTCCCTAGGCTTATTCTTGTCCAATTAGGTTTTCAAGCAATCTTGTGCATCAAATAAGTTCATTTGTGTCATTGGATGAACATTTAGGTCATTTTCGTCCTCCCTAGGCTTATTCTTGACCAATTAGGGTTTATAAGCAATCTTGTGCTTCCAATAAGTTCATTTGTGTCATTGGATGAACATTTAGGTCATTTTCGTCCTCCCTAGGCTTACTCTTGTCCAATTAGGGTTTCTAACCAATCTTGTGCATCCAATAAGTTCATTTGTGTCATTGGATGAACATTTAGGTCATTTTCGTCCTCCCTAGGCTTATTCTTGTCCAATTAGGGTTTTTAACCAATCTTGTGCATCCAATAGGTGTGTTTGTGTCATTGGATGAACATTTAGGTCATTTTCTTCCACCCTAGGCTTATTCTTGTCCAATTAGGGTTTTTAACCAATCTTGTGCATCCAATAAGTTCATTTGTGTTATTGGATGAACATTTAGGTCATTTTCGTCCTCCCTAGGCTTATTCTTGTCCAATTAGGGTTTTTAACCAATCTTTTGCATCCAATAAGTTCATTTGTGTCATTCGATGAACATTTAGGTCATTTTCGTCCTCCATAGGCTTATTCTTGCCCAATTAGGGTTTTTAACCAATCTTGTGCATCCAATAAGTTCATTTGTGTCATTGGATGAACATTTAGGTCATTTTCGTCCTCCCTAGGCTTATTCTTGTCCAATTAGGGTTTTTAACCAATCTTGTGCATCCAATAAGTTCATTTGTGTCATTGGATGAACATTTAGGTCATTTTCGTCCTCCCTAGTCTTATTCTTGTCCAATTAGGGTTTTAAGCAATCTTGTGCATCCAATAGGTGTGTTTGTGTCATTGGAGGAACATTTAGGTCATTTTCGTCCTCCCTAGTCTTATTCTTGTCCAATTAGGGTTTTTAACAAATCTTGTGCATACAATAAGTTCATTTGTGTCATTGGAGGAACATTTAGGTCATTTTCGTCCTCCCTAGTCTTATCCTTGTCCAATTAGGGTTTTTATGCAATCTTGTGCATCCAATAGGTGTGTTTGTGTCATTGGAGGAACATTTAGGTCAATTTCGTCCTCCCTAGTCTTATTCTTGTCCAATTAGGGTTTTTAACCAATCTTGTGCATCCAATAAGTTCATTTGTGTCATTGGATGAACATTTAGGTCATTTTCGTCCTCCCTAGTCTTATTCTTGTCCAATTAAGGTTTTTATGCAATCTTGTGCATCCAATAGGTGTGTTTGTGTCATTGGAGGAACATTTAGGTCATTTTCGTCCTCCCTAGTCTTATTCTTGTCCAATTAGGGTTTTGATGCAATCTTGTGCATCCAATATGTGTGTTTGTGTCATTGGACGAACATTTAGGTCATTTTCATCCTCCCTAGACTTATTCTCGTCCAATTAGGGTTTTTAACCAATCTTGTGCATCCAATAAGTTCATTTGTCTCATTGGATGAACATTTAGGTCATTTTCGTCCTCCCTAGGCTTATTCTTGTCCATTTAGGGTTTTCAACCAATCTTGTGCATCCAATAAGTTCATTTGTGTCATTGGATGAACATTTAGGTCATTTTCGTCCTCCCTAGGCTTATTCTTGTCCAATTAGGGTTTTTAACCAATCTTGTGCATCCAATAAGTTCATTTGTGTCATTGGATGAACATTTAGGTCATTTTCGTCCTCCCTTGTCTTATTCTTGTCCAATTAGGGTTTTTATGCAATCTTGTGCATCCAATAGGTGTGTTTGTGTCATTGGAGGAACATTTAGGTCATTTTCGTCCTCCCTAGTCTTATTCTTGTCCAATTAGGGTTTTAAGCAATCTTGTGCATCCAATAAGTTCATTTGTGTCATTGGATGAACATTTAGGTCATTTTTCGTCCTCCCAAGGCTTATTCTTGTCCAATTAGGGTTTTTAAGCAATCTTGTGCATCCAATAAGTTCATTTGTGTCATTGGATGAACATTATGTCATTTTCGTCCTTCCTAGGCTTATTCTTGTCCAATTAGGGTTTATAAGCAAACTTTGTACATCCAATAAGTTCATTTGTGTCATTGGATGAACATTTAGGTCATTTTCATCCTCCCTAGGCTTAATGTTGTCCAATTAGGGTCTCTAACCAATCTTGTGCATCCAATAGGTGTATTTGTGTCATTGGATGAAAATTTAGGTCGTTTGCGTCCTCCCTAGGCTTATTCGTGTCTAATTAGGGTTTTTAAGCAATCTTGTGCATCCAATAAGTTCATTTGTGTCATTGGATGAACATTTAGGTCATTTTCGTCCTCCCTTGGCTTATTCTTGTCCAATTATGGTTTTTAACCAATCTTGTGCATCCAATAGGTGTGTTTGTGACATTGGATGAACATTTAGGTCATTTTCGTCCTCCCTAGTCTTATTCTTGTCCAATTAGGGTTTCTAACCAATCTTGTGCATCCAATAGGTGTATTTGTGTCATTGGATGAACATTTAGGTCATTTTCGTCCTCCCTAGGCTTATTCTTGTCCAATTAGGGTTTTTAAGCAATCTTGTGCATCCAATAAGTTCATTTGTGTCATTGGATGAACATTTAGGTCATTTTCGTCCTCCCAAGGCTTATTATTGTCCAATTAGGGTTTTTAACCATTCTTGTGCATCCAATAAGTTCATTTGTGTCATTGGATGAACATTTAGGTCATTTTCGTCCTCCCTAGGCTTATTCTTGTTCAATTAGGGTTTCTAACCAATCTTGTGCTTCCAATAGGTGTGTTTGTGTCATTGGATGAACATTTAGGTCATTTTCGTCCTCCGTAGTCTTATTCTTGTCCAATTAGGGTTTTAAGCAATCTTGTGCATCCAATAAGTTCATTTGTGTCATTGGATGAACATTTAGGTCATTTTCGTCCTCCCTAGTCTTATTCTTGTCCAATTAGGGTTTATAAGCAATCTTGTGCATCCAATAAGTTCATTTGTGTCATTGGATGAACATTTTGGTCATTTTCGTCCTCCCTAGGCTTATTCTTGTCCAATTAGGGTTTATAAGCAATCTTGTGCATCCAATAAGTTCATTTGTGTCATTGGATGAACATTTAGGTCATTTTCGTCCTCCCTAGGCTTATTCTTGTTCAATTAGGGTTTCTAACCAATCTTGTGCTTCCAATAGGTGTGTTTGTGTCATTGGATGAACATTTAGGTCATTTTCGTCCTCCCTAGGCTTATTCTTGTCCAATTAGGGTTTTTAACCAATCTTGTGCATCCAATAAGTTCATTTGTGTCATTGGATGAACATTTAGGTCATTTTCGTCCTCCCTAGGCTTATTCTTGTCCAATTAGGGTTATTAACCAATCTTGTGCATCCAATAGGTGTGTTTGTATCATTGGATGAACATTTAGGTCATTTTCGTCCTCCCTAGGCTTATTCTTGTCCAATTAGGGTTTTTAACCAATCTTGTGCATCCAAAAAGTTCATTTGTGTCATTGGATTAACAATTAGGTCATTTTCGTCCTTCCTAGGCTTTTTCTTGTCCAATTAGGGTTTCTAACCAATCTTGTGCTTCCAATAGGTGTGTTTGTGTCATTGGATGAACATTTAGGTCATTTTCGTCCTCCCTAGGCTTATTCTTGTCCAATTAGGGTTTTTAACCAATCTTGTGCATCCAATAAGTTCATTTGTGTCATTGGATGAACATTTAGGTCATTTTCGTCCTCCCTAGGCTTATTCTTGTCCAATTAGGGTTTTTAACCAATCTTGTGCATCCAATAGGTGTGTTTGTGTCATTGGATGAACATTTAGGTCATTTTCGATCTCCCTAGCCTTATTCTTGTCGAATTAGGGTTTTTAACCAATCTTGTGCATCCAATAACTTCATTTGTGTCATTGGATGAACATTTAGGTCATTTTCGTCCTCCCAAGGCATATTCTTGTCCAATTAGGGTTTCTAACCAATCTTGTGCATCCAATAGGTGTGTTTGTGTCATTGGATGAACATTTAGGTCATTTTCGTCCTCCCTAGTCTTATTCTTGTCCAATTAGGGTTTTAAGCAATCTTGTGCATCCAATAAGTTCATTTGTGTCATTGGAGGAATAGTTAGGTCATTTTCGTCCTCCCTAGGCTTATTCTTGTCCAATTAGGGTTTTTAACCAATCTTGTGCATCCAATAAGTTCATTTGTGTCATTGGATGAACATTTAGGTCATTTTCGTCCTCCCTAGGCTTATTCTTGTCCAATTAGGGTTTTTAACCAATCTTGTGCATCCAATAAGTTCATTTGTGTCATTGGATGAACATTTAGGTCATTATCGTCCTCCATAGTCTTATTCTTGTCTAATTAGGGTTTTAAGCAATCTTGTGCATCCAATATGTGTGTTTGTATCATTGGACGAACATTTAGGTCATTTTCGTCCTCCCTAGGCTTATTCTTGTCCAATTAGGGTTTTTAACCAATCTTGTGCATCCAATAAGTTCATTTGTGTCATTGGATGAACATTTAGGTCATTTTCGTCCTCCCTAGGCTTATTCTTGTCCAATTAGGGTTTATAACCAATCTTGTGCTTCCAATAGGTGTATTTGTGTCATTGGATGAACATTTAGGTCATTTTCGTCCTCCCTAGGCTTATTCTTGTCCAATTAGGGTTTTTAAGCAATCTTGTGCATCCAATAAGTTCATTTGTGTCATTGGATGAACATTTAGGTCATTTTCGTCCTCCCTAGGCTTATTCTTGTCCTATTAGGGTTTTTAACCAATCTTGTGCATCCAATAGGTGTATTTGTGTCATTGGATGAACATTTAGGTCATTTTCGTCCTCCCTAGGCTTATTCTTGTCCAATTAGGGTTTTTAAGCAATCTTGTGCATCCAATAAGTTCATTTGTGTCATTGGATGAACATTTAGGTCATTTCTGTCCTCCCTAGGCTTATTCTTGTCCAATTAGGGTTTTTAACCAATCTTTTGCATCCAATAAGTTCATTTGTGTCATTGGATAAACATTTAGGTCATTTTCGTCCTCCCTAGGCTTATTCTTGTCCAATTAGGGTTTCTAACCAATCTTGTGCATCCAATAGGTGTATTTGTGTCATTGGATGAACATTTAGGTCATTTTCGTCCTCCCTAGGCTTATTCTTGTCCAATTAGGGTTTTTAAGCAATCTTGTGCATCCAATAAGTTCATTTGTGTCATTGGATGAACATTTAGGTCATTTTCATCCTCCCTAGGCTTAATGTTGTCCAATTAGGGTCTCTAACCAATCTTGTGCATCCAATAGGTGTATTTGTGTCATTGGATGAAAATTTAGGTCATTTTCGTCCTCCCTAGGCTTATTCTTGTCTAATTAGGGTTTTTAAGCAATCTTGTGCATCCAATAAGTTCATTTGTGTCATTGGATTAACATTTAGGTCATTTTCGTCCTCCCTAGGGTTAATCTTGTCCAATTAGGGTTTTTAACCAATCTTGTGCATCCAATAGGTGAGTTTGTGTCATTGGATGAACATTTAGGTCAATTTCGTCCTCCCTAGGCTTATTCTTGTCCAATTAGGGTTTCTAACCAATCTTGTGCATCCAATAGGTGTATTTGTGTCATTGGATGAACATTTAGGTCATTTTCGTCCTCCCTAGGCTTATTCTTGTCCAATTAGGGTTTTTAAGCAATCTTGTGCATCCAATAAGTTCATTTGTGTCATTGGATGAACATTTAGGTCATTTTCGCCCTCCCTAGGCTTATTCTTGTCCAATTAGGGTTTTTAACCAATCTTGTGCATCCAATAGGTGTATTTGTGTCATTGGATGAACATTTAGGTCATTTTCGTCCTCCCTAGGCTTATTCTTGTCTAATTAGGGTTTTTAAGCAATCTTGTGCATCCAATAAGTTCATTTGTGTTATTGGATGAATATTTAGGTTATTTTCGTCCTCCTTATGCTTATTCTTGTCCAATTAGGGTTTTAACCAATCTTGTGCATCCAATAGGTGTATTTGTGTCATTGGATGAACATTTAGGTCATTTTCGTCCTCCCTAGGCTTATTCTTGTCCAATTAGGGTTTTTAAGCAATCTTGTGCATCCAATAAGTTCATTTGTGTCATTGGATGAACATTTAGGTCATTTTCGTCCTCCCCAGGCTTATTCTTGTCCAATTAGGGTTTTTAACCAATCTTGTGCATCCAATAGGTGTATTTGTGTCATTGGATGAACATTTAGATCATTTTCGTCCTCCCTAGGCTTATTCTTGTCCAATTAGGGTTTTTAACCAATCTTGTGCATCCAATAGGTGTGTTTGTGTCATTGGATGAACATTTAGGTCAGTTTCGTCCTCCCTAGGCTTATTCTTATCCAATTAGGGTTTCTAACGAATCTTGTGCATCCAATAGGTGTATTTGTGTCATTGGATGAACATTTAGGTCATTTTCGTCCTCCCTAGGCTTATTCTTGTCCAATTTCGGTTTTTAACCAATCTTGTGCATCCAATATGTGTGTTTGTGTCATTGGATGAACATTTAGGTCATTTTCGTCCTCCCTAGGCTTATTCTTGTCCAATTAGGGTTTCTAACCAATCTTGTGCATCCAATAGGTGTATTTGTGTCATTGGATGAACATTTAGGTCATTTTCGTCCTTCCTAGGCTTATTCTTGTCTAATTAGGGTTTTTAAGCAATCTTGTGCTTCCAATAAGTTCATTTGTGTTATTGGATGAACATTTAGGTCATTTTCGTCCTTACTAGGCTTATTCTTTTCCAATTAGGGTTTTTAACCAATCTTGTGCATCCAATAGGTGTGTTTGTGTCATTGGATGAACATTTAGGTCAGTTTCGTCCTCCCTAGGCTTATTCTTGTCCAATTAGGGTGTTTAACGAATCTTGTGCATCCAATAGGTGTATTTGTGTCATTGGATGAACATTTAGGTCATTTTCGTCCTCCCTAGGCTTATTCTTGTCCAATTAGGGTTTTTAAGCAATCTTGTGCATCCAATAAGTTCATTTGTGTCATTGGATGAACATTTAGGTCATTTTCGTCCTCCCTAGGCTTATTCTTGTCCAATTAGGGTTTTTAAGCAATCTTGTGCATCCAATAAGTTCATTTGTGTCATTGGATGAACATTTAGGTCATTTTCGTCCTCCCTAGTCTTATTCTTGTCCTATTAGGGTTTTAAGCAATCTTGTGTATCCAATAAGTTCATTTGTGTCATTGGATGAACATTTAGGTCATTTTCGTCCTCCCTAGGCTTAGTTTTGTGCAATTAGGGTTTTTAACCAATCTTGTGCATCCAATAGGTGTGTTTGTGTCCTTAGATGATCATTTAGGTCATTTTCATCCTCCCTAGGCTTATTGTTGTCCAATTAGGGTTTTTAACCAATCTTGTGCATCCAATAGGTGTGTTTGTGTCATTGGATGAACATTTAGGTCATTTTCGTCCTCCCTAGGCTTATACTTGTCCAATTAGGGTTTTTAACCAATCTTGTGCATCCAATAAGTTTATTTGTGTCATTGGATGAACAATTAGGTCATTTTCGTCCTCCCTAGGCTTATTCTTGTCCAATTAGGGTTTTAAGCCAATCTTGTGCATCCAATAGGTGTGTGTTTGTGTCATTTGATGAACATTTAGGTCATTTTCGTCCTCCCAAGCCTTATTCTTATCCAATTAGGGTTTTAAGCAATCTTGTGCATCCAATAAGTTCATTTGTGTCATTGGATTAAGATTTAAGTCATTTTCGTCCTCCCTAGGCTTATTCTTGTCAAGTTAGGGTTTTTAACCAATCTTGTACATCCAATAGGTGTGTTTGTGTCATTGGATGAACATTTATGTCATTTTCGTCCTCCCAAGGCTTATTCTTGTCCAATTAGGGTTTTTAACCAATCTTGTGCATCGAATAAGTTCATTTGTGTCATTGGATGAACATTTAGGTCATTTTCGTCCTCCCTAGGCTTATTCTTGTCCAATTAGGGTTTTTAAGCAATCTTGTGCATCCAATAAGTTCATTTGTGTCATTGGATGAACATTTAGGTCATTTTCGTCCTCCATAGGCTTATTCTTGTCCAATTAGGGTTTATAAGCAATCTTGTCCATCCAATAAGTTCATTTGTGTCATTGGATGAACAATTAGGTCATTTTCGTCCTCCTTAGGCTTATTCTTGTCGAATTAGGGTTTCTAACCAATCTTGTGCATCCAATAAGTTCATTTGTGTCATTGGATGAACATTTAGGTCATTTTCGTCCTCCCTAGACTTATTCTTGTCCAATTAGGGTTTTTAACCAATATTGTGCATCCAATTGGTGTGTTTGTGTCATTGGATGAACATTTAGGTCATTTTCGTCCTCCCTAGGCTTATTCTTGTCCAATTAGGGTTTCTAACCAATCTTGTGCATCCAATAGGTGTATTTGTGTCATTGGATGAAAATTTAGGTCATTTTCCTCCTCCCTAGGCTTATTCTTGTCCAATTATGGTTTTTAACCAATCTTGTGCATCCAATAGGTGTGTTTGTGTCATTGGATGAACATTTAGGTCATTTTCGTCCTCCCTAGGCTTATTCTTGTCCAATTAGGGTTTCTAACCAATCTTGTGCATCCAATAGGTGTATTTGTGTCATTGGATGAACATTTAGGTCATTTTCGTCCTCCCTAGGCTTATTCTTGTCCAATTAGGGTTTGTAACCAATCTTGTGCATCCAATAAGTTCATTTGTGTCATTGGATGAACATTTAGGTCATTTTCGTCCTACCTAGGCTTATTCTTGTCCAATTAGGGTTT
>JBBPBR010000551.1:17318-77463 GCA_037974775.1 Cicer pinnatifidum | reverse complement strand
TGTGTCATTGGATGAACATTTAAGTCATTTTCGTCCTCCCTAGACTTATTCTTGTCTAATTAGGGTTTTTAAGCAATCTTGTGCATCCAATAAGTTGATTAGTGTTATTGGATGAACATTTAGGTCATTTTCGTCCTCCCTAGGCTTATTCTTGTCCAATTAGGGTTTTTAACCAATCTTGTGCATCCAATAAGTTCATTTGTGTCATTGGATGAACATTTAGGTCATTTTCGTCCACCCTAGGCTTATTCTTGTCCAATTAGGGTTTTTAACCAATCTTGTGCATCCAATAAGTTCATTTGTGTCATTGAATGAACATTTAGGTCATTTTCGTCCTCCCACGGCTTATTCTTGTCCAATTAGGGTTTTTAACCAATCTTGTGCATCCAATAGGTGTGTTTGTGTCATTGGATGAACATTTAGGTCATTAGCGTCCTCCCTAGGCTTATTCTTGTCCAATTAGGGTTTTTAACCAATCTTGTGCATCCAATAAGTTCATTTGTGTCATTGGATGAACATTTAGGTCATTTTCGTCCTCCCACGGCTTATTCTTGTCCAATTAGGGTTTTTAACCAATCTTGTGCATCCAATAGGTGTGTTTGTGTCATTGGATGAACATTTAGGTCATTAGCGTCCTCCCTAGGCTTATTCTTGTCCAATTAGTGTTTCTAACCAATCTTGTGCATCCAATAGGTGTATTTGTGTCATTGGATGAACATTTAGGTCATTTTCGTCCTCCCTAGGCTTATTCTTGTCCAATTAGGGTTTTTAACCAATCTTGTGCATCCAATAAGTTCATTTGTGTCATTGGATAAACATTTAGGTCATTTTCGTCCACCCTAGGCTTATTCTTGTCCAATTAGGGTTTTTAACCAATCTTGTGCATCCAATAAGTTCATTTGTGTCATTGGATGAACATTTAGGTCATTTTCGTCCTCCCATGGCTTATTCTTGTCAAATTAGGGTTTTTAAGCAATCTTGTGCATCTAATAGGTGTGTTTGTGTCATTGGATGAACATTGAGGTCATCTTCGTCCTCCCTAGGCTTATTCTTGTCCAATTAGGGTTTCTAACCAATCTTGTGCATCCAATAGGTGTATTTGTGTCATTGGATGAACATTTAGGTCATTTTCGTCCTCCCTAGGCTTATTCTTGTCCAATTAGGGTTTTTAACCAATCTTGTGCATCCAATAAGTTCATTTGTGTCATTGGATAAACATTTAGGTCATTTTCGTCCACCCTAGGCTTATTCTTGTCCAATTAGGGTTTTTAACCAATCTTGTGCATCCAATAGGTGTGTTTGCGTCATTGGATGAACATTTAGGTCAGTTTTGTCCTCCCTAGGCTTATTCTTGTCCAATTAGGGTTTCTAACGAATCTTGTGCATCCAATAGGTGTATTTGTGTCATTGGATGAACATTTAGGTCATTTTCGTCCTCCCTAGGCTTATTCTTGTCCAATTAGGGTTTTTAACCAATCTTGTGCATCCAATAGGTGTGTTTGTGTCATTGGATGAACATTAAGGTCAGTTTCGTCCTCCCTAGGCTTATTCTTGTCCAATTAGGGTTTCTAACGAATCTTGTGCATCCAATAGGTGTATTTGTGTCATTGGATGAACATTTAGGTCATTTTCGTCCTCCCTAGGCTTATTCTTGTCCAATAAGGGTTTTTAACCAATCTTGTGCATCCAATAGGTGTGTTTGTGTCATTGGATGAACATTTAGGTCATTTTTCGTTCATTCTAGGCTTATTCTTGTCCAATTAGGGTTTTTTTACCAATCTTGTGCATCCAATAAGTTCATTTGTGTCATTGGATAAACATTTAGGTCATTTTCGTCCACCCTAGGCTTATTCTTGTCCAATTAGGGTTTTTAACCAATCTTGTGCATCCAATAAGTTCATTTGTGTCATTGGATGAACATTTAGGTCATTTTCGTCCTCCCAAGGCTTATTCTTGTCCAATTAGGGTTTTTAACCAATCTTGTGCATCAAATAAGTTCCTTTGTGTCATTGGTTGAACATTTAGGTCATTTTCGTCCTCCTTAGGCTTATTCTTGTCCAATTAGGGTTTTTAACCAATCTTGTGCATCCAATAGGTGTGTTTGTGTCATTGGATGAACATTTAGGTCATTTTCGTCCTCCCTAGGCTTATTCTTGTCCAATTAGGGTTTTTAACCAATCTTGTGCATCCAATAGGTGTGTTTGTGTCATTGGATGAACATTTAGGTCATTTTCGTCCTCCCTAGTCTTATTCTTGTCCAATTAGGGTTTTAAGCCAATCTTGTGCATCCAATAGGTTTGTTTGTGTCATTTGATGAACATTTAGGTCATTTTCGTCCTCCCAAGGCTTATTCTTATCCAATTAGGGTTTTAAGCAATCTTGTGCATCCAATAAGTTCATTTGTGTCATTGGATTAAGATTTAAGTCATTTTCGGCCTCCCTAGGCTTATTCTTGTCCAGTTAGGGTTTTTAACCAATCTTGTGCATCCAATAGGTGTGTTTGTGTCATTGGATGAACATTTAGGTCATTTTCGTCCTCCCTAGGCTTATTCTTGTCCAATTAGGGTTTTTAACCAATCTTGTGCATCCAATAGGTGTGTTTGTGTCATTGGATGAACATATAGGTCATTTTCGTCCTCCCTAGGCTTATTCTTGTCCAATTAGGGTTTTTAACAAATCTTGTGCATCCAATAAGTTCATTTGTGTCATTGGATGAACATTTAGGTCATTTTCGTCCACTCTAGGCTTATTCTTGTCCAATTAGGGTTTTTAACCAATCTTGTGGATCCAATACGTTCATTTGTGTCATCGGATGAACATTTAAAACATTTTTGTCCTCCCAAGGCTTATTCTTGTCCAATTAGGGTTTTTAACCAATCTTGTGCATCCAATAAGTTCATTTGTGTCATTGGATGAACATTTAGGTCATTTTCGTCCTCCCTAGGCTTATTCTTGTCCAATTAGGGTTTTAAGCAATCTTTTGCATCCAATATGTGTGTTTGTGTCATTGGATGAACATTTAGGTCATTTTCGTCCTCCCTAGTCTTATTCTTGTCCAATTAGGGTTTTAAGCAATCTTGTGCATCCAATATGTGGGTTTGTGTCATTGGATGAACATTTAGGTCATTTTCGTCCTCCCTATCCTTATTCTTGTCCAATTAGGGTTTTTAACCAATCTTGTGCATCCAATAAGTTCATTTGTGTCATTGGATGAACATTTAGGTCATTTTCGTCCTCCCTAGTCTTATTCTTGTCCAATTAGGGTTTTTATGCAATCTTGGCATCCAATAGGTGTGTTTGTGTCATTGGACGAACATTTAGGTCATTTTCGTCCTCCCTAGGCTTATTCTTGTCCAATTAGGGTTTTTAACCAATCTTGTGCATCCAATAAGTTCATTTGTGTCATTGGATGAACATTTAGGTCATTTTCGTCCTCCCTAGGCTTATTCTTGTCCAATTAGGGTTTATAACCAATCTTGTGCTTCCAATAGGTGTATTTGTGTCATTGGATGAACATTTAGGTCATTTTCGTCCTCCCTAGGCTTATTCTTGTCCAATTAGGGTTTTTAAGCAATCTTGTGCATCCAATAAGTTCATTTGTGTCATTGGATGAACATTTAGGTCATTTTCGTCCTCCCTAGGCTTATTCTTGTCCAATTAGGGTTTTTAACCAATCTTGTCCATCCAATAGGTGTGTTTGTGTCATTGGATGAACATTTAGGTCATTTTCGTCCTCCCTAGGCTTATTCTTGTCCAATTAGGGTTTTTAACCAATCTTGTGCATCCAATAAGTTCATTTCTGTCATTGGATGAACATTTAGGTCATTTTCGTCCTCCCAAGGCTTATTCTTGTCCAATTAGGGTTTCTAACAAACCTTGTGCATCCAATAGGTGTGTTTGTGTCATTGGATGAACATTTAGGTCATTTTCGTCCTCCCTAAGCTTATTCTTGTCCAATTAGGGTTTTTAACCAATCTTATGCATCCAATAAGTTCATTTGTGTAATTGGATGAACATTTAGGTCATTTTCGTCCTCCCTAGGCTTATTCTTGTCCAATTAGGGTTTTTAACCAATCTTGTGCATCCAATAGGTGTGTTTGTGTCATTGGATGAACATTTAGGTCATTTTCGTCCTCCCTAGGCTTATTCTTGTCCAATTAGGGTTTTTAACCAATCTTGTGCATCCAATAAGTTCATTTGTGTCATTGGATAAACATTTAGGTCATTTTCGTCCACCCTAGGCTTATTCTTGTCCAATTAGGGTTTTTAACCAATTTTAGGCATCCAATAAGTTCATTTGTTTCATTGGATGAATATTTAGGTCATTTTCATCCTCCCAAGGTTTATTCTTGTCCAATTAGGGTTTTTAACCAATCTTGTGCATCCAATAGGTGTGTTTGTGTCATTGGATGAACATTTAGGTCATTTTCGTCCTCCCTAGGCTTATTCTTGTCTAATTAGGGTTTTTAAGCAATCTTGTGCATCCAATAAATTCATTTGTGTTATTGGATGAACATTTAGGTCATTTTTGTCCTCCCAAGGCTTATTCTTGTCCAATTAGGGTTTTTAACCAATCTTGTGCATCCAATAGGTGTGTTTGTGTCATTGGATGAACATTTAGGTCATTTTCGTCCTCCCTAGGCTTATTCTTGTCCAATTAGGGTTTTTAACCAATCTTGTGCATCCAATAAGTTCGTTTGTGTCATTGGATAAACATTTAGGTCATTTTCGTCCTCCCTAGGCTTATTCTTGTCCAATTAGGGTTTTTAACCAATCTTGTGCATCCAATAAGTTCATTTGTGTCATTGGATGAACATTTAGGTCATTTTCGTCCTCCCTAGGCTTATTCATGTCCAATTAGGGTTTCTAACGAATCTTGTGCATCCAATAGGTGTGTTTGTGTTATTGGATGAACATTTAGGTCATTTTCGTCCTCCCTAGGCTTATTCTTGTCCAATTAGGGTTTTTAACCAATCTTGTGCATCCAATAGGTGTGTTTAGTCATTTGATGAACATTTAGGTCATTTTCGTCCTCCCTAGGCTTATTCATGTCCAATTAGGGTTTCTAACGAATCTTGTGCATCCAATAGGTGTGTTTGTGTTATTGGATGAACATTTAGGTCATTTTCGTCCTCCCTATGCTTATTCTGGTCCAATTAGGGTTTTTAACCAATCTTGTTCATCCAATAGGTGTGTTTGTGTCATTGGATGAACATTTAGGTAATTTTCGTCCTCCCTAGGCTAATTCTTGTCCAATTAGGGTTTTTAACCAATCTTGTGCATCCAATAGGTGTGTTTGTGTCATTGGATGAACATTTAGGTCATTTTCGTCCTCCCTAGGCTTATTCTTGTCCAATTAGGGTTTTTAACCAATCTTGTGCATCCAATAAGTTCATTTGTGTCATTGGATTAACATTTAGGTCATTTTCGTCCTCCCTAGGCTTATTCTTGTCAAATTAGGGTTTCTAACCAATCGTGTGCATCCAATCGGTCTGTTTGTGTCATTGGATGAACATTTAGGTAATTTTCGTCCTCCCTAGGCGTATTCTTGTCCAATTAGGGTTTTTAACCAATCTTGTGCATCCAATAGGTGTGTTTGTGTCATTGGATGAACATTTAGGTCATTTTCGTCCTCCCTAGGCTTATTCTTGTCCAATTAGGGTTTTTAACCAATCTTGTGCATCCAATAAGTTCATTTGTGTCATTGGATGTACATTTAGGTCATTTTCATCCTCCCTAGGCTTATTCTTGTCCAATTAGGGTTTCTAACCAATCTTGTGCATCCAATAGGAGTGTTTAGTCATTTGATGAACATTTAGGTCATTTTCGTCCTCCCTAGGCTTATTCTTGTCCAATTAGGGTTTTTAACCAATCTTGTGCATCCAATAAGTTCATTTGTGTCATTGGATGAACATTTAGGTCATTTTCGTCCTCCCACGGCTTATTCTTGTCCAATTAGGGTTTTTAACCAATCTTGTGCATCCAATTGGTGTGTTTGTGTCATTGGATGAACATCTAGGTCATTTTCGTCCTCCCTAGGCTTATTCTTGTCCAATTAGGGTTTCTAACCAATCTTGTGCATCCAATAGGTGTATTTGTGTCATTGGATGAACATTTAGGTCATTTTCGTCCTCCCTAGGCTTATTCTTTTCCAATTAGGGTTTTTACCCAATCTTGTGCATCCAATAAGTTCATTTGTGTCATTGGATAAACATTTAGGTCATTTTCGTCCACCCTAGGCTTATTCTTGTCCAATTAGGGTTTTTAACCAATCTTGTGCATCCAATAAGTTCATTTGTGTCATTGGATGAACATTTAGGTCATTTTCGTCCTCCCACGGCTTATTCTTGTCCAATTAGGGTTTTTAACCAATCTTGTGCATCCAATAGGTGTGTTTGTGTCATTGGATGAACATTTAGGTCATTTTCGTCCTCCCACGGCTTATTCTTGTCCAATTAGGGTTTCTAACCAATCTTGTGCATCCAATTGGTGTGTTTGTGTCATTGGATGAACATCTAGGTCATTTTCGTCCTCCCTAGGCTTATTCTTGTCCAATTAGGGTTTTTAACCAATCTTGTGCATCCAATAGGTGTGTTTGTGTCATTGGATGAACATTTAGGTCATTTTCGTCCTCCCTAGGCTTATTCTTGTCCAATTACTGTTTTTAACCAATCTTGTGCATCCAGTAGGTGTATTTGTGTCATTGGATGAACATTTAAGTCATTTTCGTCCTCCCTAGACTTATTCTTGTCTAATTAGGGTTTTTAAGCAATCTTGTGCATCCAATAAGTTGATTTGTGTTATTGGATGAACATTTAGGTCATTTTCGTCCTCCCTAGGCTTATTCTTGTCCAATTAGGGTTTTTAACCAATCTTGTGCATCCAATAAGTTCATTTGTGTCATTGGATGAACATTTAGGTCATTTTTGTCCTCCCAAGGCTTATTCTTGTCCAATAAGGGTTTCTAACCAATCTTGTGCATCCAATAGGTGTGTTTTTGTCATTTGATGAACATTTAGGTCATTTTCGTCCTCCGTATGCTTATTCTTGTCCAATTAGGGTTTTTAACCAATCTTGTGCATCCAATAGGTGTGTTTGTGTCATTGGATGAACATTTAGGTCATTTTCGTCCTCCCTAGGCTTATTCTTGTCCAATTAGGGTTTTTAACCCATCTTGTGCATCCAATAAGTTCATTTGTGTCATTGGATTAACATTTAGGTCATTTTTGTCCTCCCTAGGCTTATTCTTGTCCAATTAGGGTTTCTAACCAATCTTGTGCATCCAATAGGTGTGTTTGTGTCATTGGATGAACATTTAGGTCATTTTCGTCCTCCCTAGGCTTATTCTTGTCCAATTAGGGTTTTTAACCAATCTTGTGCATCCAATAAGTTCATTTGTGTCATTGGATGAACATTTAGGTCATTTTCGTCCTCTTAAGGCTTATTCTTGTCCAATTAGGGTTTCTAACCAATCTTGTGCATCCAATAGGTGTGTTTGTGTCATTAGATGAACATTTAGGTCATTTTTGTCCTCCTTAGTCTTATTCTTGTCCAATTAGGGTTTTAAGCAATCTTGTGCATCCAATAAGTTCATTTGTGTCATTGGATGAATATTTAGGTCATTTTTGTTCTCCCTAGGCTTATTCTTGTCCAATTAGGGTTTCTAAACAATCTTGTGAATCCAATAGGTGTGTTTGTGTCATTGGATGAACATTTAGGTCATTTTCGTCCTCCCTAGTCTTATTCTTGTCCAATTAGGGTTTTAAGCAATCTTGTGCATCCAATAAGTTCATTTGTGTCATTGGATGAACATTTAGTTTATTTTCGTCCTCACTAGGCTTAGTTTTGTGCAATTAGGGTTTTTAACCAATCTTGTGCATCCAATAGGTGTGTTTGTCTCATTAGATGAACATTTAGGTCATTTTCGTCCTCCCTAGGCTTATTCTTGTCCAATTATGGTTTTTAAGCAATCATGTAAATCCAATAAGTTCATTTGTTTCATTGGATGAACATTTAGGTCATTTTCGTCCTCCCTAGGCTTATTCTTGTTCAATTAGGGTTTCTAAACAATCTTGTGCATCCAATAGGTGTGTTTGTGTCATTGGATGAACATTTAGGTCATTTTCGTCCTCCCTAGGCTTATTTTTGTCCAATTAGGGTTTTAACCAATCTTGTGTATCCAATTGGTGTGTTTGTGTCATTGGATGAACATTTTGGTCATTTTCGTCCTTCCTAGGCTTATTCTTGTCCAATTAGGGTTTTTAACCAATCTTGTGCATCCAATAGGTGTGTTTGTGTCATTGGATGAACATTTAGGTCATTTTTTTCCTCCCTAGGCTTATTCTTGTCCAATTATGGTTTTTAACCAATCTTGTGCATCCAATAAGTTCATTTGTGTCATTGGATAAACATTTAGGTCATTTTCGTCCACCCTAGGCTTATTCTTGTCCAATTAGGGTTTTTAACCAATCTTGTGCATCCAATAGGTGTGTTTGTGTCATTGGATGAACATTTAGGTCATTTTTGTCCTCCCTAGGCTTATTCTTGTCCAATTAGGGTTTTGTTACGAATCTTGTGCATCCAATAGGTGTATTTGTGTCATTGGATGGACATTTAGGTCATTTTCGTCCTCCCTAGGCTTATTCTTGTCCAATTAGGGTTTTTAAGCAATCTTGTGCATCCAATAAGTTCATTTGTGTCATTGGATGAACATTTAGGTCATTTTCGTCCTCCCTAGGCTTATTCTTGTCCAATTTGGGTTTTTAAGCAATCTTGTGCATCCAATAAGTTCATTTGTGTCATTGGATGAACATTTAGGTCATTTTCGTCCTCCCTAGGCTTATTCTTGTCTAATTAAGGTTTTTAAGCAATCTTGTTCATCCAATAAGTTCATTTGTGTTATTGAATGAACATTTAGGTCATTTTCGTCCTCCCTAGGCTTATTCTTGTCCAATTAGGTTTTCTAACCAATCTTGTGCATCCAATAGGTGTATTTGTGTCATTGGATGAAAATTTAGGTTATTTTCGTCCTCCCTAGGCTTATTCTTGTCCAATTAGGGTTTTTAACCAATCTTGTGCATCCAATAGGTGTGTTTGTGTCATTGGATGAACATTAAGGTCATTTTCGTCCTCCCTAGGCTTATTCTTGTCCAATTAGGGTGTCTAACCAATCTTGTGCATCCAATAGGTGTGTTTGTGTCATTGGATGAACATTTAGGTCATTTTCGTCCTCCCTAGGCTTATTCTTGTCCAATTAGGGTTTTTAACCAATCTTGTGCATCCAATAAGTTCATTTGTGTCATTGGATAAACATTTAGGTCATTTTCGTCCACCCTAGGCTTATTCTTGTCCAATTAGGGTTTTTAACCAATCTTGTGCATCCAATAGGCGTGTTTGTGTTATTGGATGAACATTTAGGTCATTTTCGTCCTCCCTAGGCTTATTCTTGTCCAATTAGGGTTGCTAACCAGTCTTGTGCATCCAATAGGTGTGTTTGCGTCATTGGATGAACATTTAGGTCATTTTCGTCCTCCCTAGGCTTATTCTTGTCCAATTAGGGTTTTTAACCAATCTTGTGCATCCAATAAGTTCATTTGTGTCATTGGATGAACATTTAGGTCATTTTCGTCCTCCCTAGGCTTATTCTTGTCCAATTAGGGTTTTTAACCAATCTTGTGCATCCAATAGGTGTGTTTGTGTCATTGGATGAACATTTAGGTCATTTTCGTCCTCCCTAGGCTTATTCTTTTCCAATTAGGGTTTTTAACCAATCTTGTGCATCCAATAAGTTCATTTGTGTCATTGGATGAACGTTTAGGTCATTTTCGTCCTCCCTAGGCTTATTCTTGTCCAATTAGGGTTTTTAACCAATCTTGTGCATCCAATAGGTGTGTTTGTGTCATTGGATGAACATTTAGGTCATTTTCGTCCTCCCTAGGCTTATTCTTGTCCAATTAGGGTTTTTAAGCAATCTTGTGCATCCAATAAGTTCATTTGTTTCATTGGATGAACATTTAGGTCATTTTCGTCCTCCCTAGGCTTATTCTTGTCCAATTAGGGTTTTTAACCAATCTTGTGCATCCAATAAGTTCATATGTGTCATTGGATGAACATTTAGGTCATTTTCGTCCTTCCTAAGCATATTCTTGTCCAATTAGGGTTTTTAACCAATCTTGTGCATCCAATAGGTGTATTTGTGTCATTGGATGAACATTTAGGTCATTTTCGTCCTCCCTAGGCTTATTCTTGTCCAATTAGGGAATTTAAGCAATCTTGTGCATCCAATAAGTTCATTTGTGTCATTGGATGAACATTTAGGTCATTTTCGTCCTCCCTAGGCTTATTCTTGTCCAATTAGGGTTTTTAACCAATCTTGTGCATCCAATAAGTTCATTTGTGTCATTGGATAAACATTTAGGTCATTTTCGTCCACCCTAGGCTTATTCTAGCCCAATTAGGGTTTTTAACCAATCTTGTGCATCCAATAGGCGTGTTTGTGTTATTGGATGAACATTTAGGTCATTTTCGTCCTCCCTAGGCTTATTCTTGTCCAATTAGGGTTTCTAACCAATCTTGTGCATCCAATAGGTGTGTTTGTGTCATTGGATGAACATTTAGGTCATTTTCGTCCTCCCTATGCTTATTCTTATCCAATTAGGATTTTTAACCAATCTTGTGCATCCAATAGTTGTGTTTGTGTCATTGGATGAACTTTTAGGTCATTTTCGTCCTCCCTAGGCTTATTCTTGTCCAATTAGGGTTTTTAACCAATCTTGTGCATCCAATAGGTGTGTTTGTGTCATTGGATGAACATTTAGGTCATTTTCGTCCTCCCTAGGCTTATTCTTGTCCAATTAGGGTTTTTAACCAATCTCGTGCATCCAATAAGTTCATTTGTGTCATTGGATAAACATTTAGGTCATTTTCGTCCAACCTAGGCTTATTCTTGTCCAATTAGGGTTTTTAACCAATCTTGTGCATCCAATAAGTTCATTTGTGTCATTGGATAAACATTTAGGTCATTTTCGTCCTCCCTAGGCTTATTCTTGTCCAATTAGGGTTTCTAACCAATCTTGTGCATCCAATAGGTATGTTTGTGTCATTGGATAAACATTTAGGTCATTTTCGTCCTCCCTAGGCTTATTCTTGTCCAATTAGGGTTTTTAACCAATCTTGTGCATCCAATAGGTGTGTTTGTGTCATTGGATGAACATTTAGGTCATTTTCGTCCTCCCTAGGCTTATTCTTGTCCAATTAGGGTTTTTAACCAATCTTGTGCATCCAATAAGTTCATTTGTGTCATTGGATGTACATTTAGGTCATTTTCATCCACCCTAGGCTTATTCTTGTCCAATTAGGGTTTTTAACTAATCTTGTCCATCCAATAAGTTCATTTGTGTCATTAGATGAACATTTATGTCATTTTCGTCCTCCCAAGGCTTATTCTTGTCAATTTAGGGTTTTTAAACAAATCTTGTGCATCCAATAAGTTAATTTGTGTCATTGGATGAACATTTAGGTCATTTTCGTCCTCCCTAGGCTTATTCTTGTCCAATTAGGGTTTTTAACCAATCTTGTGCATCCAATAAGTTCATTTGTGTCATTGGATGAACATTTAAGTCATTTTCGTCCTCCCTAAGCTTATTCTTGTCCAATTTGGGTTTCTAAACAATCTTGTGCATCCAATAGGTGTGTTTGTGTCATTGGATGAACATTTAGGTCATTTTCGTCCTCCCTAGGCTTATTCTTGTCCAATTAGGGTTTTTAACCAATCTTGTGCATCCAATAGGTGTGTTTGTGTCATTGGATGAACATTTAGGTCATTTTCGTCCTCCCTAGGATTATTCTTGTCCAATTAGGGTTTTTAACCAATCTTGTGCATCCAATAAGTTCATTTGTGTCATTGGATAAACATTTAGGTCATTTTCGTCCACCCTAGGCTTATTCTTGTCCAATTAGGGTTTTTAACCAATCTTGTGCATCCAATAAGTTCATTTGTGTCATTGGATGAACATTTAGGTCATTTTCGTCCTCCCTAGGCTTAATCTTGTCTAATTAGGGTTTTTAACCATTCTTGTGCATCCAATAAGTTCATTTGTGTCATTGGATGAACATTTAGGTCATTTTCGTCCTCCCTAGGCTTATTCTTGTCCAATTAGGGTTTTTAACCAATCTTGTGCATCCAATAAGTTCATTTGTGTCATTGGATGAACATTTAGGTCATTTTCGTCCTTCCTAGGCTTATTCTTGTCCAATTAGAGTTTTTAACCAATCTTGTGCATCCAATAGGTGTGTTTGTGTCATTGGATGAACATTTAGGTCATTTTCGTCCTCCCTAGGCTTATTCTTGTCCAATTAGGGTTTTTAACCAATCTTGTGCATCCAATAAGTTCATTTGTGTCATTGGATGAACATTTAGGTCATTTTCGTCCTCCCAAGGCTTATTCTTGTCCAATTAGGGTTTCTAACCAATCTTATGCATCCAATAGGTGTGTTTGGGTCATTTGATGAACATTTAGGTCATTTTCGTCCTCCCTAGGCATATTCTTGTCCAATTAGGGTTTCTAACCAATCTTGTGCATCCAATAGGTGTGTTTGTGTCATTGGATGAACATTTAGGTCATTTTCGTCCTCCCTAGGCTTATTCTTGTCCAATTAGGGTTTTTAACCAATCTTGTGC
The DNA here is from genome assembly GCA_037974775.1 of Cicer pinnatifidum. Taxonomy (NCBI): domain Eukaryota; kingdom Viridiplantae; phylum Streptophyta; class Magnoliopsida; order Fabales; family Fabaceae; genus Cicer; species Cicer pinnatifidum. The sequence continues at coordinate 64,784 of JBBPBR010000551.1, read as the reverse complement.
ATCCAATAAGTTCATTTGTGTCATTGGATGAACATTTAGGTCATTTTCGTCCTCCCTAGTCTTATTCTTGTTGAATTAGGGTTTTTATGCAATCTTGTGCATCCAATAGGTGTGTTTGTGTCATTGGATGAACATTTAGGTCATTTTCGTCCTCCCTAGGCTTATTCTTGTCCAATTAGGGTTTTTAACCAATCTTGTGCATCCAATAAGTTCATTTGTGTCATTGGATGAACATTTAGGTGATTTTCGTCCTCCCTAGGCTTATTCTTGTCCAGTTAGGGTTTTTAACCAATCTTGTGCATCCAATAGGTGTGTTTGTGTCATCAGATGAACATTTAGGTCATTTTCGTCCTCCCTAGGCTTATTCTTGTCCAATTAGGGTTTTTAACCAATCTTGTGCATCCAATAGGTGTGTTTGTGTCATTGGATGAACATTTAGGTCATTTTCGTCCTCCCTAGGCTTATTCTTGTCCAATTAGGGTTTTTAAGCAATCTTGTGCATCCAATAAGTTCATTTGTGTCATTGGATGAACATTTAGGTCATTTTCGTCCTCCCAAGGCTTATTCTTGTCCAATTAGCGTTTTTAACCAATCTTGTGCATCCAATAGGTGTGTTTGTGTCATTGGATGAACATTTAGGTCAATTTCTTCCTCCCTAGGCTTATTCTTGTCCAATTAGGGTTTCTTACGAATCTTGTGCATCCAATAGGTGTGTTTGTGTCATTGGATGAACATTTAGGTCATTTTCGTCCTCCCTAGGCTTATTCTTGTCCAATTAGGGTTTTTAACCAATCTTGTGCATCCAATAAGTTCATTTGTGTCATTGGATAAACATTTAGGTCATTTTCGTCCACCCTAGGCTTATTCTTGTCCAATTAGGGTTTTTAACCAATCTTGTGCATCCAATAAGTTCATTTGTGTCATTGGATGAACATTTAGGTCATTTTCGTCCTCCCATGGCTTATTCTTGTCCAATTATGGTTTTTAACCAATCTTGTGCATCCAATAGGTGTGTTTGTGTCATTGGATGAACATTTAGGTCATTTTCGTCCTCCCTAGGCTTATTCTTGTCCAATTAGGGTTTTTAACCAATCTTGTGTATCCAATAAGTTCATTTGTGTCATTGGATAAACATTTAGGTCATTTTCGTCCACCCTAGGCTTATTCTTGTCCAATTAGGGTTTTTAACCAATCTTGTGCATCCAATAAGTTCATTTGTGTCATTGGATGAACATTTAGGTCATTTTCGTCCTCCCAAGGCTTATTGTTGTCCAATTAGGGTTTTTAACCAATCTTGTGCATCCAATAAGTTCATTTGTGTCATTGGATGAATATTTAGCTCATTTTCGTCCTCCCTAGGCTTATTCTTGTCCAATTAGGGTTTTTAAGCAATCTTGTGCATCCAATAAGTTCATTTGTGTCATTGGATGAACATTTAGGTCATTTTCGTCCTCCCTAGGCTTATTCTTGTTCAATTAGGGTTTCTAACCAATCTTGTGCATCCAATAGGTGTGTTTGTGTCATTGGATGAACATTTAGGTCATTTTCGTCCTCCCTAGTCTTATTCTTGTCCAATTAGGGTTTTAAGCAATCTTGTGCATCCAATAAGTTCATTTGTGTCATTGGATGAACATTTAGGTTATTTTCGTCCTCACTAGGCTTAGTTTTGTGCAATTAGGGTTTTTAACCAATCTTGTGCATCCAATAGGTGCGTTTGTGTCATTAGATGAACATTTAGGTCATTTTCATCCTCCCTAGGCTTATTGTTGTCCAATTAGGGTTTTTAACCAATCTTGTGCATCCAATAGGTGCGTTTGTGTCATTTGATGAACATTTAGGTCATTTTCATCCTCCCTAGTCTTATTCTCGTCCAATTAGGGTTTAAAGCAATCTTGTGCATCCAATAAGTTCTTTTGTGTCATTGGATGAACATTTAGGTCATTTTCGTCCTCCCTAGGCTTATTCTTGTCCAATTAGGGTTTTTAACCAATCTTGTGCATCCAATAGGTGTGTTTGTGTCATTGGATGAACATTTAGGTCATTTTCGTCCTCCCTAGGCTTATTCTTGTCCAATTAGGGTTTTTAACCAATCTTGTGCATCCAATAAGTTCATTTGTGTCATTGGATAAACATTTAGGTCATTTTCGTCCACCCTAGGCTTATTCTTGTCCAATTAGGGTTTTTAACCAATCTTGTGCATCCAATAAGTTCATTTGTGTTATTGGATGAACATTTAGGTTATTTTCGTCCTCCCTAGGCTTATTCTTGTCCAATGAGCGTTTTTAACCAATCTTGTGCATCCAATAGGTGTGTTTGTGTCATTGGATGAACATTTAGGTCATTTTCGTCCTTCCTAGGCTTATTCTTGTCCAATTAGGGTTTTTAACCAATCTTGTGCATCCAATAGGTGTGTTTGTGTCATTGGATGAACATTTAGGTCATTTTCGTCCTCCCTAGGCTTATTCTTGTCCAATTAGGGTTTTTAACCAATCTTGTGCATCCAATAAGTTCATTTGTGTCATTGGATGAACATTTATGTCATTTTCGTGCTCCCAAGGCTTATTCTTGTCCAATTAGGGTTTCTAACCAATCTTGTGCATCCAATAGGTGTGTTTGTGTCATTGGATGAACATTTAGGTCATTTTCGTCCTCCCTAGTCTTATTCTTGTCCAATTAGGGTTTTAAGCAATGTTGTGCATACAATAAGTTCATTTGTGTCATTGGATGAACATTTAGGTCATTTTCGTCCTCCCTAGGCTTATTCTTGTCCAATTAGGGTTTTTAAGCAATCTTGTGCATCCAATAAGTTCATTTGTGTCATTGGATGAACATTTACGTCATTTTCGTCCTCGCTAGGCTTATACTTGTATAATTAGGGTTTTTAACCAATCTTGTGCATCCAATAGGTGTGTTTGTTTCATTGGATGAACATTTAGGTCATTTTCGTCCTCCATAGGCTTATTCTTGTCCAATTAGGGTTTTTAACCAATCTTGTGCATCCAATAGGTGTGTTTGTGTCATTGGATGAACATTTAGGTCATTTTCGTCCTCCCTAGGCTTATTCTTGTCCAATTAGGGTTTTTAACCAATCTTGTGCATCCAATAAGTTCATTTGTGTCATTGGATAAACATTTAGGTCATTTTCGTCCACCCTAGGCTTATTCTTGTCCAATTAGGGTTTTTAACCAATCTTGTGCATCCAATAAGTTCATTTGTGTCATTGGATGAACATTTAGGTCATTTTCGTCCTCCCAAGGCTTATTGTTGTCCAATTAGGGTTTTTAACCAATCTTGTGCATCCAATAGGTGTGTTTGTGTCATTGGATGAACATTCAGGTCATTTTCGTCCTCCCTAGGCTTATTCTTGTCAAATTAGGGTTTCTAACCAATCTTTTGCATCCAATAGGTGTATTTGTGTCATTGGATGAACATTTAGGTCATTTTCGTCCTCCCTAGGCTTATTCTTGTCCAATTAGGGTTTTTAAGCAATCGTGTGCATCCAATAAGTTCATTTGTGTCATTGGATGAACATTTAGGTCATTTTCGTCCTGCCTAGGCTTATTCTTGTCCAATTAGGGTTTATAAGCAATCTTGTGCATCCAATAAGTTCATTTGTGTCATTGGATGAACATTTTGGTCATTTTCGTCCTCCCTAGGCTTATTCTTGTCCAATTAGGGTTTCTAACCAATCTTGTGCATCCAATAAGTTCATTTGTGTCATTGGATGAACATTTAGGTCATTTTCGTCCTCCCTAGGCTTATTCTTGTCCAATTAGGGTTTTTAACCAATCTTGTGCATCCAATAGGTGTGTTTGTGTCATTGGATGAACATTTAGGTCATTTTTGTCCTCCCTACGCTTATTCTTGTCCAACTAGGGTTTTAAGCAATCTTGTGCATCCAATAAGTTCATTTGTGTCATTGGATTAACATTTAGGTCATTTTCGTCCTCCCTAGGCTTATTCTTGTCCAATTAGGGTTTTTAATCAATCATGTGCATCCAATAAGTTCATTTGTGTCATTGGATGAACAATTAGGTCATTTTCGTCCTCCCTAGGCTTATTCTTGTCCAATTAGGGTTTTTAACCAATCTTGTGCATCCAATAGGTGTGTTTGTGTCATTGGATGAACATTTAGGTCATTTTCGTCCTCCCTAGGCTTATTCTTTTCCAATTAGGGTTTTTAACCAATCTTGTGCAACCAATAGGTGTGTTTATGTCATTGGAATAACATTTAGGTCATTTTCGTCCTCCCTAGGCTTATTCTTGTCCAATTAGGGTTTTTAACCAATCTTGTGCTTCCAATAGGTGTGTTTGTGTCATTGGATTAACATTTTGGTCGTTTTCGTCCTCCCTAGGCTTATTGTTGTCCAATTAGGGTTTTTAACAAATCTTGTGCATCCAATAGGTGTGTTTGTGTCATTGGATGAACATTTAGGTCATTTTCGTCCTCCCTAGGCTTATTCTTGTCCAATTAGGGTTTTTAACCAATCTTGTGCATCCAATAGGTGTGTTTGTGTCATTGGATGAACATTTAGGTCATTTTCGTCCTCCCTAGGCTTATTCTTTTCCAATTAGGGATTTTAACCAATCTTGTGCATCCAATAAGTTCATTTGTGTCATTGGATAAACATTTAGGTAATTTTCGTCCACCCTAGGCTTATTCTTGTCCAATTAGGGTTTTTAACCAATCTTGTGCATCCAATAAGTTCATTTGTGTCATTGGATGAACATTTAGGTCATTTTCGTCCTCCCACGGCTTATTCTTGTCCAATTAGGGTTTTTAACCAATCTTGTGCATCCAATAGGTGTGTTTGTGTCATTGGATGAACATTTAGGTCATTAGCGTCCTCCCTAGGCTTATTCTTGTCCAATTAGTGTTTCTAACCAATCTTGTGCATCCAATAGGTGTATTTGTGTCATTGGATGAACATTTAGGTCATTTTCGTCCTCCCTAGGCTTATTCTTGTCCAATTAGGGTTTTTAACCAATCTTGTGCATCCAGTAGGTGTGTTTGTGTCATTGGATGAACATTTAGGTCATTTTCGTACTCCCTACGCTTATTCTTGTCCAATTAGGGTTTCTAACCAATCTTGTGCATCCAATAAGTTGATTTGTGTCATTGGATGAACATTTAGGTCATTTTCATCCTCCCTAGGCTTATTCTTGTCCAATTAGGGTTTTTAAGCAATCTTGTGCATCCAATAAGTTCATTTGTGTCGTTGGATGAACATTTAGGTCATTTTCGTCCTCCATAGGCTTATTCTTGTCCAATTAAGGTTTTTAACCAATCTTGTGCATCCAATAGGTGTGTTTGTGTCATTGGATGAACATTTAGGTCATTTTCGTCCTCCCTAGGCTTATTCTTGTCCAATTAGGGTTTTTAACCAATCTTGTGCATCCAATAGGTGTGTTTGTGTCATTGGATGAACATTTAGGTCATTTTCGTCCTCCCTAGGCTTATTCTTGGCCAATTAGGGTTTCTAACCAATCTTTTGCATCCAATAGGTGTATTTGTGTCATTGGATGAACATTTAGGTCATTTTCGTCCTCCCTAGGCTTATTCTTGTCCAATTAGGGTTTTTAACCAATCTTGTGCATCCAATAGGTGTGTTTGTGTCATTGGATGAACATTTAGGTCATTTTCGTCCTCCCTAGGCTTATTCTTGTCCAATTAGGGTTTTTAACCAATCTTGTGCATCCAATAAGTTCATTTGTGTCATTGGATGAACATTTAGGTCATTTTCGTCCTCCCAAGACTTATTCTTGTCCAATTAGGGTTTTTAAGTAATCTTGTGCATCCAATAAGTTAATTTGTGTCATTGGATGAACATTTAGTTCATTTTCGTCCTCCCTAGGCTTATTCTTGTTCAATTAGGGTTTTTAACCAATCTTGTGCATCCAATAGGTGTGTTTGTGTCATTGGATGAACATTTAGGTCATTTTCGTCCTCCCTAGGCTTATTCTTGTCCAATTAGGGTTTTTAACCAATCTTGTGCATCCAATAGGTGTGTTTGTGTCATTGGATGAACATTTAGGTCATTTTCGTCCTCCCTAGTCTTATTCTTGTCCAATTAGGGTTTTAAGCAATCTTGTGCAACCAATAAGTTCAGTTGTGTCATTGGATGAACATTTAGGTCATTTTCGTCCTCCCTAGGCTTATTCTTGTCCAATTAGGGTTTTTAAGCAATCTTGTGCATCCAATAAGTTCATTTGTGTCATTGGATGAACATTTAGGTCATTTTCGTCCGCCCTAGGCTTATTTTTGTCCAATTAGGGTTTTTAACCAATCTTGTGCATCCAATAGGTGTGTTTGTGTCATTGGATGAACATTTAGGTCATTTTCGTCCTCCCTAGGCTTATTCTTGTCCAATTAGGGTTTTTAACCAATCTTGTGCATCCAATAAGTTCATTTGTGTCATTGGATAAACATTTAGGTCATTTTCGTCCTCCCTAGGCTTATTCTTGTCCAATTAGGGTTTTTAACCAATCTTGTGCATCCAATAGGTTCATTTGTGTCATTGGATGAACATTTAGGTCATTTTCGTCCTCCCAAGGCTTATTCTTGTCCAATTAGGGTTTTTAACCAATCTTGTGCATCCAATAAGTTCATTTGTGTCATTGGATGAACATTTAGGTCATTTTCGTCCTCCCTAGGCTTATTCTTGTCCAATTAGGTTTTTTAACCAATCTTGTGCATCCAATAGGTGTGTTTGTGTCATTAGATGAACATTTAGGTCATTTTCATCCTCCCTAGGCTTATTGTTGACCAATTAGGGTTTTTAACCAATCTTGTGCATCCAATAAGTTCATTTGTGTCATTGGATAAACATTTAGGTCATTTTCGTCCACCCTAGGCTTATTCTTGTCCAATTAGGGTTTTTAACCAATCTTGTGCATCCAATAGGTTCATTTGTGTCATTGGATGAACATTTAGGTCATTTTCGTCCTCCCAAGGCTTATTCTTGTCCAATTAGGGTTTTTAACCAATCTTGTGCATCCAATAAGTTCATTTGTGTCATTGGATGAACATTTAGGTCATTTTCGTCCTCCCTAGGCTTATTCTTGTCCAATTAGGGTTTTTAACCAATCTTGTGCACCCAATAGGTGTGTTTGTGTCATTAGATGAACATTCAGGACATTTTCATCCTCCCTAGGCTTATTGTTGTCCAATTAGGGTTTTTAACAATTCTTGTGCATCCAATAGGTGTGTTTGTGTCATTGGATGAACATTTAGGTCATTTTCGTCCTCCCTAGTCTTATTCTTGTCCAATTAGGGTTTTAAGCCAATCTTGTGCATCCAATAGGTGTGTTTGTGTCATTTGATGAACATTTAGGTCATTTTCGTCCTCTTAAGGCTTATTCTTATCCAATTAGGGTTTTAAGCAATCTTGTGCATCCAATAAGTTCATTTGTGTCATTGGATTAAGATTTAAGTCATTTTCGTCCTCCCTAGGCTTATTCTTGCCTAGTTAGGGTTTTTAACCAATCTTGTGCATCCAATAGGTGTGTTTGTGTCATTGGATGAACATTTAGGTCATTTTCGTCCTCCCTAGGCTTATTCTTGTCCAATTAGGGTTTTTAACCAATCTTGTGCATCCAATAGGTGTCTTTGTGTCATTGGATGAACATTTAGGTCATTTTCGTCCTCCCTAGGCTTATTCTTGACCAATTAGGGTTTTTAAGCAATCTTGTGCATCCAATAAGTTCATTTGTGTCATTGGATGAACATTTAGGTCATTTTCGTCCTCCCTAGGCTTATTCTTGTCCAATTAAAGTTTTTAACCAATCTTGTGCATCCAATAAGTTCATTTGTGTCATTGGATGAACATTTAGGTCTCTTTCGTCCTCCGTAGGCTTATTCTTGTCCAATTAGGGTTTTTAACCAATCTTGTGCATCCAATAGGTGTGTTTGTGTCATTGGATGAACATTTAGGTCATTTTCGTCCTCCCTAGGCTTATTCTTGTCCAATTAGGGTTTTTAACCAATCTTGTGCATCCAATAAGTTCATTTGTGTCATTGGATAAACACTTAGGTCATTTTCGTCCTCCCTAGGCTTATTCTTGTCCAATTAGGGTTTCTAACGAATCTTGTGCATCCAATAAGTGTATTTGTGTTATTGGATGAACATTTAGGTCATTTTCGTCCTCGCTAGGCTTATTCTTGTCCAATTAGGGTTTTTAACCAATCTTGTGCTTCCAATAGGTCTATTTATGTCAATGGATGAACATTTAGGTCATTTTCGTCCTCCCAAGGCTTATTCTTGTCCAATTAGGGTTTTTAACCAATCTTGTGCATCCAATAGGTGTGTTTGTGTCATTGGATGAACATTTAGGTCATTTTCGTCCTCCCTAGACTTATTCTTGTCCAATTAGGGTTTTTAACCAATGTTGTGCATCCAATAAGTTCATTTGTGTCATTGGGTGAACATTTAGGTCATTTTCGTCCTCCCTAGGCTTATTCTTGTCCAATTAGGGTTTCTAACCAATCTTGTGCATCCAATAGGTGTGTTTAGTCATTTGATGAACATTTAGGTCATTTTTGCCTCCCTAGGCTTATTCTTGTCCAATTAGGGTTTTTAGCCAATCTTGTGCATCCAATAAGTTCATTTGTGTCATTGGATGAACATTTAGGTCATTTTCGTCCTCCCTAGGCTTATTCTTGTCCAATTAGGGTTTTTAACCAATCTTGTGCATCCAATAGGTGTGTTTGTGTCATTGGATGAACATTTAGGTCATTTTCGTCCTCCCTAGGCTTATTCATGTCCAATTAGGGTTTTTAACCAATCTTGTGCATCCAATAAGTTCATTTGTGTCATTGGGTGAACATTTAGGTCATTTTCGTCCTCCCTAGGCTTATTCGTGTCCAATTAGGGTTTCTAACCAATCTTGTGCATCCAATAGGTGTGTTTAGTCATTTGATGAACATTTAGGTCATTTTCGTCCTCCCTAGCCTTATTCTTGTCATATTACGGTTTTTAACCAATCTTGTGCATCCAATATGTTCATTTGTGTCATTGGATGAACATTTAGGTCATTTTCGTCCTCCCAAGGCTTATTCTTGTCCAATTAGGGTTTCTAAACAATCTTGTGCATCCAATAGGTGTGTTTGTGTCATTGGATGAACATTAAGGTCATTTTCGTCCTCCCTAAGCTTATTCTAGTCCAATTAGGGTTTTTAACCAATTTTGTGCTTCCAATATGTTCATTTGTGTCATTGGATGAACATTTAGGTCATTTTCGTCCTCCCAAGGCTTATTCTTGTCCAATTAGGGTTTGTAAACAATCTTGTGCATCCAATAGGTGTGTTTGTGTCATTGGATGAACATTTAGGTCATTTTCGTCCTCCCTAGGCTTATTCTTGTCCAATTAGGGTTTTTAACCAATCTTGTGCATCCAATAAGTTCATTTGTGTCATTGGATGAACATTTAGGTCATTTTCGTCCTCCCTAGGCTTATTCTTGTCCAATTAGGGTTTTTAACCAATCATGTGTATCCAAAAAGTTCATTTGTGTCATTGGATTAACATTTAGGTCATTTTCGTCCTTCCTAGGCTTATTCTTGTCCAATTAGGGTTTCTAACCAATCTTGTGCATCCAATAGGTGTGTTTGTGTCATTGGATGAACATTTAGGTCATTTTCGTCCTCCCAAGGCTTATTCTTGTCCAATTATGGTTTCTAACCAATCTTGTGCATCCAATAGGTGTGTTTGTGTCATTGGATGAACATTTAGGTCATTTTCGTCCTCCCTAGGCTTATTCTTGTCCAATTAGGGTTTTTAACCAATCTTGTGTATCCAATAAGTTCATTTGTGTCATTGGATAAACATTTAGGTCATTTTCGTCCACCCTAGGCTTATTCTTGTCCAATTAGGGTTTTTAACCAATCTTGTGCATCCAATAAGTTCATTTGTGTCATTGGATGAACATTTAGGTCATTTTCGTCCTCCCAAGGCTTATTGTTGTCCAATTAGGGTTTTTAACCAATCTTGTGCATCCAATAAGTTCATTTGTGTCATTGGATGAATATTTAGCTCATTTTCGTCCTCCCTAGGCTTATTCTTGTCCAATTAGGGTTTTTAAGCAATCTTGTGCATCCAATAAGTTCATTTGTGTCATTGGATGAACATTTAGGTCATTTTCGTCCTCCCTAGGCTTATTCTTGTTCAATTAGGGTTTCTAACCAATCTTGTGCATCCAATAGGTGTGTTTGTGTCATTGGATGAACATTTAGGTCATTTTCGTCCTCCCTAGTCTTATTCTTGTCCAATTAGGGTTTTAAGCAATCTTGTGCATCCAATAAGTTCATTTGTGTCATTGGATGAACATTTAGGTTATTTTCGTCCTCACTAGGCTTAGTTTTGTGCAATTAGGGTTTTTAACCAATCTTGTGCATCCAATAGGTGCGTTTGTGTCATTAGATGAACATTTAGGTCATTTTCATCCTCCCTAGGCTTATTGTTGTCCAATTAGGGTTTTTAACCAATCTTGTGCATCCAATAGGTGCGTTTGTGTCATTTGATGAACATTTAGGTCATTTTCATCCTCCCTAGTCTTATTCTCGTCCAATTAGGGTTTAAAGCAATCTTGTGCATCCAATAAGTTCTTTTGTGTCATTGGATGAACATTTAGGTCATTTTCGTCCTCCCTAGGCTTATTCTTGTCCAATTAGGGTTTTTAACCAATCTTGTGCATCCAATAGGTGTGTTTGTGTCATTGGATGAACATTTAGGTCATTTTCGTCCTCCCTAGGCTTATTCTTGTCCAATTAGGGTTTTTAACCAATCTTGTGCATCCAATAAGTTCATTTGTGTCATTGGATAAACATTTAGGTCATTTTCGTCCACCCTAGGCTTATTCTTGTCCAATTAGGGTTTTTAACCAATCTTGTGCATCCAATAAGTTCATTTGTGTCTTTGGATGAACATTAAGGTCATTTTCGTCCTCCCATGGCTTATTCTTGTCCAATTAGGGTTTTTAACCAATCTTGTGCATCCAGTAGGTGTATTTGTGTCATTGGATGAACATTTAAGTCATTTTCGTCCTCCCTAGACTTATTCTTGTCTAATTAGGGTTTTTAAGCAATCTTGTGCATCCAATAAGTTGATTTGTGTTATTGGATGAACATTTAGGTCATTTTCGTCCTCCCTAGGCTTATTCTTGTCCAATTTGGGTTTTTAACCAATCTTGTGCATCCAATAAGTTCATTTGTGTCATTGGATGAACATTTAGGTTATTTTCGTCCTCCCTAGGCTTATTCTTGTCCAATTAGGGTTTTTAACCAATCTTGTGCATCCAATAGGTGTGTTTGTGTCATTGGATGAACATTTAGATCATTTTCTACCTCCCTAGGCTTATTCTTGTCCAATTAGAGTTTCTAACTAATCTTGTGCATCCAATAGGTGTTTTTGTGTCATTGGATGAACATTTAGGTCATTTTCGTCCTCCCTAGGCTTATTCTTGTCCAATTAGGGTTTTTAACCAATCTTGTGCATCCAATAGGTGTGTTTGTGTCATTGGATGAACATTTAGGTCATTTTCGTCCTTCCTAGGCTTATTCTTGTCCAATTAGGGTTTTTAACCAATCTTGTGCATCCAATAAGTTCATTTGTGTCATTGGATAAACATTTAGGTCATTTTCGTCCACCCTAGGCTTATTCTTGTCTAATTAGGGTTTTTAAGCAATCTTGTGTATCCAATAAGTTCATTTGTGCCATTGGATGAACATTTAGGTCATTTTCGTCCTCCCTAGGCTTATTCTTGTCCAATTAGGGTTTCTAACCAATCTTGTGCATCCAATAGGTGTATTTGTGTCATTGGATGAACATTTAGGTCATTTTCGTACTCCCTAGGCTTATTCTTGTCTAATTAGGGTTTTTAAGCAATCTTGTGCATCCAATAAGTTCATTTGTGTTATTGGATGAACATTTAGGTCATTTTCGTCCTCCCTAGGCTTATTCTTGTCCAATTAGGGTTTTTAAGTAATCTTGTGCATCCAATAAGTTCATTTGTGTCATTGGATGAACATTTAGGTCATTTTTGTCCTCCCTAGGCTTATTCTTGTCCAATTAGGGTTTTTAACCAATCTTGTGCATCCAATAGGTGGGTTTGTGTCATTGGATGAACATTTAGGTCAGTTTCGTCCTCCCTAGGCTTATTCTTGTCCAATTAGGGTTTCTAACTAATCTTGTGCATCCAATAGGTGTATTTGTGTCATTCGATGAACATTTAGGTCATTTTCGTCCTCCCTAGGCTTATTCTTGTCCAATTAGGGTTTTTAAGCAATCTTGTGTATCCAATAAGTTCATTTGTGTCATTGGATGAACATTTAGGTCATTTTCGTCCTCCTAGGCATATTCTTGTCCAATTAGGGTTTTTAACCAATCTTTTGCATCCAATAGGTGTATTTGTGTCATTGGATGAACATTTAGGTTATTTTCGTCCTCCCTAGACTTATTCTTGTCCAATTAGGGTTTTTAACCAATCTTGTGCATCCAATAAGTTCATTTGTGTCATTGGATAAACATTTAGGTCATTTTCGTCCACCCTAGGCTTATTCTTGTTCAATTAGGGTTTTTAACCAATCTTGTGCATCCAATAAGTTCATTTGTGTCATTGGATGAACATTTAGGTCATTTTCGTCCTCCCATGGCTTATTCTTGTCCAATTAGGGTTTTTAATCAATCTTGTGCATCCAATAGGTGTGTTTGTGTCATTGGATGAACATTTAGATCATTTTCTACCTCCCTAGGCTTATTCTTGTCCAATTAGGGTTTCTAACTAATCTTGTGCATCCAATAGGTGTATTTGTGTCATTGGATGAACATTTAGGTCATTTTCGTCCTCCCTACGCTTATTCTTGTCCAATTAGGGTTTTTAACCAATCTTGTGCATCCAATAGGTGTGTTTGTGTCATTGGATGAACATTTAGGTCAGTTTCGTCCTCCCTAGGCTTATTCTTGTCCAATTAGGGTTTTTAACCAATCTTGTGCATCCAATAGGTGTGTTTGTGTCATTGGATGAATATTTAGGTCATTTTCGTCCTCCCTAGGCTTATTCTTGTTCAATTAGGGTTTCTAACCAATCTTGTGCATCCAATAGGTGTGTTTGTGTCATTGGATGAACATTTAGGTCATTTTCGTCCACCCTAGGCTTATTCTTGTCCAATTAGGGTTTTTAACCAATCTTGTGCATCCAATAAGTTCATTTGTGTCATTGGATGAACATTTAGGTCATTTTCGTCCACCCTAGGCTTATTCTTGTCCAATTAGGGTTTTTAACCAATCTTGTGCATCTAATAAGTTCATTTGTGTCATTGGATGAACATTTAGGTCATTTTCGTCCTCCCTAGGCTTATTCTTGTCCAATTAGGGTTTCTAACCAATCTTGTGCACCCAATAAGTTCATTTGTGTCATTGGATGAACATTTAGGTCATTTTCGTCCTCCCTAGGCTTATTCTTGTCCAATTGGGGTTTTTAAGCAATCTTGTGCATCCAATAAGTTCATTTGTGTCATTGGATGAACATTTAGGTCATTTTCGTCCTCCTTAGGCTTATTCTTGTTCAATTAGGGTTTCTAACCAATCTTGTGCATCCAATAGGTGTGTTTGTGTCATTGGATGAACATTTAGGTCATTTTCGTCCTCCCTAGTCTTATTCTTGTCCAATTAGGGTTTCAAGCAATCTTGTGCATCCAATAGTTGTGTTTGTGTCATTGGATGAACATTTAGGTCATTTTCATCCTCCCTAGGCTTATTGTTGTCCAATTAGGGTTTTTAACCAATCTTGTGCATCCAATAGGTGTGTTTGTGTCATTGGATGAACATTTAGGTCATTTTCCTCCTCCCTAGGCTTATTGTTGTCCAATTAGGATTTTTAACAAATCTTGTGCATCCAATAGGTGTGTTTGTGTCATTAGATTAACATTTAGGTCATTTTCCTCCTCCCTAGACTTATTGTTGTCCAATTAGGGTTTTTAACCAATCTTATGCATCCAATAGGTGTGTTTGTGTCATTGGATGAACATTTAGGTCATTTTCGTCCTCCCTAGTCTTATTCTTGTCCAATTAGGGTTTTAAGCCAATCTTGTGCATCCAATAGGTGTGTTTGTGTCATTTGATGAACATTTAGGTCATTTTCGTCCTCCCAAGGCTTATTCTTATCCAATTAGGGTTTTAAGCAATCTTGTGCATCCAATACGTTCATTTGTGTCATTGGATTAAGATTTAAGTCATTTTCGTCCTCCCTAGGCTTATTCTTGTCCAGTTAGGGTTTTTAACCAATCTTGTGCATCCAATAGGTGTGTTTGTGTCATTGGATGAACATTTAGGTCATTTTCGTCCTCCCTAGGCTTATTCTTGTCCAATTAGGGTTTTTAACCAATCTTGTGCATCCAATAGGTGTGTTTGTGTCATTGGATGAACATTTAGGTCATTTTCGTCCTCCCTAGGCTTATTCTTGTCCAATTAGGGGTTTTAACCAATCTTGTGCATCCAATAAGTTAATTTGTGTCATTGGACGTACATTTAAGTCATTTTCTTCCTCCCTAGGCTTATTCTTGTCCAATTAGGGTTTTTAAGAAATCTTGTGCATCAAATAAGTTCATTTGTGTCATTGGATGAACATTTAGGTCATTTTCGTCCACCCTAGGCTTATTCTTGTCCAATTAGGGTTTTTAACCAATCTTGTGCATCCAATAAGTTCATTTGTGTCATTGGATGAACATTTAGGTCATTTTCGTCCTCCCTAGGCTTATTCTTGTCCAATTAGGGTTTTTAACCAATCTTGTGCATCCAATAAGTTCATTTGTGTCATTGGATGAACAATTAGGTCATTTTTGTCCTCCCTAGGCTTATTCTTGTTCAATTAGGGTTTCTAACCAATCTTGTGCATCCAATAGGTGTGTTTGTGTCATTGGATGAACATTTAGGTCATTTTCGTCCTCCCTAGTCTTATTCTTGTCCAATTAGGGTTTTAAGCAATCTTGTGCATCCAATAAGTTCATTTGTGTCGTTGGATGAACATTTAGGTTATTTTCGTCCTCACTAGGCTTAGTTTTGTGCAATTAGGGTTTTTAACCAATCTTGTGCATCCAATAGAAGTGTTTGTGTCATTAGATGAACATTTAGGTCATTTTCATCCTCCCTAGGCTTATTGTTGTCCAATTAGGGTTTATAAGCAATCTTGTGCATCCAATAAGTTCATTTCTGTCATTGGATGAACATTTAGGTCATTTTCGTCCTCCCTAGGCTTATTCTTGTCCAATTAGGGTTTATAAGCAATCTTGTGCATCCAATAAGTTCATTTGTGTCATTGGATGAACATTTAGGTTATTTTCATCCTCTCTAGGCTTATTATTGTCCAGTTAGGGTTTCTAACCAATCTTGTGCATCCAATAAGTTCATTTGTGTCATTGGATGAACATTTAGGTCATTTTCGTCCTCCCTAGGCTTATTCTTGTCCAATTAGGGTTTCTAACCAATCTTTTGCATCCAATAGGTGTATTTGTGTCATTGGATGAACATTTAGGTCATTTTCGTCCTCCCTAGGCTTATTCTTGTCCAATTATGGTTTTTAAGCAATCTTGTGCATCCAATAAGTTCATTTGTGTCATTGGATGAACATTTAGGTCATTTTCGTCCTCCCTAGGCTTATTCTTGTCCAATTAGGGTTTTTAAGCAATCTTGTGCATCCAATAAGTTCATTTGTGTCATTGGATGAACATTTAGTTCATTTTCGTCCTCCCTAGGCATATTCTTGTCCAATTAGGGTTTTTAACCAATCTTGTGCATCCAATAGGTGTATTTGTGTCATTGGATGAACATTTAGGTCATTTTCGTCCTCCCTAGGCTTATTCTTGTCTAATTAGGGTTTTTAACCAATCTTGTGCATCCAATAAGTTCATTTGTGTCATTGGATTAACATTTAGGTCATTTTCGTCCTCCCTAGGCTTATTCTTTTCCAATTAGGGTTTCTAACCAATCTTGTGCATCCAATAGGTGTGTTTGTGTCATTGGATGAACATTTAGGTCATTTTCGTCCTCCCTAGGCTTATTCTTGTCCAATTAGGGTTTTTAAGCAATCTTGTGCATCCAATAAGTACATTTGTGTCATAGGATGAACATTTAGGTCATTTTCGTCCTCCCCTGGCTTATTCTTGTCCAATTAGGGTTTTTAACCAATCTTGTGCATCCAATAGGTGTATTTGTGTCATTGGATGAACATTTAGGTCATTTTCGTCCTCCCTAGGCTTATTCTTGTCCAATTAGGGTTTTTAAGTAATCTTGTGCGTCCAATTAGTTCATTTGTGTCATTGGATGAACATTTAGGTCATTTTCGTCCTCCCTAGGCTTATTCTTGTCTAATTAGGGTTTTTAAGCAATCTTGTGCATCCAATAAGTTCATTTGTGTTATTGGATGAACATTTAGGTCATTTTCGTCCTCCCTAGGCTTATTTTTGTCCAATTAGGGTTTTTAACCAATCTTGTGCATCCAATAGGTGTGTTTGTGTCATTGGATGAACATTTAGGTCATTTTCGTCCTCCCTAGGCTTATTCTTGTTCAATTAGGGTTTCTAACCAATCTTGTGCATCCAATAGATGTGTTTGTGTCATTGGATGAACATTTAGGTCATTTTCGTCCTCCCTAGTCTTATTCTTGTCCAATTAGGGTTTTAAGCAATCTTGTGCATCCAATAAGTTCATTTGTGTCATTGGATGAACATTTAGGCTATTTTCGTCCTCATTAGGCTTAGTTTTGAGCAATTACGGTTTTTAACCAATCTTGTGCATCCAATAGGTGTGTTTGTGTCATTAGATGAACATTTAGGTCATTTTCATCCTCCCTAGGCTTATTGTTGTCCAATTAGGGTTTTTAACCAATCTTGTGCATCCAATAGGTGTGTTTGTGTCATTGGATGAACATTTAGGTCATTTTCGTCCTCCCAAGTCTTATTCTTGTCCTATTAGGGTTTTAAGCCAATCTTGTGCACCCAATAGGTGCGTTTGTGTCATTGGATGAACATTTAGGTCATTTTCGTCCTCCCTAGGCTTATTGTTGTTCAATTAGGGTTTTTAACCAATCTTGTGCATCCAATAAGTTCATTTGTATCATTGGATGAACATTTAGGTCATTTTCGTCCTCCCTAGGCTTATTCTTGTCCAATTAGGGTTTTTAACCAATCTTGTGCATCCAATAGGTGTGTTTGTGTCATTGGATGAACATTTAGGTCATTTTCGTCCTCCCTAGGCTTATTCTTGTCCAATTAGGGTTTTTAACCGATCTTGTGCATCCAATAGGTGTGTTTGTGTCATTGGATGAACATTTAGGTCATTTTCATCCTCCCTAGGCTTATTCTTGTCCAATTAGGGTTTCTAACCAATGTTGTGCATCCAATAAGTTCATTTGTGTCATTGGATGAACATTTAGGTCATTTTCGTCCTCCCTAGGCTTATTCTTGTCCAATTAGGGTTTTTAACCAATCTTGTGCATCCAATAGGTGTGTTTGTGTCATTGGATGAACATTTAGGTCATTTTCGTCCTCCCTAGGCTTATTCTTGTCCAATTAGGGTTACTAACCAATCTTGTGCATCCAATAAGTTCATTTGTGTCATTGGATGAACATTTAGGTCATTTTCGTCCTCCCTAGGCTTATTCTTGTCCAATTAGGGTTTTTAACCAATCTTGTGCATCCAATAGGTGTGTTTGGGTCATTGGATGAACATTTAGGTCATTTTCGTCCTTCCTAGGCTTATTCTTGTCAAATTAGGGTTTCTAACCAATCTTTTGCATCCAATAGGTGTATTTGTGTCATTGGATGAACATTTAGGTCATTTTCGTCCTCATTAGGCTTATTCTTTTCCAATTTGGGTTTTTAAGCAATCTTGTGCATCCAATAAGTTCATTTGTGTCATTGGATGAGCATTTACGTCATTTTCGTCCTCCCTAGGCTTATTCTTGTCCAATTAGGGTTTTTAACCAATCTTGTGCATCCAATAGGTGTGTTTGTGTCATTGGATGAACATTTAGGTCATTTTCGTCCTCCCTAGGCTTATTCTTGTCCAATTAGGGTTTTTAACCAATCTTGTGCATCCAATAGGTGTGTTTGTGTCATTGGATGAACATTTAGGTCATTTTCGTCCTCCCTAGGCTTATTCTTGTCAAATTAGGGTTTCTAACCAATCTTTTCCATCCAATAGGTGTATTTGTGTCATTGGATGAACATTTAGGTCATTTTCGTCCTCCCTAGGCTTATTCTTGTCCAATTAGGGTTTTTAAGCAATCTTGTGCATCCAATAAGTTCATTTGTGTCATTGGATGAAAATTTAGGTCATTTTCGTCCTCCCTAGGCATATTATGGTCCAATTAGGGTTTTTAACCAATCTTGTGCATCCAATAGGTGTATTTGTGTCATTGGATGAACATTTAGGTCATTTTCGTCCTCCCTAGGCTTATTCTTGTCCAATTAGGGTTTCTAACCAATCTTGTGCATCCAATAGGTGTATTTGTGTCATTGGATGAACATTTAGGTCATTTTCGTCCTCCCTAGGCTTATTCTTGTCTAATTAGGGTTTTTAAGCAATCTTGTGCATCCAATAAGTTCATTTGTGTTATTGGATGAACATTTAGGTCATTTTCGTCCTTACTAGGCTTATTCTTGTCCAATTAGGGTTTTTAACCAATCTTGTGCATCCAATAGGTGTGTTTGTGTCATTGGATGAACATTTAGGTCAGTTTCTTCCTCCCTAGGCTTATTCTTGTCCAATTAGGGTGTTTAACGAATCTTGTGCATCCAATAGGTGTATTTGTGTCATTGGATGAACATTTAGGTCATTTTCGTCCTCCCTAGGCTTATTCTTGTCCAATTAGGGTTTTTAAGCAATCTTGTGCATCCAATAAGTTCATTTGTGTCATTGGATGAACATTTAGGTCATTTTCGTCCTCCCTAGGCATATTATTGTCCAATTAGGGTTTTTAACCAATCTTGTGCATCCAATAGGTGTATTTGTGTCATTGGATGAACATTTAGGTCATTTTCGTCCACCCTAGGCTTATTCTTGTCCAATTAGGGTTTTTAACCAATCTTGTGCATCCAATAGGTGTATTTGTGTCATTGGATGAACATTTAGGTCATTTTCGTCCTCCCTAGGCTTATTCTTGTCCAATTAGGGTTTTTAACCAATCTTGTGCATCCAATAGGTTTGTTTGTGTCATTGGATGAACATTTAGGCCATTTTCGTCCTCCCTAGGCTTATTCTTGTCCAATTAGGGTTTCTAACCAATCTTGTGCATCCAATAGGTGTATTTGTGTCATTGGATGAATATTTAGGTCATTTTCGTCCTCCCTAGGCTTATTCTTGTCCAATTAGGGTTATGAACCAATCTTGTGCATCCAATAAGTGTGTTTGTGTCATTGGATGAACATTTAGGTCATTTTCGTCCTCCCTAGGCTTATTCTTGTCCAATTAGGGTTTTTAACCAATCTTGTGCATCCAATAGGTTTATTTGTGTCATTGGATGAACATTTAGGTCATTTTCGTCCTCCCTAGGCTTATTCTTGTCCAATTAGGGTTTTTAACCAATCTTGTGCATCCAATAGGTTCATTTGTGTCATTGGATGAACATTTAGGTCATTTTCGTCCTCCCAAGGCTTATTCTTGTCCAATTAGGGTTTCTAAACAATCTTGTGCATCCAATAGGTGTGTTTGTGTCATTGGATGAACATTTAGGTCATTTTCGTCCTCCCTAGGCTTATTCTTGTCCAATTATGGTTTTTAACCAATCTTGTGCATCCAATAGGTGTGTTTGTGTCATTGGATGAACATTTAGGTCATTTTCGTCCTCCCTAGGCTTATTCTTGTCCAATTAGGGTTCGTAAACAATCTTGTGCATCCAATAGGTGTGTTTGTGTCATTGGATGAACATTTAGGTCATTTTCGTCCTCCCTAGGCTTATTCTTGTCCAATTAGGGTTTTTAACCAATCTTGTGCATCCAATAAGTTCATTTGTGTCATTGGATGAACATTTAGGTGATTTTCATCCTCCCTAGGCTTATTCTTGTCCAATTAGGGTTTCTAACCAATCTTGTGCATCCAATAGGTGTGTTTAGTCATTGGATTAACAATTAGGTCATTTTCGTCCTCCCAAAGCTTATTCTTGTCCAATTAGGGTTTGTAAACAATCTTGGGCATCCAATAGGTGTGTTTGTGTCATTGGATGAACATTTAGGTCATTTTCGTCCTCCCTAGGCTTATTCTTGTCCAATTAGGGTTTTTAACCAATCTTGTGCATCCAATAAGTTCATTTGTGTCATTGGATAAACATTTAGGTCATTTTCATCCACCCTAGGCTTATTCTTGTCCAATTAGGGTTTTTAACCAATCTTGTGCATCCAATAAGTTCATTTGTTTCATTGGATGAATATTTAGGTCATTTTCGTCCTCCCAAGGCTTATTCTTGTCCAATTAGGGTTTTTAACCAATCTTGTGCATCCAATAGGTGTGTTTGTGTCATTGGATGAACATTTAGGTCATTTTCGTCCTCCCTAGGCTTATTCTTGTCCAATTAGGGTTTTTAACCAATCTTGTGCATCCAATAAGTTCATTTGTGTCATTGGATAAACATTTAGGTCATTTTCGTCCACCCTAGGCTTATTCTTGTCCAATTAGGGTTTTTAACCAATCTTGTGCATCCAATAAGTTCATTTGTGTCATGGGATAAACATTTAGGTCATTTTCGTCCACCCTAGGCTTATTCTTGTCCAATTAGGGTTTTTAACCAATCTTGTGCATCCAATAAGTTCATTTGTGTCATTGGATGAACATTTAGGTCATTTTCGTCCTCCCAAGGCGTATTCTTGTCCAATTAGGGTTTTTAACCAATCTTGTGCATCCAATAAGTTCATTTGTGTCATTGGATGAACATTTAGGTCATTTTCGTCCACCCTAGGCTTATTCTTGTCCAATTAGGGTTTTTAACCAATCTTGTGCATCCAATAAGTTCATTTGTGTCATTGGATGAACATTTAGGTCATTTTCGTCCTCCCTAGTCTTATTCTTGTCCAATATGGGTTTTAAGCAATCTTGTGCGTCCAATAAGTTCATTTGTGTCATTGTATTAAGATTTAAGTCATTTTCGTCGTCCCTAGGCTTATTCTTGTCCAGTTAGGGTTTTTAACCAATCTTGTGCATCCAATAAGTTCATTTGTGTCATTGGATGAACATTTAGGTCATTTTCGTCCTCCCTAGGCTTATTCTTGTCCAATTAGGGTTTTTAAGCAATCTTGTGCATCCAATAAGTTCATTTGTGTCATTGGATGAACATTTAGGTTATTTTCATCCTCCCTAGGCTTAGTCTTGTTCTATTAGGGTTTCTAACCAATCTTTTGCATCCAATAGGTGTGTTTGTGTCATTGGATGAACATTTAGGTCATTTTCGTCTTCCCTAGTCTTATTCTTGTCCAATTTGGGTTTTTAAGCAATCTTGTGCATCCAATAAGTTCATTTGTGTCATTGGATGAACATTTACGTCATTTTCGTCCTCCCTAGGCTTATTCTTGTCCAATTAGGGTTTTTAACCAATCTTGTGCATCCAATAGGTGTGTTTGTGTCATTGGATGAACATTTAGGTCATTTTCGTCCTCCCTACGCTTATTCTTGTCCAATTAGGGTTTTTAACCAATCTTGTGCATCCAATAGGTGTATTTGTGTCATTGGATGAACATTTAGGTCATTTTCGTCCTCCCTAGGCTTATTCTTGTCCAATTAGGGTTTTTAAGCAATTTTGTGCATCCAATAAGTTCATTTGTGTCATTGGATGAACATTTAGGTCATTTTCGTCCTTCCTAGGCTTATTCTTGTCCAATTAAGGTTTTTAACCAATCTTGTGCATCCAATAATTTCATTTGTGTCATTGGATGAACATTTAGGTCATTTTCGTCCTCCCTAGGCTTATTCTTGTCCAATTATGGTTTTTAACCAATCTTGTGCATCCAATAAGTTCATTTGTGTCATTGGATGAACATTTAGGTCATTTTCGTCCTCCCTAGGCTTATTCTTGTCCAATTAGGGTTTCTAACCAATCTTGTGCATCCAATAGGTGTATTTGTGTCATTGGATGAACATTTAGGTCATTTTCGTCCTCCCTAGGCTTATTCTTGTCTAATTAGGGTTTCTAAGCAATCTTGTGCATCCAATAGGTTCATTTGTGTTATTGGATGAACATTTAGGTCATTTTCGTCCTCCCTAGGCTTATTCTTGTCCAATTAGGGTTTCTAACCAATCTTGTGCATCCAATAGGTGTATTTGTGTCATTGGATGAACATTAAGGTCATTTTCGTCCTCCCTAGGCTTATTCTTCTCCAATTAGGGTTTTTAACCAATCTTGTGCATCCAATAGGTGTGTTTGTGTCATTGGATGAACATTTAGGTCAGTTTCTTCCTCCCTAGGCTTATTCTTGTCCAATTAGGGTTTCTTACGAATCTTGTGCATCCAATAGGTGTGTTTGTGTCATTGGATGAACATTTAGGTCATTTTCGTCCTCCCTAGGCTTATTCTTGTCCAATTAGGGTTTTTAACCAATCTTGTGCATCCAATAAGTTCATTTGTGTCATTGGATAAACATTTAGGTCATTTTCGTCCAACCTAGACTTATTCTTGTCCAATTAGGGTTTTTAACCAATCTTGTGCATCCAATAAGTTCATTTGTGTCATTGGATAAACATTTAGGTCATTTTCGTCCTCCATAGGCTTATTCTTGTCCAATTAGGGTTTCTAACCAATCTTGTGCATCCAATAGGTGTCTTTGTGTCATTGGATGAACATTTAGGTCATTTTCGTCCTCCCTAGGCTTATTCTTGTCCAATTAGGGTTTTTAACCAATATTGTGCATCCAATAAGTTCATTTGTGTCATTGAATAAACATTTAGGTCATTTTCGTCAACCCTAGGCTTATTCTTGTCCAATTAGGGTTTTTAACCAATCTTGTGCATCCAATAGGTGTCTTTTTGTGTCATTGGATGAACATTTAGGTCATTTTCGTCCTCCCTAGGCTTATTCTTGTCCAATTAGGGTTTTTAACCAATCTTGTGCATCCAATAGGTGTGTTTGTGTCATTGGATGAACATTTAGGTCATTTTCGTCCTCCCTAGGCTTATTCTTGTCCAACTAAGGTTTTTAACCAATCTTGTGCATCTAATAAGTTCATTTGTGTCATTGGATGAACATTTAGGTCATTTTCGTCCTCCCTAGGCATATTCTTGTCCAATTAGGGTTTTTAACCAATCTTGTGCATCCAATAGGTGTATTTGTGTCATTGGATGAACATTTAGGTCATTTTCGTCCTCCCTAGGCTTATTCTTGTCCAATTAGGGTTTTTAACCAATCTTGTGCATCCAATAGGTGTATTTGTGTCATTGGATGAACATTTAGGTCATTTTCGTCCTCCCTAGGCTTATTCTTGTCCAATTAGGGTTTTTAAGCAATCTTGTGCATCCAATAAGTTCATTTGTGTCACTTGATGAACATTTAGGTCATTTTCGTCCTCCCTATGCTTATTCTTGTCCAATTAGGGTTTTTAACCAATCTTGTGCATCCAATAGGTGTATTAGTGTCATTGGATGAACATTTAGGTCATTTTCGTCCTCCCTAGGCTTATTCTTGTCCAATTAGGGTTTTTAACCAATCTTGTGCATCCAATAGGTGTATTTGTGTCATTGGATGAACATTTAGGTCATTTTCGTCCTCCCTAGGCTTATTCTTGTCCAATTAGGGTTTTTAAGCAATCTTGTGCATCCAATAAGTTCATTTGTGTCATTGGATGAACATTTACGTCATTTTCGTCCTCCCTAGGCTTAATCTTGTCCAATTAGGGTTTTTAACCAATCTTGTGCATCCAATAGGTGTGTTTGTGTCATTGGATGAACATTTAGGTCATTTTCGTCCTCCCTACGCTTATTCTTGTCCAATTAGGGTTTTTAACCAATCTTGTGCATCCAATAGGTTTGTTTGTGTCATTGGATGAACATTTAGGTCATTTTCGTCCTCCCTATGCTTATTCTTGTCCAATTAGGGTTTTTAACCAATCTTGTGCATCCAATAAGTTCATTTGTGTCATTGGATAAACATTTAGGTGATTTTCGTCCACCCTAGGCTTATTCTTGTCCAATTAGGGTTTTTAACCAATCTTGTGCATCCAATAAGTTCATTTGTGTCATTGGATGAACATTTAGGTCATTTTCGTCCTCCATAGGCTTATTGTTGTCCAATTAGTGTTTTTAACCAATCTTGTGCATCCAATAGGTGTGTTTGTGTCAGTGGATGAACATTTAGGTCATTTTCGTCATCCCTAGGCTTATTCTTGTCAAATTAGGGTTTCTAACCAATCTTTTGCATCCAATAGGTGTATTTGTGTCATTGGATGAACATTTAGGTCATTTTCGTCCTCCCTAGGCTTATTCTTGTCCAATTAGGGTTTTTAAGCAATCTTGTGCATCCAATAAGTTCATTTGTGTCATTGGATGAACATTTACGTCATTTTCGTCCTCCCTAGGCTTATTCTTGTCCAATTAGGGTTTTTAACCAATCTTGTGCATCCAATAGGTGTGATTGTGTCATTGGATGAACATTTAGGTCATTTTCGTCCTCCCTAGGCTTATTCTTGTCCAATTAGGGTTTTTAACCAATCTTGTGCATCCAATAGGTGTGTTTGTGTCATTGGATGAACATTTAGGTCATTTTCGTCCTTCCTAGGCTTATTCTTGTCCAATTAGGGTTTTTAAGCAATCTTGTGCATCCAATAAGTTCATTTGTGTCATTGGAAGAACATTTAGGTCATTTTCGTCCTCCCTAGGCATATTCTTGTCCAATTAGGGTTTTTAACCAATCTTGTGCATCCAATAGGTGTATTTGTGTCATTGGATGAACATTTAGGTCATTTTCGTCCTCCCTAGGCTTATTCTTGTCCAATTAGGGTTTTTAAGCAATCTTGTACATCCAATAAGTTCATTTGTGTCATTGGATGAACATTTAGGTCATTTTCGTCCTCCCTAGGCTTATTCTTGTTCAATTAGGGTTTCTAACCAATCTTGTGCATCCAATAGGTGTGTTTGTGTCATTGGATGAACATTTAGGTCATTTTCGTCCTCCCTAGGCATATTCTTGTCCAATTAGGGTTTTTAAGCAATCTTGTGCATCCAATAAGTTCATTTGTGTCATTGGATGAACATTTAGGTCATTTTCGTCCACCCTAGGCTTATTCTTGTCCAATTAGGGTTTTTAACCAATCTTGTGCATCCAATAAGTTCATTTGTGTCATTGGATAAACATTTAGGTCATTTTTGACCTCCCTAGGCTTATTCTTGTCCAGTTAGGGTTTTTAACCATTCTTGTGCATCCAATAGGCGTATTTGTGTCATTGGATGAACATTTTGGTCATTTTCGTCTTCCCAAGGCTTATTCTTGTCCAATTAGGGTTTTTAACCAATCTTGTGCATCCAATAAGTTCATTTGTGTCATTGGATGAACATTTAGGTCATTTTCGTCCTCCCTAGGCTTATTCTTGTCCAATTAGGGTTTTTAAGCAATCTTGTGCATCCAATAAGTTCATTTGTGTCATTGGATGAACATTTAGGTCATTTTCGTCCTCCCTAGGCTTATTCTTGTTAAATTAGGGTTTCTAACCAATCTTGTGCATCCAATAGGTGTGTTTGTGTCATTGGATGAACATTTAGGTCATTTTCGTCCTCCCTAGTCTTATTCTTGTCCAATTAGGGTTTTAAGCAATCTTGTGCATCCAATAAGTTCATTTGTGTCATTGGATTTATATTTAGGTCATTTTCATCCTCCCTAGGCTTATTCTTGTCCAATTAGGGTTTCTAACCAATCTTGTGCATCCAATAGGTGTGTTTGTGTCATTGGATGAACATTTAGGTCATTTTCGTCCTCCCTAGGCTTATTCTTGTCCAATTAGGGTTTTTAACCAATCTTGTGCATCCAATAAGTTCATTTGTGTCATTGGATTAACATTTAGGTCAATTTCGTCCTTCCTAGGCTTATTCTTGTCCAATTAGGGTTTCTAACAAATCTTGTGCATCCAATAGGTGTTTTTGTGTCATTGGATGAACATTTAGGTCATTTTCGTCCTCCCTAGGCTTATTCTTGTCCAATTACGGTTTTTAACCAATCTTGTGCATCCAATAAGTTCATTTGTGTCATTGGATTAACATTTAGGTCATTTTCGTCCTTCCTAGGCTTATTCTTGTCCAATTAGGGTTTCTAACCAATCTTGTGCATCCAATAGGTGTGTTTGTGTCATTGGATGAACATTTAGGTCATTTTCGTCCTCCCTAGTCTTATTCTTGTCCAATTAGGGTTTTAAGCAATCTTGTGCATCCAATAAGTTCATTAGTGTCATTGGTTTAACATTTAGGTCATTTTCGTCCTCCCTAGTCTTATTCTTGTCCAATTAGGGTTTTAAGCCAATCTTGTGCATCCAATAGGTGTGTTCGTGTCATTTGATGAACATTTAGGTCATTTTCATCCTCCCAAGGCTTATTCTTATCCAATTAGGGTTTTAAGCAATCTTGTGCATCCAATAAGTTCATTTGTGTCATTGGATTAAGATTTAAGTCATTTTCGTCCTCCCTAGGCTTATTCTTGTCCAGTTAGGGTTTTTAACCAATCTTGTGCATCCAATAGGTGTGTTTGTGTCATTGGATGAACATTTAGGTCATTTTCGTCCTCCCTAGGCTTATTCTTGTTCAATTAGGGTTTCTAACCAATCTTGTGCATCCAATAGGCGTATTTGTGTCATTGGAGGAACATTTAGGTCATTTTCGTCCTCCCTAGTCTTATTCTTGTCCAATTAGGGTTTTTAACCAATCCTGTGCATCCAATAGGTGTGTTTGTGTCATTGGATGAACATTTAGGTCATTTTCGTCCTCCCTAGTCTTATTCTTGTCCAATTAGGGTTTTAAGCAATCTTGTGCATCCAATAAGTTCATTTGTGTCATTGGATGAACATTTAGGTTATTTTCGTCCTCACTAGGCTTAGTTTTGTGTAATTAGGGTTTTTAACCTATCTTGTGCATCCAATAGGTGTGTTTGTGTCATTAGATGAACATTTAGGTCATTTTCATCCTCCCAAGGCTTATTGTTGTCCAATTATGGTTTTTAACCAATCTTGTGCATCCAATAGGTGTGTTTGTGTCATTGGATGAACATTTAGGTCATTTTCGTCCTCCTTAGTCTTATTCTTGTCCAATTAGGGTTTTAAGCAATCTTGTGCATCCAATAAGTTCATTTGAGTCATTGGATTAAGATTTAAGTCATTTTCGTCCTCCGTAGGCTTATTCTTGTTCAATTAGGGTTTCTAACAAATCTTGTGCATCCAATAAGTTCATTTGTGTCATTGGATGAACATTTAGGTCATTTTCGTCCTCCCTAGGCTTATTCTTGTCCAATTAGGGTTTTAAGCAATCTTGTGCATCCAATAATTTCATTTATGTCATTGGATGAACATTTAGGTCATTTTCGTCCTCCTTAGGCTTATTCTTGTCCAATTAGGATTTTTAACCAATCGTGTGCATCCAATAAGTTCATTT
Organism: Cicer pinnatifidum; assembly: GCA_037974775.1. Taxonomy (NCBI): domain Eukaryota; kingdom Viridiplantae; phylum Streptophyta; class Magnoliopsida; order Fabales; family Fabaceae; genus Cicer; species Cicer pinnatifidum. The sequence goes on along the minus strand of JBBPBR010000551.1, from coordinate 37,189 downwards.
GTGTCATTGGATGAACATTTAGGTCATTTTCGTCCTCCCTAGGCTTATTCTTGTCCAATTAGGGTTTCTAACCAATCTTGTGCATCCAATAAGTTCATTTGTGTCATTGGATGAACATTTAGGTCATTTTCGTCCTCCCTAGGCTTATTCTTGTCCAATTAGGGTTTTTAACCAATCTTGTGCATCCAATAGGTGTGTTTGTGTCATTGGATGAACATTTAGGTCATTTTCGTCCTCCCTAGGCTTATTCTTGTCAAATTAGGGTTTCTAACCAATCTTTTGCATCCAATAGGTGTATTTGTTTCATTGGATGAACATTTAGGTCATTTTCGTCCTCCCTAGGCTTATTCTTGTCCAATTAGGGTTTATAAGCAATCTTGTGCATCCAATAAGTTCATTTGTGTCATTGGATGAACATTTTGGTCATTTTCGTCCTCCCTAGGCTTATTCTTGTCCAATTAGGGTTTCTAACCAATCTTGTGCATCCAATAAGTTCATTTGTGTCATTGGATGAACATTTAGGTCATTTTCGTCCTCCCTAGGCTTATTCTTGTCCAATTAGGGTTTTTAAACAATCTTGTGCATCCAATAAGTTCATTTGTGTCATTGGATGAACATTTAGGTCATTTTCATCCTCCCTAGGCTTATTCTTGTCCAATTAGGGTTTCTAACCAATCTTGTGCATCCAATAAGTTCATTTGTGTCATTGGATGAACATTTAGGTCATTTTCGTCCTCCCTAGGCTTATTCTTGTCTAATTAGGGTTTTTAAGCAATCTTGTGCATCCAATAAGTTCATTTATGTTATTGGATAAACATTTAGGTCATTTTCGTCCTCCCTAGGCTTATTCTTGTCCAATTAGGGTTTTTAACCAATCATGTGCATCCAATAGGTGTGTTTGTGTCATTGGATGAACATTTAGGTCATTTTCGTCCTCCCTAGGCTTATTCTTGTTCAATTAGGGTTTCTAACCAATCTTGTGCATCCAATAGGTGTGTTTGTGTCATAGGATGAACATTTAGGTCATTTTCGTCCTCCCCTGGCTTATTCTTGTCCAATTAGGGTTTTTAACCAATCTTGTGCATCCAATAGGTGTATTTGTGTCATTGGATGAACATTTAGGTCATTTTCGTCCTCCCTAGGCTTATTCTTGTCCAATTAGGGTTTTTAACCAATCTTGTGCATCCAATAGGTGTATTTGTGTCATTGGATGAACATTTAGGTCATTTTCGTCCTCCCTAGGCTTATTCTTGTCCAATTAGGGTTTTTAAGCAATCTTGTGCATCCAATAAGTTCATTTGTGTCATTGGATGAACATTTATGTCATTTTCGTCCTCCGTAGGCTTATTCTTGTCCAATTAGGGTTTTTAAGAAATCTTGTGCATCCAATAAGTTCATTTGTCTCATTGGATGAACATTTAGGTCATTTTCGTCCTCCCTAGGCATATTCTTGTCCAATTAGGGTTTTTAACCAATCTTGTGCATCCAATAGGTGTATTTGTGTCATTGGATGAACATTTAGGTCATTTTCGTCCTCCCTAGGCTTATTCTTGTCCAATTAGGGTTTTTAACCAATCTTGTGCATCCAATAAGTTCATTTGTGTCATTGGATAAACATTTAGGTCATTTTCGTCCACCCTAGGCTTATTCTTGTCCAATTAGGGTTTTTAACCAATCTTGTGCATCCAATAGGTGTGTTTTTGTGTCATTGGATGAACATTTAGGTCATCTTCGTCCTCCCTAGGCTTATTCTTGTCCAATTAGGGTTTCTAACCAATCTTGTGCATCCAATAGGTGTATTTGTGTCATTTGATGAACATTTAGGTCATTTTCGTCCTCCCTAGGCTTATTCTTGTCCAATTAGGGTTTTTAACCAATCTTGTGCATCCAATAGGTGTGTTTGTGTCATTGGATGAACATTTAGGTCATTTTCGTCCTCCCTAGGCTTATTCTTGTGCATTTATGGTTTTTAACCAATCTTGTGCGTCCAATAAGTTCATTTGTGTCATTGGATGAACATTTAGGTCATTTTCATCCACCCTAGGCTTATTCTTGTCCAATTAGGGTTTTTAACCAATCTTGTGCATCCAATAACTTCATTTGTGCCATTGGATTAACATTTAAGTCATTTTCGTCCTCCCTTGGCTTATTCTTGTCCAATTAGGGTTTTTAAGCAATCTTGTCCATCCAATAACGTCATTTGTGTCATTGGATTAACATTTAAGTCATTTTCGTTCTCCCTAGGCTTATTCTTGTCCAACTAGGGTTTCTAACCAATCTTGTGTATTCAATAGGTGTGTTTGTGTCATTGGATGAACATTTAGGTCATTTTCGTCCTCCCTAGGCTTATTCTTGTCCAATTAGGGATTTTAAGCAATCTTGTGCATCCAATAAGTTCATTTGTGTCATTGGATGAACATTTAGGTCATTTTCGTCCTCCCTAGGCTTATTCTTGTCCAATTAGGGTTTTTAACCAATCTTGTGCATCCAATAGGTGTGTTTGTGTCATTGGATGAACATTTAGGTCATTTTCGTCCTCCCTAGGCTTATTCTTGTCCAATTAGGGTTTTTAACCAATCTTGTGCATCCAATAAGTTCATTTGTGTCATTGGATAAACATTTAGGTCAGTTTCGTCCACCCTAGGCTTATTCTTGTCCGATTAGGGTTTTTAAGCAATCTTGTGCATCCAAATAAGTTCATTTGTGTCATTGGATGAACATTTAGGTCATTTTCGTCCTCCCTAGGCTTATTCTTGTCCAATTAGGGATTTTAAGCAATCTTGTGCATCCAATAAGTTCATTTGTGTCATTGGATGAACATTTAGGTCATTTTCGTCCTCCCTAGGCTTATTCTTGTCTAATTAGGGTTTTTAAGCAATCTTGTGCATCCAGTAAGTTCATTTGTGTCATTGGATGAACATTTAGGTCATTTTCGTCCTCCCTAGGCTTATTCTTGTCCAATTAGGGTTTCTAACCAATCTTGTGCATCCAATAGGTGTATTTGTGTCATTGGATGAACATTTAGGTCATTTTCGTCCTCCCTAGGCTTATTCTTGTCTAATTAGGGTTTTTAATCAATCTTGTGCATCCAATAAGTTCATTTGTGTTATTGGATGAACATTTAGGTCATTTTCGTCCTCCCTTGGCTTATTCTTGTCCAATTAGGATTTGTAACCAATCTTGTGCATCCAATAAGTTCATTTGTGTCATTGGATGAACATTTAGGTCATTTTCGTCCTCCCTATAATTATTCTTGTCCAATTAGGGTTTCTAACCAATCTTGTGCATCCAATAAGTTCATTTGTGTTATTGGATGAACATTTAGGTCATTTTCGTCCTTCCTAGGCTTATTCTTGTCCAATTAGGGTTTTTAACCAATCTTGTGCATCCAATAGGTGTGTTTGTGTCATTGGATGAACATTTAGGTCATTTTCGTCCTCCCAAGGCTTATTCTTGTCTAATTAGGGTTTTTAACCAATCTTGTTCATCCAATAGGTGTGTTTGTGTCATTGGATGAACATATAGGTCATTTTCGTCCTCCCTAGGCTTATTCTTGTCCAATTAGGGTTTCTAACCAATCTTGTGCATCCAATAGGTGTATTTGTGTCATTGGATGAACATTTAGGTCATTTTCGTCCTCCCTAGGCTTATTCTTGTCTAATTAGGGTTTTTAACAAATCTTGTGCATCCAATAGGTGTATTTGTGTCATTGGATGAACATTTAGGTCATTTTCGTCCTCCCTAGGCTTATTCTTGTCCAATTAGGGTTTTTAAGCAATCTTGTGCATCCAATAAGTTCATTTGTGTCATTGGATGAACATTTAGGTCATTTTCGTCCTCCCTAGGCTTATTCTTGTCCAATTAGGGTTTTTAACCAATCTTGTGCATCCAATAGGTTGGTTTGTGTCATTGGATGAACATTTAGGTCATTTTCGTCCTCCCTAGGCTTATTCTTGTCCAATTAGGGTTTTTAACCAATCTTGTGCATCCAATAGGTGTGTTTGTGTCATTGGATGAACATTTAGGTCATTTTCGTCCTCCCTAGGCTTATTGTTGTCTAATTAGGGTTTTTAAGCAATCTTGTGCATCCAATAAGTTCATTTGTGTCATTGGATGAACATTTAGGTCATTTTCGTCCTCCCTAGGCTTATTCTTGTCCAATTAGGGTTTTTAACCAATCTTGTGCATCCAATAGGTTTGTTTGTGTCATTGGTTGAACATTTAGGTCATTTTCGTCCTCCCTAGGCTTATTCTTGTCCAATTAGGGTTTTTAACCAATCTTGTGCATCCAATAAGTTCATTTGTGTCATTGGATAAACATTTAGGTCATTTTCGTCCACCCTAGGCTTATTCTTGTCCAATTAGGGTTTTTAACCAATCTTGTGCATTCAATAAGTTCATTTGTGTCATTGGATGAACATTTAGGTCATTTTCGTCCTCCCTAGGCTTATTCTTGTCCAATATGGGTTTTTAACCAATCTTGTGCATCCAATAAGTTCATTTGTGTCATTGGATGAACATTTAGGTCATTTTCGTCCTCCCTAGGCTTATTCTTGTCCAATTAGGGTTTTTAAGCAATCTTGTGCATCCAATAAGTTCATTTGTGTCATCGGATGAACATTTAGGTCATTTTCCTCCTCCCTAGGCTTATTCTTGTCCAATTAGGGTTTTTAACCAATCTTGTGCATCCAATAGGTGTATTTGTGTCATTGGATGAACATTTAGGTCATTTTCGTCCTCCCTAGGCTTATTCTTGTCCAATTAGGGTTTTTAACCAATCTTGTGCATCCAATAAGTTCATTTGTGTCATTGGATAAACATTTAGGTCATTTTCGTCCACCCTAGGCTTATTCTTGTCCAATTAGGGTTTTTAACCAATCTTGTGCATCCAATAAGTTCATTTGTGTCATTGGATGAACATTTAGGTCATTTTCGTCCTCCCATGGCTTATTCTTGTCAAATTAGGGTTTTTAAGCAATCTTGTGCATCTAATAGGTGTGTTTGTGTCATTGGATGAACATTGAGGTCATCTTCGTCCTCCCTAGGCTTATTCTTGTCCAATTAGGGTTTCTAACCAATCTTGTGCATCCAATAGGTGTATTTGTGTCATTGGATGAACATTTAGGTCATTTTCGTCCTCCCTAGGCTTATTCTTGTCCAATTAGGGTTTTTAACCAATCTTGTGCATCCAATAAGTTCATTTGTGTCATTGGATGAACATTTAGGTCATTTTGGTCCTCCCTAGGCTTATTCTTGTCCAATTAGGGTTTTTAACCAATCTTGTGCATCCTATAAGTTCATTTGTGTCATTGGATAAACATTTAGGTCATTTTCGTCCACCCTAGGCTTATTCTTGTCCAATTAGGGTTTTTAACCAATCTTGTGCATCCAATAGGTGTATTTGTGTCATTGGATGAACATTTAGGTCATTTTCGTCCTCCCTAGGCTTATTCTTGTCCAATTAGGGTTTCTAACCAATCTTGTGCATCCAATAGGTTTGTTTGTGTCATTGGATGAACATTTAGGTCATTTTCGTCCTCCCTAGGCTTATTCTTGTCCCATTAGGGTTTTTAACCAATCTTGTGCTTCCAATAAGTTCATTTGTGTCATTGGATTAACATTTAGGTCATTTTCGTCCTTGCTAGGCTTATTCTTGTCCAATAAGGGTTTCTAACCAATCTTGTGCATCCAATAGGTGTGTTTGTGTCATTGGATGAACATTTAGGTCATTTTCGTCCTCCCTAGGCTTATTCTTGTCCAATTAGGGTTTTTAACCAATCTTGTGCATCCAATAAGTTCATTTGTGTCATTGGGTGAACATTTAGGTCATTTTCGTCCTCCCAAGGCTTATTCTTGTCCAATTAGGGTTTCTAACCAATCTTGTGCATCCAATAGGTGTGTTTGTGTCATTTGATGAACGTTTAGGTCATTTTCGTCCTCCCTATGCTTATTCTTGTCCAATTAGGGTTTTTAACCAATCTTGTGCATCCAATAGGTGTGTTTGTGTCATTGGATGAACATTTAGGTCATTTTCGTCCTCCCTAGGCTTATTCTTGTCCAATTAGGGTTTTTAACCAATCTTGTGCATCCAATAAGTTCATTTGTGTCATTGGGTGAACATTTAGGTCATTTTCGTCCTCCCTTGGCTTATTCTTGTCCTATTAGGGTTTCTAACAATTCTTGTGCATCCAATAGGTGTGTTTGTGTCATTGGATGAACATTTAGGTCATTTTCGTCCTCCCTAGGCTTATTCTTGTCCAATTAGGGTTTCTAACCAATCTTGTGCATCCAATAAGTTCATTTGTGTCATTCGATTAACATTTAGGTCATTTTCGTCCTCCCTAGGCTTATTCTTGTCCAATTAGGGTTTTTAACCAATCTTGTGCATCCAATAGGTGTATTTGTGTCATTGGATGAACATTTAGGTCATTTTCGTCCTCCCTAGGCTTATTCTTGTCCAATTAGGGTTTCTAACCAATCTTGTGCATCCAATAGGTGTGTTTGTGTCATTGGATGAACATTTAGGTCATTTTCGTCCTCCCTAGTCTTATTCTTTTCCAATTACGGTTTTAAGCAATCTTGTGCATCCAATAAGTTCATTTGTGTCATTGGATGAATATTTAGGTCATTTTCATCCTCCCTAGGCTTATTCTTGTCCAATTAGGGTTTCTAACCAATCTTGTGCATCCAATAAGTTCATTTGTGTCATTGGATGAACATTTAGGTCATTTTCGTCCTCCCTAGGCTTATTCTTGTCCAATTAGGGTTTTTAAGCAATCTTGTGCATCCAATAAGTTCATTTGTGTCATTGGATGAACATTTAGGTCATTTTCATCCTCCCTAGGCTTATTTTTGTCCAATTAGGGTTTCTAACCAATCTTGTGCATCCAATAAGTTCATTTGTGTCATTGGATGAACATTTAGGTCATTTTCGTCCTCCCTAGAATTATTCTTGTCCAATTAGGGTTTTTAACCAATCTTGTGCATCCAATAGGTGTGTTTGTGTCATTGGATGAACATTTAGGTCATTTTCGTCCTCCCTAGGCTTATTCTTGTCCAATTAGGGTTTCTAACCAATCTTGTGCATCCAATAGGTGTATTTGTGTCATTGGATGAACATTTAGGTCATTTTCGTCCTCCCTAGGCTTATTCTTGTCTAATTAGGGTTTTTAAGCAATCTTGTGCATCCAATAAGTTCATTTGTGTCATTGGATGAACATTTAGGTCATTTTCGTCCTCCGTACGCTTATTCTTGTCCAATAAGGATTTGTAACCAATCTTGTGCATCCAATAATTTCATTTGTGTCATTGGATGAACATTTAGGTCATTTTCGTCCACCCTAGAATTATTCTTGTCCAATTAGGGTTTCTTACCAATCTTGTGCATCCAATAAGTTCATTTGTGTTATTGGATGAACATTGAGGTCATTTTCGTCCTCCCTAGGCTTATTCTTGTCCAATTAGGGTTTTTAACCAATCTTGTGCATCCAATAGGTGTGTTTGTGTCATTGGATGAACATTTAGGACATTTTCGTCCTCCCTAGGCTTATTCTTGTCCAATTAGGGTTTCTAACGAATCTTGTGCATCCAATAGGTGTATTTGTGTCATTTGATGAACATTTAGGTCATTTTCGTCCTCCCTAGGCTTATTCTTGTCTAATTAGGGTTTTAAAGCAATCTTGTGCATCCAATAAGTTCATTTGTGTCATTGGATGAACATTTAGGTCATTTTCGTCCTCCCTAGGCTTATTCTTGTCCAATTAGGGTTTTTAACCAATCTTGTGCATCCAATAGGTGTGTTTGTGTCATTGGATGAACATTTTGTTCATTTTCTTCCACCCTAGGCTTATTCTTGTCCAATTAGGGTTTTTAACCAATCTTGTGCATCCAATAGGTGTGTTTGTATCATTGGATGAACATTTAGGTCATTTTCGTCCTCCCTAGGCTTATTCTTGTCCAATTAGGGTTTCTAAGCATTCTTGTGCATCCAATAGGTGTGTTTGTGTAATTGAATGAACATTTAGGTCATTCTCGTCCTCCCTAGGCTTATTCTTGTCCAATTAGGGTTTTTAAGCAATCTTGTGCATCCAATAAGTTCATTTGTGTCATTGGATGAACATTTAGGTCATTTTCGTCCTCCCTAGGCTTATTCTTGTCCAATTAGGGTTTCTAAGCATTCTTGTGCATCCAATAGGTGTGTTTGTGTCATTGGATGAACATTTAGGTCATTCTCGTCCTCCCTAGGCTTTTTCTTGTCCAATTAGGATTTTTAAGCAATCTTGTGCATCCAATAAGTTCATTTGTGTCATTGGATGAACATTTAGGTCATTTTCGTCCTCCCTAGGCTTATTCTTGTCCAATTAGGGTTTCTAAGCATTCTTGTGCATCCAATAGGTGTGTTTGTGTCATTGGATGAACATTTAGGTCATTCTCGTCCTCCCTAGGCTTATTCTTGTCCAATTAGGGTTTTTAACCAATGTTGTGCATCCAATAGGTGTGTTTGTGTCATTGGATGAACATTTAGGTCATTTTCGTCCTCCCTAGGCTTATTCTTGTCCAATTAGGGTTTTTAACCAATCTTGTGCATCCAATAGGTGTATTTGTGTCATTGGATGAACATTTAGGTCATTTTCGTCCTCCCTAGGCTTATTCTTGTCCAATTAGGGTTTTTAACCAATCTTGTGCATCCAATAGGTGTATTTGTGTCATTGGATGAACATTTAGGTCATTTTCGTCCTCCCTAGGCTTACTCTTGTCCAATTAAGGTTTTTAACCAATCTTGTGCATCCAATAAGTTCATTTGTGTCATTGGATGAACATTTAGGTCATTTTCGTCCTCCCTAGGCTTATTCTTGTCCAATTAGGGTTTTTAACCAATCTTGTGCATCCAATAAGTTCATTTGCGTCATTGGATTAACATTTAGGTCATTTTCGTCCTCCCTAGGCTTATTCTTGTCCAATTAGGGTTTTTAAGCAATCTTGTGCATCCAATAAGTTCATTTGTGTCATTGGATGAACATTTAGGTCATTATCGTTCTCCCTAGGCTTATTCTTGTCCAATTAGGGTTTCTAACCAATCTTGTGCATCCAATAGGTGTGTTTGTGTCATTGGATGAACATTTAGGTCATTTTCGTCCTCCCTAGGCTTATTCTTGTCCAATTAGGGTTTCTAACCAATCTTGTGCAACCAATAGGTGTGTTTGTGTCATTGGATGAACATTTAGGTCATTTTCGTCATCCCTAAGCTTATTCTTGTCCAATTAGGGTTTTTAAGCAATCTTGTGCATCCAATAAGTTCATTTGTGTCATTGGATGAACATTTAGGTCATTTTCGTCCTCCCTAGGCTTATTCTTGTCCAATTAGGGTTTTTAACCAATCTTGTGCATCCAATAGGTGTATTTGTGTCATTGGATGAACATTTAGGTCATTTTCGTCCTCCCTAGGCTTATTCTTGTCTAATTAGGGTTTTTAAGCAATCTTGTGCATCCAATAAGTTCATTTGTGTTATTGGATGAACATTTAGGTCATTTTCGTCCTCCCTAGGCTTATTCTTGTCCAATTAGGGTTTCAAACCAATCTTGTGCATCCAATAGGTGTATTTGTGTCGTTGGATGAACATTTAGGTCATTTTCGTCCTCCCTAGGCTTATTCTTGTCCAATTAGGGTTTTTAACCAATCTTGTGCATCCAATAGGTGTGTTTGTGTCATTGGATGAACATTTAGGTCATTTTCGTCCTCCCTAGGCTTATTCTTGTCCAATTAGGGTTTCTAACCAATCTTGTGCATCCAATAGGTGTATTTGTGTCATTGGATGGACATTTAGGTCATTTTCGTCCTCCCTAGGCTTATTCTTGTCTAATTAGGGTTTTTAAGCAATCTTGTGCATCCAATAAGTTTATTTGTGTTATTGGATGAACATTTAGGTCATTTTCGTCCTCCCTAGGCTTATTCTTGTCCAATTAGGGTTTTTAACCAATCTTGTGCATCCAATAGGTGTATTTGTGTCATTGGATGAACATTTAGGTCATTTTCGTCCTCCCTAGGCTTATTCTTGTCCAATTAGGGTTTTTAAGTAATCTTGTGCGTCCAATTAGTTCATTTGTGTCATTGGATGAACATTTAGGTCATTTTCGTCCTCCCTAGGCTTATTCTTGTCCAATTAGGGTTTCTAACCAATCTTGTGCATCCAATAGGTGTATTTGTGTCATTGGATGGACATTTAGGTCATTTTCGTCCTCCCTAGGCTTATTCTTGTCTAATTAGGGTTTTTAAGCAATCTTGTGCATCCAATAAGTTCATTTGTGTTATTGGATGAACATTTAGGTCATTTTCATCCTCCCTAGGCTTATTCTTGTCCAATTAGGGTTTTTAACCAATCTTGTGCATCCAATAGGTGTATTTGTGTCATTGGATGAACATTTAGGTCATTTTCGTCCTCCCTAGGCTTATTCTTGTCCAATTAAAGTTTTTAAGCAATCTTGTGCATCCAATAAGTTCATTTGTGTCATTGGATGAACATTTAGGTCATTTTCGTCCTCCCTAGGCTTATTCTTGTCCAATTAGGGTTTTTAACCAATCTTGTGCATCCAATAAGTTCATTAGTGTCATTGGATGAACATTTAGGTCATTTTCGTCCTCCCTAGTCTTATTCTTGTCCAATTAGGGTTTTTATGCAATCTTGTGCATCCAACAGGTGTGTTTGTGTCATTGGAGGAACATTTAGGTCATTTTCGTCCTCCCTAGGCTTATTCTTGTCTAATTAGGGTTTTCAACCAATCTTGTGCATCCAATAAGTTCATTTGTGTCATTGGATGAACATTTAGGTCATTTTCGTCCTCCCTAGGCTTATTCTTGTCCAATTAGGGTTTTTAACCAATCTTGTGCATCCAATAAGTTCATTTGTGTCATTGGATGAACATCTACGTCATTTTCGTCCTCCCTAGGCTTATTCTTGTTCAATTAGGGTTTTTAACTAACCTTGTGCATCCAATAAGTTCATTTGTGTCATTGGTTGAACATTTAGGTCATTTTCGTCCTCCCTAGGCTTATTCTTGTCCAATTAGGGTTTTTAACCAACCTTGTGCATCCAATAAGTTCATTTGTGTCATTGGTGGAACATTTAGGTCATTTACGTCATCCTTAGGCTTATTCTTGTCCAATTAGGGTTTTCAACCAATCTTGTGCATCCAATAAGATCATTTGTGTCATTGGATGAACATTTAGGTCATTTTCGTCCTCCCTAGGCTTATTCTTGTCCAATTAGGATTTTCAACCAATCTTGTGCATCCAATAAGTTCATTTGTGTCATTGGATGAACATCTAGGTCATTTTCGTCCTCCCTAGGCTTATTCTTGTTCAATTAGGGTTTTTAACTAACCTTGTGCATCCAATAAGTTCATTTGTGTCATGGGTTGAACATTTAGGTCATTTTCGTCCTCCCTAGGCTTATTCTTGTCCAATTAGGGTTTTCAACCAATCTTGTGCATCCAATAAGTTCATTTGTGTCATTGGACGAACATTTAGGTCATTTTCGTCTTCCTTAGGCTTATTCTTGTCCAATTAGGGTTTTTAACCAATCTTGTGCATCCAATAAGTTCATTTGTGTCATTGGATGAACATTTAGGTCATTTTCGTCATCCCTAGTCTTATTCTTGTCCAATTAGGGTTTTAAGCAATCTTGTGCATCCAATATGTGTGTTTGTGTCATTGGATGAACATTTAGGTCATTTTCGTCCTCCCTATGCTTATTCTTGTCCAATTAGGGTTTTTAACCAATCTTGTGCATCCAATAAGTTCATTTGTGTCATTGGATGAACATTTAGGTCATTTACGTCCTCCCTAGGCTTATTCTTGTCCAATTAGGGTTTTTAACCCATCTTGTGCATCCAATAAGTTCATTTGTGTCATTGGATGAACATTTAGGTCATTTTCGTCCTCACTAGGCTTATTCTTGCCTAATTAGGGTTTTTATGCAATCTTGTGCATCCAATAGGTGTGTTTGTGTCATTGGACGAACATTTAGGTCATTTTCGTCCTCCATAGGCTTATTCTTGTCCAATTAGGGTTTTTATGCAATCCTGTGCATCCAATAGGTGTGTTTGTGTTATTGGACGAACATTTAGGTCACTTTCGTCCTCCCTAGGCTTATTCTAGTCCAATTAGGGTTTTTAACCAACCTTGTGCATCCAATAAGTTCATTTGTGTCATTGGTTGAACATTTAGGTCATTTTCGTCCTCCCTAGGCTTATTCTTGTCCAATTAGGGTTTTTAACCAACCTTGTGCATCCAATAAGTTCATTTGTGTCATTGGTGGAACATTTAGGTCATTTACGTCCTCCCTAGTCATATTCTTGTCCAATTAGGGTTTTTATGCAATTTTGTGCATCCAATAGGTGTGTTTGTGTCATTGGAGGAACATTTAGGTCATTTTCGTCCTCCCTAGTCTTATTCTTGTCAAAATTAGGGTTTTTATGCAATCTTGTGCATCCAATAGGTGTGTTTGTGTCATTGGAGGAACATTTAGGTCATTTTCGTCCTCCCTAGTCTTATTCTTGTCGAATTAGGGTTTTTATGCAATCTTGTGCATCCAATAGGTGTGTTTGTGTCATTGGATGAACATTTAGGTCATTTTCGTCCTCCCTAGGCTTATTCTTGTCCAATTAGGGTTTTTAACCAATCTTGTGCATCCAATAGGTGTGTTTGTGTCATTGGATGAACATTTAGGTCATTTTCGTCCTCCCTAGGCTTATTCTTGTCAAATTATGGTTTCTAACCAATCTTTTGCATCCAATAGGTGTATTTGTGTCATTGGATGAACATTTAGGTCATTTTCGTCCTCCCTAGGCTTATTCTTGTCCAATTAGGGTTTTTAAGCAATCTTGTGCATCCAATAAGTTCATTTGTGTCATTGGATGAACATTTAGGTCATTTTAGTCCTCCCTAGGCTTATTCTTGTCCAATTAGGGTTTCTAACCAATCTTGTGCATCCAATAAGTTCATTTGTGTCATTGGATGAACATTTAGGTCATTTTCGTCCTCCCTAGGCTTATTCTTGTCCAATTAGGGTTTCTAACCAATCTTGCTCATCCAATAGGTGTATTTGTGTCATTGGATGAAGATTTAGGTCATTTTCGTCCTCCCTAGGCTTATTCTTGTCCAATTAGGGTTTTTAAGCAATCTTGTGCATCCAATAAGTTCATTTGTGTCATTGGATGAACATTTAGGTCATTTTCGTCCTCCCTAGGCTTATTCTTGTCCAATTAGGGTTTTTAACCAATCTTGTGCATCCAATAGGTGTGTTTGTGTCATTGGATGAACATTTAGGTCATTTTCGTCCTTTCTAGGCTTATTCTTGTCCAATTAGTGTTTTTAACCAATCTTGTGCATCCAATAGGTGTGTTTGTGTCATTGGATGAACATTTAGGTCATTTTCGTCCTCCCTAGGCTTATTCTTGTCCAATTAGGGTTTTTAACCATTCTTGTGCATCCAATATGTTCATTTGTGTCATTGGATGAACATTTAGGTCATTTTCGTCCTCCCAAGGCTTATTCTTGTCCAATTAGGGTTTCTAAACAATCTTGTGCATCCAATAGGTGTGTTTGTGTCATTGGATGAACATTAAGGTCATTTTCGTCCTCCCTAAGCTTATTCTAGTCCAATTAGGGTTTTTAACCAATTTTGTGCATCCAATATGTTCATTTGTGTCATTGGATGAACATTTAGGTCATTTTCGTCCTCCCAAGGCTTATTCTTGTCCATTTAGGGTTTGTAAACAATCTTGTGCATCCAATAGGTGTGTTTGTGTCATTGGATGAACATTTAGGTCATTTTCGTCCTCCCTAGGCTTATTCTTGTCCAATTAGGGTTTTTAACCAATCTTGTGCATCCAATAAGTTCATTTGTGTCATTGGATGAACATTTAGGTCATTTTCGTCCTCCCTAGGCTTATTCTTGTCCAATTAGGGTTTTTAACCAATCTTGTGCATCCAATAAGTTCATTTGTGTCATTGGGTGAACATTTAGGTCATTTTCGTCCTCCCTAGGCTTATTCTTGTCCAATTAGGGTTTCTAACCAATCTTGTGCATCCAATAGGTGTGTTTAGTCATTTGATGAACATTTAGGTTATTTTCGTCCTCCCTAGGCTTATTCTTGTCCTATTAGGGTTTTTAACCAATCTTGTACATCCAATAACTTCATTTGTGTCATTGGATTAACATTTAGGTCATTTTCGTCCTCCCTAGGCTTATTCTTTTCCAATTAAGGTTTTTAACCAATCTTGTGCATCCAATGAGTTCATTTGTGTCATTGGATGAACATTTAGGTCATTTTCTTCCTCCCTAGGCATATTCTTCTCCAATTAGGGTTTCTAACCAATCTTGTGCATCCAATAGGTGTGTTTGTGTCATTGGATGAACATTTAGGTCATTTTCGTCCTCCCTAAGCTTATTCTTGTCCAATTAGGGTTTTTAACCAATCTTGTGCATCCAATAAGTTCATTTGTGTCATTGGATGAATAGTTAGGTCATTTTCGTCCTCCCTAGGCTTATTCTTGTCCAATTAGGGTTTCTAACAATTCTTGTGCATCAAATAGGTGTGTTTAGTCATTTGATGAACATTTAGGTTATTTTCGTCCTCCCTAGGCTTATTCATGTCCAATTAGGGTTTTTAACCAATCTTGTGCATCCAATAAGTTCATTTGTGTCATTGGATGAACATTTAGGTCATTTTCGTCCTCCCAAGGCTTATTCTTGTCCAATTAGGGTTTCTAACCAATCTTGTGCATCCAATAGGTGTGTTTGTGTCATTGGATGAACATTTAGGTCATTTTCGTCCTCCCTATGCTTATTCTTGTCCAATTAGGGTTTTTAACCAATCTTGTGCATCCGATAGATGTGTTTGTGTCATTGGATGAACATTTAGGTCATTTTCGTCCTCCCTAGGCTTATTCTTGTCCAATTAGCGTTTTTAACAAATCTTGTGCATCCAATAGGTGTGTTTGTGTCATTGGATGAACATTTAGGTCATTTTCGTCCTCCCTAGGCTTATTCTTGTCCAATTAGGGTTTTTAACCAATCTTGTGCATCCAATAAGTTCATTTGTGTCATTGGATTAACATTTAGGTCATTTTCAACCTTCCTAGGGTTTTTAACCAATCTTCTGCATCCAATAAGTTCATTTGTGTCATTGGATTAACATTTAGGTCATTTTCGTCCTTCCTAGGGTTTTTAACCAATCTTCTGCATCCAATAAGTTCATTTGTGTCATTGGATTAACATTTAGGTCATTTTCCTCCTTCCTAGGCTTATTTCTGTCCAATTAGGGTTTCTAACCAATCTTGTGCATCCAATAGGTGTGTTTGTGTCATTGGATGAACATTTAGGTCATTTTCGTCCTCCCTAGTCTTATTCTTGTCCAATTAGGGTTTTAAGCAATCTTGTGCATCCAATAAGTTCATTTGTGTCATTGGATGAATATTTAGGTCATTTTCGTCCTCCCTAGGCTTATTCTTGTCCAATTAGGGTTTCTAACCAATCTTGTGCATCCAATAGGTGTGTTTGTGTCATTGGATGAACATTTAGGTCATTTTTGTCCTCCCTAGGCTTATTCTTTTCCAATTAGGGTTTTTAACCAATCTTGTGCATCCAATAAGTTCATTTGTGTCATTGGATGAATAGTTAGGTCATTTTCGTCCTCCCTAGGCTTATTCTTGTCAAATTATGGTTTCTAACCAATCGTGTGCATCCAATAAGTGTGTTTGTGTCATTGGATGAACATTTAGGTCATTTTCGTCCTCCCTTGGCTTATTCTTGTCCCATTAGGGTTTTTAACCAATCTTGTGCATCCAATAAGTTCAATTGTGTCATTGGATGAACATTTAGGTCATTTTCGTCCTCCCTTGGCTTATTCTTGTCCAGTTAGGGTTTTTAACCAATCTTGTGCATCCAATAGGTGTGTTTGTGTCATTGGATGAACATTTAGGTCATTTTCGTCCTCCCTAGGCTTATTCTTGTCCAATTAGGGTTTTTAACCAATCTTGTGCATCCAATAAGTTCATTTGTGTCATTGGATTAACATTTAGGTCATTTTCGTCCTCCCTAGGCTTATTCTTGTCCAATTAGGGTTTCTAACCAATCTTGTGCATCCAGTAGGTGTGTTTGTGTCATTGGATGAACATTTAGGTCATTTTCGTCCTCCGTAGGCTTATTCTTGTCCAATTAGGGTTTTTAACCAATCTTGTGCATCCAATAAGTTCACTTGTGTCATTGGATGAACAGTTAGGTCATTTTCGTCCTCCCTAGACCTATTCTTATCAAATTAGGGTTTCTAACCAATCGTGTGCATCCAATAGGTGTGTTTGTGTCATTGGATGAACATTTAGGTCATTTTCGTCATCCCTAGGCTTATTCTTGTCCAATTTGGGTTTCTAACCAATCTTGTGCATCCAATAGGTGTGTTTGTGTCATTGGATGAACATTTAGGTCATTTTCGTCCTCCCTAGGCTTATTCTTGTCCAATTAGGGTTTTTAACCAATCTTGTGCATCCAATAAGTTCATTTGTGTCATTGGATTAACATTTAGGTCATTTTGGTCCTCCCTAGGCTTAATCTTCTCCAATTAGGGTTTTTAACCAATCTTGTGCATCCAATATGTTCATTTGTGTCATTGGATGAACATTTAGGTCATTTTCGTCCTCCCTATGCTTATTCTTGTCCAATTAGGGTTTCTAAACAATTTTGTGCATCCAATAGGTGTGTTTGTGTCATTGGATGAACATATAGGACATTTTCGTCCTCCCTAGGCTTATTCTTGTCCAATAAGGGTTTTTAACCAATCTTGTGCATCCAATAAGTTCATTTGTGTCATTGGATGAACATTTAGGTCATTTTCATCCTCCCTAGGCGTATTCTTGTCCAATTAGGGTTTCTAACCAATCTTGTGCATCCAATAGGTGTGTTTGTGTCATTGGATGAACATTTAGGACATTTTCATCCTCCCTAGGCTTATTCTTGTCCAATTAGGGTTTTTAACCAATCTAGTGCATCCAATAAGTTCATTTGTGTCATTGGATTAACATTTAGGTCATTTTCGTCCTCCCTAGGCTTATTCTTGTCCAATTAGGGTTTTTAACCAATCTTGTGCATCCAATAGGTGTGTTTGTGTCATTGGATGAACATTTAGGTCATTTTCGTCCTCCCTAGGCTTATTCTTGTCCAATTAGGGTTTCTAACCAATCTTGTGCATCCAATAGGTGTGTTTGTGTCATTGGATGAACATTTAGGTCATTTTCGTCCTCCCTAGTCTTATTCTTGTCCAATTAAGGTTTTAAGCAATCTTGTGCGTCCAATAAGTTCATTTGTGTCATTGGATGAATATTTAGGTCATTTTCATCCTCCCTAGGCATATTCTTGTCCAATTAGGGTTTCTAACCAATCTTGTGCATCCAATAGGTGTGTTTGTGTCATTGGATGAACATTTAGGTCATTTTCGTCCTCCCTAGTCTTATTCTTGTCCAATTAGGGTTTTAAGCAATCTTGTGCATCCAATAAGTTCATTTGTGTCATTGGATGAACATTTAGGTCATTTTCGTCCTCCCTAGGCTTATTCTTGTCCAATTAGGGTTTTAAACCAATCTTGTGCATCCAATAGGTGTGTTTGTGTCATTGGATGAACATTTAGGTCATTTTCGTCCTCCCTAGGCTTATTCTTGTCCAATTAGGGTTTCTAACCAATCTTGTGCATCCAATAGGTGTATTTGTGTCATTGGATGAACATTTAGGTCATTTTCGTCCTCCCTAGGCTTATTCTTGTCTAATTAGGGTTTTTAAGCAATCTTGTGCATCCAATAAGTTCATTTGTGTCATTGGATGAACATTTAGGTCATTTTCGTCCTCCCTACGCTTATTCTTGTCCAATAAGGATTTGTAACCAATCTTGTGCATCCAATAAGTTCATTTGTGTCATTGGATGAACATTTAGGTCATTTTCGTCCTCCCTAGAATTATTCTTGTCCAATTAGAGTTTCTTACCAATCTTGTGCATCCAATAAGTTCATTTGTGTTATTGGATGAACATTTAGGTCATTTTCGTCCTCCCTAGGCTTATTCTTGTCCAATTAGGGTTTTTAACCAATCTTGTGCATCCAATAGGTGTGTTTGTGTCATTGGATGAACATTTAGGACATTTTCGTCCTCCCTAGGCTTATTCTTGTCCAATTAGGGTTTCTAACGAATCTTGTGCATCCAATAGGTGTATTTGTGTCATTTGATGAACATTTAGGTCATTTTCGTCCTCCCTAGGCTTATTCTTGTCTAATTAGGGTTTTTATGCAATCTTGTGCATCCAATAAGTTCATTTGTGTCATTGGATGAACATTTAGGTCATTTTCGTCCTCCCTAGGCTTATTCTTGTCCAATTAGGGTTTTTAACCAATCTTGTGCATCCAATAGGTGTGTTTGTGATATGATCTTACTAGTCATAGTTCACTTTAAGGATCGTTCTTGGTTGGAAACTTACAAATTTGAGTGAAAATCCCGTAAAGCTGCAGAGTGCGATAAACTGCGCTGCAAAACTCCGATTCGGCCGATTCCAAACCGAGGTGAAAGATGACGTTCTGAAACGCAAGTTAGGCTTTAGAATCACCGAAAACCAATATATAGAACTCGAGATATGAACGCAGGTTACTGATCACGAAAATTGGAAGAATTGGAGTATTAGGGTTTAATGTAAAGGAAACTCAATATTATTATTCAACAAACGAATCAAGAACAGAATGGCGCCACAATCTAGGGATTGATAAGCCAAAAAGAACGCCACAAGGATTAACAACCTTGATAAGTTCAAAGTGAATTCTTTCAAGAACTCTAGAGAGCAAAGCCTCACAAAATTAATATTCAAAATCTCCCCTTCCATGAGGTTACAAATGCTTATTTATACTAAGTCTATCTCTAAACCTAAACGGGTCATAAGTGACACCATTCTCTAGGGCCCATATGGGTCTTACATCTTATTTCTTTTTTTTAACATAAACTTAATGTAAGGAAGTAAAGTATCTTCACTTACACATAACAAAAACTAAATCAATAATAAAACTATTACAATTCCAAATCAAAGCAAACTAAGAATTAATACAAATCAAATTAAAATAAATAAAGTTTATGCTAATTTATTAAAATATGAATCATCTTCATGCTCTTGAGATCCTTATCATTCCCTCTTTCTTGAAGAAATTCGACCACGAATTTAAGCTCCATTATATCGTACATGAAGAAATAATCCAAACAAACCACAAGCTCATCATATCCACCGGGGTCAAACGGAAAATTAGAAAAGTCACCAAATGTGATAAGTCGGTGAAACGCACTTCCATCTTCAACAACTAACATCTTATCACATTTATAGTGAAGGTAAGAAATTCTAAAGATGGGGATAAAGTTATACCTTTTGAAGTTGATATTTATGACCAAATTTACCTTCTTGGGATTGAAATATCTGGCAAACAATATGTTACTTTGTATTTGCAAAGCCTTCAAAGCAAGTTGAGTTACACAGACAATCTCTTCATCACAAAAAAATGGTGACTCAATAATTTCCTTGTAAGCATCCTTTTGAGGAACCTTTGAATAATCACCTTCAAGCACTAACATTGCTTCATTTACCTCACTTTCTTGTTTGAAGAGACTTTCAATTTTACTCACTTTTCTTTCAATGTCAACATATGGATGACATTTCTCCTTTGGAGACACTTCTTCAAGCACTTGCAATAGAGAATTATCACAATTAGACAAATAGTTGACGTCAATTTCTTGCCCTTTGTCCCTCAAATGTTTCTCCTCTTCTTCTTTCTTTTCTTTGATTTTATCTATCTCTCT